>CM010617.1:18764005-19249656 GCA_003430845.1 Xanthoceras sorbifolium | reverse complement strand
GCCTGTGATCAATATATGATCAATATATACCAAAAGCAAAACCAGCTTTCCTGAAAAATAGTGAAACATCTGATTTGAGAATTAGTAAATCTCCACTACACCATGCCATTTTAAGCTTTGAAGACCAAGCTCTTGGGGCTTGCTTCAAACTATAAAGAGCTTTTTCTAGTTTGCATAATGAGAAGGATATTTAGAGCTTTCAAAATCTTCAGGTTGCTGCATAAAAACCTACGCTTGAAGCTCTCCATTCAAGAATGCATTGTTGATGTCAACTTATTGATATTTCAATGAGAAGTCACTACAATGGTGAACATGACTCTTATGGTAGATGCCTTAACAATTGGACTGTAGGTATCAAAATAATTCAAGCCAAGGGTTTGATGAAAACCTTTTACAACCAATCTTGCTTTGTACTTGTGAACTATCCTATATTTGGTTTGAATTTTGTTCTATACACCCATTTACTTCCAAGAACATTCATGGAAGAGGATAATAGAAAAAGGCTCCAAGTTTTGTTATTGACGAATGTTGTATACTCTTCAAGCATAGCTTGAGCCCATCTTGGATCTAATAGAGCTTATTCGACAGACTTAGGTTCAGCTAACTCAGGGGCTGTGTAGCAGAAGTATAAATCTTTGGTTGAAGGACCCTAGTCTTAGATCTTGTTTGCATAGGATGAGTAGATTGTAAAACCTTATTTGAGGCCTACAGATGCATGTTTGAAGGCTAGAATTTATAACGATTAGATATATCTGTAACAGTGTTTGGAGGACATGGAGAAGCTGTATGCTGATTAGGTGTGTCACTAACAGGATCAGCGGGCATTACATGTGTGTCATTGTCACGATCAATATTACTTAAGGGACACTCATAGAGGGATTAACAGGAGCGGAAGCAGGAAGAAGCATAGATAAGGGAAGAATATGACATGCATCATGATGCACATTAGAAACAGGAAAAAAGAGTTTGATAAGGAAACTCGAACTCATTGAATTCAGCAATGCCTAGAAATGTAGACTCTACTAGATAGAGCTAAGCATTTATAACCTTTTTGTAATGAACTATAACCTTTAGAAGTGTGAAACTCTAGCTTGTGTTTAGAGTAGTATCTCAAGTAAGGAAAACATGAGCAATCAAAAGTTTTGAAAAATGAATAGTTAAGTTTATTGTATAATAGCTTTTCAAAAGGAGAAATATGCATTAGGATGGGTGAGAGTAGATTGTTAATCAAGAACACAGTAATACTGGAGAAGCCTCTACCTAAAAGTTTAAAGCCATCTTGGCATGAGCAAAGTGAGGCCAGTTTCTACCATATACCTGTGTTTTCTTTCAGACACTCCATTCTGCTAATGAGTGTATGGGTAGGAAAACTGAATTTAAATGCCATTGTTTGTAAGGAAGGGAATTAAAGCTTTGTATTCCCTCTCTTGTCAATATGAAAGGCTTTTATTCTCTTATCAGACTGTAACTCTATTGTCTTCTTGAACACAACAAAGGTTTGTAAGGCATCTGATTTTTCATGATATATACAGCGTGGAATTGTTGTAACTGATTATGCAATGAAAAATACATTTCCTGCCCGTTCTCTCGAAAGGTTTTTGTACAATTGTAGAACTTGTTCTCACAAACCTTTTGTCAAACAGTTTATCACTTTCATCATACACTTGTGCATCATGTTCTAACATTTACACTTAATTGGAGTTTTTATGTTTGTTACTATTATTCATTGTCACATAAAAAAAATCAAGTGAGCAATTGGAAACTATTAGGAAATCCTTCAATACAAAATATATGGTCAACTCAATATTGTTTAGAAAAGGAGAGAATTTCTCTTAATTGTTGATTTGCTCTTTTTTTTTTGGTGCAAAGGAGCTCAACAGCCCAGAAACTAGAAACTAAGAAATATAAGAGCAGCTCCTAGAGGTAGACCACCCAGAAGCATCTTTCTTAATGATCTCCAAGCAGCTAACAGGAAGGTCTTCAAGAAAATTCACCCAGGTCACTATGCTGACCCATCTTAGCCAAATAGTCCGCCATCTTATTAGCTTCCCTGTAGATATTGACAATCTTACAAACCCAATCCTCTTGGATAAGAGACTGGCATTTTTGCAGGAGGTAAAACAAGGGATGACAATCCTGAACACCCTGGCTAAGCAATTTAACAACATTAGCAGAGTCAGTTTCAACAATCAAGAATTTATACCCAGCTTGCCAAGCATAAAGAAGGCCCTCCACCATGCCCTAAACTTCTGCTTCCAACACACTACCACTGCCTTTATTGGCAGTAAATCCACCCAGCCACTGCCCAAGGCTGTTACGAATCACACCTCTAACAGCTATGCAACCCAAAGAGTTTCTACTACCGTCCACATTGAGCTTCACCCAACTCTAAGGGGGAGGGCACCAAGTGACAGCTCTGTTTCACACACCCTCCAGTTAACCTCTCTCTCTTCCCAGTAGCTACCAACTAATCTTGCATAGCTCCAAAGATAGGGATGTGCAGCCAAGGATGGAGTCTAAAGTCAGCATCAAAAGTGCTCTAACTATTCATTTCCAAATGAACCATAAGGTGAAAACAAAATAAATCCACATAGAGGAACCGTTGACCTTATTTTTACTAACAAGGTTAGCATGGAACCAGTTTCTCCAATCCCCTGCATTCCATGTCACCGTAGCAGTACCATACCGGCAGTCCTTCCAAATTTTGGAAGAGAAGGGACAACTCCAGAAAAGGTGTTACATAGTCTCACACCCAGCCTTGCATCTGAGACAAGTAGAGGCATCAAAAAACCTCTAGTAACCTCTGATCATTAGTAAGAATTTTAAAATGGGCAGTAATAAAAGGAAACATTGAATTTTGGGGGGAATTTTAATCTTCCAGACAAGGTCGAACTTCCATTGCTCACTAGGGTTTCCTTCAAAAAAATCGCTGTAAGCAGACTTGACAGTAAAGTTGCCCTCAGAGTCACTACCCCATATGCGACAGTCCACCCCATCTCCAATCACATTAATATGAATGCTAACAATCCTTTGAATGATGTTCCAAGGGACAGCAACCCTCAACTTAAATAGGGACCACTTGCCATTCTCATTAAAGGAACTCACTTTCTCATTGTTATTACTCTGATCCATAGGATATAAGGCATAATCACTCAAAGTATCCAGCCCGGGAACCCAGCTATCTGACCAAAAATTCACTAACCTATCATCTCCCACTCTTCAGACCATACCTTCCAGCAAGAGCTTGATGCCATATGCAATGCCCCTCCAAGTACTGGAACAGTTAGTGGCGTTCTTATTACACAACTCATCAACATTTTTATTCCTCACATACTTATTGTAGATTATATTACTCCACATACTCCCATCCCTTTGGAACAATCTCCATCCCATTTTGACCAGTAAGGCTTGGTTTCAGTATCTCATATTCTTGATTCCAAGCCCACCTGCTTTTTTAGGAAGACAAACTGTTTTCCAATTAACAAGGTGGACAGTTTTTTTATCGCCTGTTTGGCCCCAAAGGAAATTTCTACTAATTCTGTCCAAACTATCATAAAGCTGCATACGGAGTTTTATAGACTGCATAGCATAAACAGGGAGAGCCGAGGTTACAGACTTGATAAGAACAATTCTCCCGACAAGAGACAGCTGCGAGCTTTTCCAGGTTGCTAGTTTCTGTTGCATTTTATTCAGGATATCCTTATAAGTGTGTTTAGAAGTTCTGCTATGGATCAAAGGCACACCAAGATAGTTCCCTGAATTATCGAACTACTCTTTCTGATTACCTATTAACCTCATGATTTAACACTTTCTTTCTTTCTTTCTTATTAGGCTGGCTCACTATAATTGAACTAATTACACATTTAAAGAGACTTGGATGGTTAAATCATGAAGCCATCAAGTTGATTAGGAGCAATATTTGAATAATCACTACTACAACTGTATTAATAATGTTTTTCAAAGTGTCTATATACATACACACACTCTGAAAAACATCGATTTTTGAAAATTATACCTTGATCATTTGTTTTTTTAATATTTATTAGCGACAAAAACAAAAGGAAACAAGAAAACGTGATTGGTTAAGTCATCACATATCCGTACATGAAATCCATATAATTCATTTTTAAAAATAAATAAATCCTTATAATTTAATAACCTAAATCTTTTATATATATATATATATATATTAATTATTCTAAACGTAAACGTTAGAATATTTTACGATAACGACAAATTAAAAATTTTTGTTTGGTTTATGACACCAAACGAGTGAACATATATTGATACGTCAATAATATTTAAACGTAAGCGTTATAATATTTTAAAAGATGGCAAATTTAAATTTTTGTTTGGTTATCACATTTTTCTATAAATAATAAGCATTTTAAGTTTCGAACTTTATAAGGTATGCCTCTTTTATACTAATTTAATTAAAAAAATTTGAATTTGTCAGTTTATTTTAAATGACAAACATTTTATCTCATCATGAAAATGTTAGATGTTCTTAGAAGGGGAGATATATCGGTCAGTAACCGTGTATGTAATATTTAATCTTAGTAGGTTCCGATAAATTTCGATTCATTCGGTATCATATATTTTTTTTAATAGAAAAAAAAACATCTTAAATCTCAAAATAGATCAAATACCCTCTTAATGACTTTAATATAAAAAGTTGATTATGCATACAATTGATTTTAATTAGAGCTAAATGCTAATTGCCACAAACTAATTATGTCAAATAAGTTTCTACTAACCTAAACTATCATTTTGGGTTATTCTAGATCTTCCCTAGTGATGTTGTTCTTTGTGAATCCAAATTAAGCAACTAAGCAAGAATTTAAAAACTTATCAACTATCTCATAATGCAAATATTCTGTACGAGTAATACTAGACATTCGATATTTATATTTTAACTTATATATTAATTTTATGTGGTAAAATATTATTAAATATATACACATTAATGATAATTATATTTACTTTTAAAATGTTATGTAAGCCCAATTATCAAATTATAAAAATACAAAGGTAATATATTTATCGTTATTTAATATTAATGACGTCAAAAAGTAGATAACTACTTCTAGATTACGATCAATTTAAAAAGTATTCCGTTAATTATTAAAAAAAGAAAAAAGAAATTGTATTCCGTTAGTAAAAGTAATATATTATATTATATATAGTTTTGATAGTGAAAATGCTAAATGTAGTCCATGACAAGCTGTAACCAATGATCAAAGATGCACTAGAGGCTGTGCTCTATTTCTACTGTCCTAGATGTTCTTCTAATTCTGAGACTCTAATCATCATTTTAGATCTTGTGTAATTTCTCATTTTATTTGGCAGGCTATTGGAAAGGGTAGGGGCTGTTTTCAGCTTGACAGGTCTGACTTTCTCAACTGGTTGAAGGTGAATTTGCATAACAAGTCTAGGGGAGATAGTAATATGTCTTATTTTCTTGTCTTTCTTGTTACCTTATGGTTTATTTGGAAATGGAGATGCAATATGATGGGTTTTGATGATAACTTTGTTATTCCTAGATGGCCTCATATTATTATTTATAGATTTTGCAAGGAATGGTTGGAAGCTAATGACTCTGCTCCCATTTCTAGTGCTAAACAGACTGTTAGCAGTACCAATAATAACAGCTCAAGCAAGACTTGCATTACAAGCAATACAAACAATAGCAAGTCTTGTTCAACCAATACTGCTCAAAAGGTAGATGTTGCTCCACTACTGTAGTATTAAAGGTGTATGACAAGGTGCAGCAACACAGGAACATTCATGAAAGTTTATGTGATAATCAGCCACAAAACAGATCATGACAGATGGCATGGTCAAGAGTGTGAAACATATTTTGGAGGGAAAATCTATTAGGTAGTTTTGGTGGGGAAAACGGTTAGAAGTTTGTTAGTTTGTTACATGATCCAGTCAGCAAATGTGAGAGAAGATTGCAGCTGAAAATGTATTGATGTTCGCTCAATGTAGCTGCATCGAATGTATATATATAGTGTGATTATTCATGAACTTGTAATCAGAATTTTATTCAATTAAGTCTAACCATCTTCTCTAAATTAGGTCATCATTTTCTCTTCTATTTTCTCAAGAAAGTGATGGATTTTAATATGGTATCAGAGTAACAATCCAATGCTTTAAATGGAAATCAATCAACACAGTTCAATGTCAAGAGAATGACACTATTGAAGATTGAACTTTCTATCAAACTCGATCACAACACTTTCTAGTTGTAGTGCCACCATGTTCTTGCTGGAATTAAAGGACAATAAGGCACTCTCTCCTTTATAGATCCCAATATTTTGTCTCCATCAAAGGGTGAATCCAGATGGATCCATCAATGAGACCTTCCTCGATGGAGGAGTACAAGACCAAGCTCTGCTGTGCTGGATGTTATCTTCAATTAGTCCATAAATTCTACCAGAATGATAGGCTGTACACATCTAGTCATGCTTGGATCACTATTGAAAAGCTGTTTGTGTCGCAATCTCAAGCGAACTTGGAGGAAATGTCGGACTCACCATGAGTGAGTATTTGCTCAGAGAAGAAAAGCATCTTTGATGCACTGGCACATACAAGTTATGTAGTATCTGATGAAGACAAAATCAAGTATTGTTTGAGTGGCCTATGGTGTTGAATATGATCCTTTTGTGATTCCAGTCACTTCAACACCAAATCTCTACACTTTACCTGATATTACAGCTTTGCTACTCACACATGAAGCCAATAATTAAGCAACATAATCAAGTGGAGTCATTGAATATTAACATGGCAGTTAACAAGAAAGGGACAATTTTAGAGGAAATAATCTGATCTCATATGGAAAAGAGGTAACAATCAAAACGTCAATAATAATGGAAACAATTGAGGGAGGACAAGTCAAGGCTCTCATGGTGGAAGAAGAGGCCAAGGAAGAGGAAAGTACAACAACAACAATAAAATTTTCTGTCAAATTTGCAGGAGAATGGGACATGAAGCTCACAGGTGCTATTACAGATATGATCAGTCTTTCTAGGGTCAAAACAACAACATGCAGCAACCTACAAATGCTGGAAACAAAGGAGGACCTAATGGTCACTTGGCAACAATGACAACATCACCAGAAATAGTTGCAGATTCCATATGGTACCCTGACAGTGGAACTACTGATCATTGCACACCATATGGAAATCAGCTACTCAACCGCATGGAATATCAAGGCAAGCATAAAATATATGTTAGTAATGGTGAAGGTTTGCACATATCATCTGTTGGATTCAATAAGTTTCATGCTTATAAACATTCTCTAGTTCTTAAAAACATATTACATATCCCTCAAATTACTAAAAATCTACTTAGTGTTTCAAAATTTGTCAAAGACAATTCTGTTTTCATTGAATTTATCCCATGTGTGTCTTCTGAAAGATCAGGCCTTGAAGAGAGTACTTCTTCAAGGTGTTCTTAGAAGTGGCTATGTCTTTGACTTGCCTCTCATGACCAAGGTTCCCAATCACACTCAATTCAGGACCTCGGGCTCATGTTCTACACATACTGTCTCCACTTAATCAGCACATTTGTCTTCAATTTGTTTCAATTTTGTTGCTAATAAAACTTGTGCTACACATTCTGTAAATAGAGCAGTTGCATCTTTTTCTTCAAGCTTGCAATTGCGGCACAAGAGGTTGGTACATCCCTCATCTTCTATTGTAAAAACTATCATGAATCAATGTCAAATTTATGTTCATGATGATTCCTCTTTATTGTGTAGTGCTTGTCAAGTGAGTAAATCTCATAAACTTCCTTTCTCTAACTCTCAATCATCATATACACAATCTTTAGACCTTGTTGTGGCTGATGTATAGGGACCAGGACCCTTTGTTTCATCCAAAGGTTACAAATACTATGTTAGCTTTATTGATATGTTTTCTAAATATACATGGATATGTCTTTTAAGAGCTAAGAGTGAGATTTATGATGCATTCATTCAATTCAAGAAACAAGTTAAGCTGCAGTTTTCTACAACTATTAAAAAGCTACAAACTGATTGTGGGAAAAAAATTCATGGTGCTGTCTAATTTTTTCAAAAATTGTGGTATCATTTTTAGACACACATGAACATAATGGAACAGTAGAAAGGAAGCACATGCATATTGTAGAAACTGGTTTGAGCCTCTTTGCACACTTTTCTTTGCCTTCAAAATTCTGGGATGAGATTTTTTGGACTGCTGTCTTCTTGTATCGAATGCCTTCTGTATACTGAAAAATAATCTTCAGAGGAACTGTTTTTCCATGTAAACCAGATTACAAGGATCGTCGATTATTTGGGGTATTTGTGTTTTCCTTGTTTGAGGCCTTGAAACAAATATAGGTGAAATTCAGAGCACTCCTTGCACATTCTTAGTTAGAGTGGTAGTCACAAGAGTTAGGTGTTAGATTCACAAGGCAAAATTTATATTTAAGGCATGTAATTTTGATGAGATGCAGTTTCCTTTTACTAATCAGAAGTCCTCAGTCCAGCTCTTCATGCTTAGTGTTATTCCACAGCTCACATTCATTGCTACCTTCTTGTTACTTTGAGGCAACATCATCTTCCAGTAACACACCTCCTGCAGCTACACCTTATTTTCCTCTTGTTAATCTTTCTCTGTCAAATATCTCTACATTATCAGAGGAATTATCTTCAGCTGCTGATCTACCTTCCACAGGATCAACTTCATTAGTTGTTGCTCCTCAGCCTGATGCACAACCTGTTACTACTCAGCCTTTTTGTCAATTCCACAGCCTCTACCTGCCAATACAATGCTCATCCAATAATAACTAGAGCTAAGGCTGGAGTTCATAAAACCAAAACATCTTTGGCTTGCTGATTGGATGAAATTTGAGCCATCTTCAGTGCAATCAGTCTGGCACATCCTAGTTGGTTTGCAGCTATGCAGGCTAAATATCAAGCCTTGATGAATAATAAGACTTGGAGTCTTGTCTCTCCTTCTGCAGATAGAAAAATAATTGGCAGCAAAGGGTTTTCAAATAAAAAAGAATCCAATGGCTCTCTCTTGAAGCATAAAGCTCGATTAGTTGCCAAAGGGTTCATCAATTGGCTAGTTTTGATTTTTTCAGAGACCTTTGGCCCTTTTGTTGTGCCAACCACCATCAGAGTTATTCTCTCTCTTTATTCTCTCTCTTGCTATGAATAGGAGATGAAATTGAGGCAATTAGATATCAACAATGCCTTCCTAAATGGTAGCATTATTGAAGATATCTTCATATGTCAACCTTCTGTTTTGATCAATCTGACACAGGTTTGGTTTGCAAATTGCATAAGGCTCTTTATGGGCCTTAACAAGCTCCACGTGTATGGTTTGACAAGTTTAAGAGCTCTATTTTGTAGCTTGGTTGTTCATGGCTCCAAGGCAGACAACTCTCTGTTTCTTTTCTTTGGTTCATCACATACCATTTTTATTTTGGTTTATGATATTATTGTAACAGGTGATGATAAAGCTGCTATTAATGCTTTAGTGCTCAAACTTAAAGTATGTGTGCTCTAAAAGGATCTTGGGCCATTACATTACTTCCTTGGTATTGAAGTTCTTCCTACACCAGCTGGTTTGCATCTCAATCAGCATAAATACATCCTGGATTTATTGCAGAAAGCAGACAAGGTTTAGGCTAAACCTTTCCCATCTCCTATGGTAGCTAGTACTGGAGCTTCTTTATCTGCTTATAAGGGCTGTCCCCTTCCTAATGTTACTCATTATAGAAGCTTGGTTGGGCACTTCAATATGTAACAATTACTCGACCTGATATCCTCTTATGCAGTGAACAAGGTTTGTCAATTCATGCAGGCCCCTCTTGATGAACATCTCAAGGCTGTTAGAGAATATTGAGATATTTGAGAGGCACTTCTTCTTATGGCTTGCACTTTACTCTAGCTCTTCTTCTCTTGCCATCATTGGATTCTCATTGGATTCTCAAATGCAGACTGGGCATCCAATCCATATGATAGGAAGTCCAGCACTGGTTTTTGTGTGTTCTTTAGTTCCAACTTGGTCACATGGAGTGCTAAAAAGCAACACACTATTTCTCGATCCTCCATTGAAGCAGAATATAGGAATATAGTCTCAGTTGTGGCTGAAATTACTTGGCTTCAATCCATGCTAAGTGAGTTGCATGTTTCCTTAACCAGACCTCCTGTGGCGTGGTGTGACAATCAAAGCACTATTACTATGTCAAAGAACCCAGTCCTACATGCCAGAACCAAGCACATAGAGCTGGACCTTTACTTTGTCCGTGACTAGGTTCTTACAAATTAATTGACTGTTAATCACATTCCTTCCTTGGAGCAGACAGTTGATCTCTTCACCAAACCTTTGCCTAGCCCTCGGTTCTTATATCTTTGCAGCAAACTTCATATGATAGATTGTCTCATTCATTTGAGGGGTGTTAGCAGTACCAATAATTGCAGCTCAAGCAAGACTTGCATTATAAGCAATACAAACAATAGCAAGTCTTGCTCAGCCAATACTGCTCAAAAGGAAGATGTTGCACTAGCTACTTTAGTATTAAAGGTGTATGATAAGGTGCAGCAACACAGAAACAATCATGAAAGATTATGTGATAATCTGCCACAAAACAGATCATGACAGATGGCATGATCAAGAGTGTGAAATAGATTTTGGAGGAAAAATATGTTAGGTAGTTTTAGTGGGAAAAACGGTTAGAAATTTGTTAGTTTGTTACATGATCCAGTCAGCAAATGTGAGAGAGATTGCAGCTGAAAATGTATTGAGTAGCGGATCGAATGTATATATATAGTGTGATTATTCATGAACTTGTAATCATAATTTTATTCAATAAAGTCTAACCATCTCTCTAAATTAGTTCATCATTTTCTCTTCTATTTTCTCAATAAAGTAATGGATTATAATACGGACTGTCATGTTAGCTTGGTGTCCTCTTCCTACTAATTGGGTTAAATTGAATGTTGATGGTGGCATGTGCAACAAGGGAGTTTAATTTATACAGGTGGTGTTATTAGAGATGCTAACAGCTGCTGTTGGGTGGGTATTCTCTTAATAGAGGAATGGGAAATGTCTAGATGCTGAATTTTGGGGGCTATTTGAAGGGCTCTCTTATGCCTGGAAGGCTGGTTTTCGGAAATGTGTTGATTGATCTGATTTTAAATCCTTGGTTGAGCTGCTGGTAAGGATGAGATTTCGAATCATCCTCTTCTCTCTATTATCCTTATATGCAAGAAGATGATGAACAATGACTGAACTGTCATGTGAGGCATGTTTATAGAGAGTGTAACAGGTTGGCTAATGATATGGCTTACTTGGGCCATAAGATGGATCTGGGTAAACTGGAGTTCAAAGATCCCCCTGATGAAGTTTGAATACTCTTCAAGAGGATATAATGGTCTTGTTGTCCCTAGATAGCTAACTATTGTTTAAGTTTTTGTTTTGTTTTCTGGGCTCTGCCCTCTGTATAAAAAAAAAAAAAAAAAAAAAAAAATGAAAATGTAAAATGTGAGAGGGGCAAAAATGGGAAATTGAAGAAAAATACAATGTGCAAACGTTTCTATTTGTGATGCTGTGGATACGTGGTGATGAGGACAGTTGCTACAAGCCATGCGTTCGATTATGCAATTTACACCATTCACTTGGCACGTGGGCCCACGTGACTAGGTCCCACACCTCATGCCCTTCACCACCCTCAAAACCTTCTTTCTTGTCCTTTATTTTTTTTTTAATATTTATTATTATTATAAAACAACTATCCATTTTCCTTTTAGTAAAATAATAACACTCCGTATTTTAGAACATCTAAAGTTATACTGAAAAAATCTGAAATTATTGTATGGATTATTACCTTAAAAGAATATTATTTATTTTCAATTAATGTTTTGCGCATAAAATCCTTTTTTAACAGCAGACATTACAACAAGACTTCACTAAAAGAAATGTCATGCTTAACATTAGTAATTAGCAAGATAATATATATTTTTTTATTAATATGCATTATTATTGATTTGGATAAAAGATTGAAGATATGGAAGTCAAAGATAGAAAAAAAAGAAAACACGCGTCGGAAAATGTTGTTGTGGAGAGGAAAAGAAGAAGGAATCCAGCATGAAAAATGGGTTCCAGTAATACAAAACCAAACAAAATCAGTTGATAGATAGTTCCACTTCCATATGCGGTCTGATCCTCTGCACACATCTCCATTGCAAATTTAACAAGTAATCCATTCATAAGCGTTCACTTATGTGATTTGCCAGATAATCTAGCAGGTGCAGCAAGGAGAATATTATATCAATTAGCAGATGAGCCAGGTTACCAGGGCAGCCGTTTCGGTTTCGGAGGTAAATGACTATAATATCCATGATAGCAAAGAGTTTCGCTATATATATGTCACCAAACTGGAGGATGATGATGCGCAGAAGATGATGGCATTTATGCTGAGAGAGAGAAAGAGAGTAGCAGCGTAGTGACTGCCTCTTTTATGAATGTGTCTGTTTTCTCTCCCATTCTTGTTAAAGAGAAAATGGACTGACCATTGCTTTGCAGAAGAAGAGAAATAGACATGCTAGTAGTGCAAAGTAAGATACATGTATCATCTCTTCAGTTCTTTGCCATTTTATCTCTTCATTATAATCATTATGTGTACTTATCATCTCTATGCATTGCTTCCTTTTAATTCAGATTTCTCATCTGCTTTTGGGGAAGAACTTTGGTGCATCGATCTTGATGCATTATTTATTTTTCATAATGTGATTTCAGTGGAAGATATGTAGGGTGGATGTGATGCTAGAGTGAGATCTGGGGGCATGCAAATGTTTTTCCAAATTTGTAGTGACCTTTTAAAGTTTAAAATGTTCAAAATGGTCCTCAAGGTTCATGAGGCTAGCTTCGCCTCTGGACCGTTCATCAGTGCACTCTAGACTTTTCTTGCTTTACAATGTTTTTAAGGCTTATTTCATTATTGCTTATGGTCCTACATTATATTATCAGACAAACCCATCTCATAAAATGTTTCAGCACTTTGTTGAAAACTTGTAAAATCTCTTCTTTATATATATACACCATCTTATATGGATAAAATATACAAAAATATCATTTAGGTGTAATTTTTTATTAGCACACATTTGGAATAAAGGTATGTACAGATTTGAATAATCTTGATAGTCTCTACTGAAATTAGCATTCATTATGCAGAGGCAAAGTACATCTTTGACGGTTTTGTTTTGTTCTATTGATCAACATAAGGTTTTGTGCATAAAAACTTGCTTGCACTGGCTGCAGAGTTTAAATAAACCTATCAGAAAAACTAAATACATACATATATAAATACACTTGTGCCGAAGCTGCCTCTACAAAAATTATAGACAATAATTGCTTTGTCTTCTTTCTGCTAATGATAACAAAATGAAGTCCACATAAACATCCAAACTTAGTAATTTATTGTTTATATTAATTACAAAAGTATATATAAAATTCTTAGATTTACTTACACCAAAATAATATTTCTTGCTTCATTTTTGGCAGGCTATATTTGACTTCATTGCAGATATTTGATCAATAGATAAATAATAGTAATTAAAGGAGTGAAACATGGATTTGTTGAGTAAAGAAGGGTTCCTTTCTAAAGCAAAATGGATATTTTCATTTCTGGGTGGAACTATTTTGTGGGCGTCATCAAGGTCACAGTTGTCTTCCATGCAAATTTCCAAAGACTTCGCATTGCACCATAATTGTCTTCAACTAGTCGGTCTCAAAACCCTAGTTTATTTGCAAGGACAACCGCTCCAAAATTCCAATCCTTCCTTAGTTATCAATTCGTACATGATACCGGAGTCGTCGTCACCACTACCGTCGTCTTTGTTTCAATCTTTGACTCTATCTTCATCCTCGTCTTATGCGATGGATGATTTGCTCGGATCAGAAAATGGAACTTACATGAATCACTCACACGAAGAAGTAGCAGAACCAACTATGAATCGCTGTGTCAGTAAGCAGAACCAACGCCGTGCAATTACAACAAGGGAATACCCACCACCCATACCTCTTCTAGCACGCACAGAGAATTTGGCAGGACACATGCCTTGGATTTTAACCAGAGATTACTCAAATGGCAAGCTGATCATCAAAGAGGAGAGAGTGAAGCATCACCAGTACTTCGAAGCCCACAGAGAGAAGGGCCGCCTTATTTTAAGGCTTGTGCTCTTGGATGACACCGTTCCGTGTTGCCACACAGCATCATCCGACAAGAATCATGAAAATCAGGTAGAACTACAAGATCTAGAATTCATCCAAGAAGAAAATCAAGAAAACACTACTGAAACTGCAGATGAAGACGAAAACGGTAATTGGGATAACATTGATGATGTGATGACAGTGGTTGAAGAGACAAGAAAGAAAGGAGGAATCATGATATTGGCCTCTCAAAGGTGTAAAACTCGTATGGAAAGTTGGTGTTATGACAAGGGATACGGAGCTTTACGCAAGTGCTTCACCTACACGGGAAGGGAGATATCTGATACAACTTACTTTTGCAATGGCAACCCTCATGACCGCGATGGCTCCTATTTTGCCCACCCAGGCTCAGCTCCTCTAGCTTTTTCCATGCTTCCAATGGCCACTGTCATGTAATTTTGAGTGATAACTTCCTGCCTATATATATGTATATGACGAAACTAGCCAGCTAGAATAGTAGCCAATGAATTTATGGTTAAGGAGTTAATATACAAGTCTATTAGCTGGTTTGTTTTCATTAGGAGTTTCCTTTAAGCTCTATGATATTCAAGGTAATTGTTGGGTTTTGAGAACAATTAAGTAGAAGGCTACTCAGTTATGTAATTTTTACGTCCGTGTTTTGCGCATAGAATCAATTGTTCTCATTATCATCTTTTGTTTCACAAAGTAATCTTTTCAGAAAATGCGCTTTCCCATCTTAATTAGTCCCAGATATAGCCAGTCACCCCTTCGACTTAAATATAAGAATAAATTACACTTTACCTGCATGAGTTTTGGAGTTTTATGGACGGATATAACTTATTGAAAACTCACAAAAACTTCCCCTAGCATTATAATGGACCATTGTTAGTGATCAAGAAGAAAACCTGGCAGCAAAGGCTTCTAAATCAGCTAAGAATGTCACACAGGACTTTTGTCAAAAACCCCTGTGACTCATTCAACCGTTTTTTATCATCAACAGTATTTACCTGGATAGGCCATGTCAGCATTATTCAGTTAATCCATGTCAGCAATATTCCCGTGATTTCAAGGAAGTTTGTTAGAGTTAGTTATTCCTAACAACCTATTGATTATTGTTCTATAAATATCACCTGCCACTCATGTAAATTCTAGTTCTTCATTTAATAAAAATTCTTCTTCTTTCTCAATTTCACTTGTCAATTTCTTTTGCATTGTGATATTCTTTTATGGTGTTAGAGCTTTAGACAAAAGTCATGACTTATTCTTCTTTAAACACCTCAACTACTAGCTTACCTCCATTAGCATTTGGTTCAGAACCTGTATCTGCAACTCCTGCTTTTACTTCTCATCTAAACTTCAATTTACCAATCAAGTTGGATTGAACAAACTATATTTTCTGGAAAGCACAAGTACTTCCTGTGATTAGAGCATATAATCTGGAGGAGTACATTTTCGAGTCAAAGCCTGCACCTAACAAGTGAAGTGCAAAATGCATATTCAAGTGAGGTAACAACTCGATTGAGTGATGAGTTTCTTGCATGGAAAAAGAATGATCAATTGCTTGTTTGTTGGATAATCTCTACAATCAGTAAACAAACAACAGGTCAAGTTACAGGTTGTACTACAGCTCATGAAGTTTGGACTTCTCTTGAAAAGCTGTATCCTCAGCAGTCAAAATCCAGGATTCTTCAGCTTCGTAGTCAGCTTCAAACAACCAAGAAACGTGCTATGAATATGACTAATTATATTCTAAAAATGAAAGGAATATCTTATTGTCTTACAGCTGCTGGACAATTTATGACCGAACAAGATTTGGTGCTCAGTATTCTCAGTGGTCTTAGGGTTGAATATGAACAGGAAGATGAAAAGAGGTTGAAACAATTCTGGTAGAGGTGGAAGAGAAGGAAGAGGCAGAGGTCCTCAGAATAGATATGTGTCAGCTTTGTGGAAAGAATGGACATATTGTGTCCAGCTGCTATAGGAGGTTTGATCAATAGTTTGCTAGACTCTCTCCACAGAATCAGAATCAAGTGCAGAATCCTAATAATCACAATCAACCTAACTCGAATCGGAATACTAATTTCAATGCTTTTTTGACACAAAATAATGGTTTGATTGCTAATACAGAGAATATAGGTGATCCTAGCTGGTATTTTGACACGTATGCTGCGAATCATGTCACACCAGATCACTCCAATCTTACACAGAAATCTGAGTACAAAGGAAAAGGTAAAATTGCTGTAGGTAATAGTACAAAATTGCCTATTGTTCATTTTGGTTCTACAGCCTTTAAAGCATCTAATCAACCTCTTATTCTTAAAAATGTGCTACATGTCCTTTTTATAACATAACTAAGAATCTACTTAGTATATCACAATTCACTAAGGATAACAATGTTATTGCTGAATTTCATCATACTTATTGTCTTATAAAGGACATGAGAACGAGGAGAATTCTACTCAAATGAACTTTGAGAGATGGACTCTACAAGATTGACCTTTCACGAGCTGAATCCAAGTTCTTACCTTATTTGTCAAAGTGTGATAACAGTGTTGTTTACTTCTCACAATTTTTTGTTGATTCTTGTAACATGCTTGAAGCAGTTTCTTGTGTAAATACTCTTTTTGTGTAAATACTTTGAATTGTGTTGACACTGCTGGTGTAATAAATAACAAGCATGATATTTTTCAGTCTAGTAATCTTGATTCTTTGCATGTCAAATTGGGTCATTTATCTATCACGATTGTCAAACAATTTCTCAAAATGTCTAAACTGCCTTTTAAAGATCAAGCAACACTAAGCTTTTGTGATTCGTGCAAGTGTGGTAAAATGCACCAATTGCCCTTTCCTACTTCACAAACCAAAGCCAAACACCCTCTTGAATTAGTCTATTAAGATGTTTGGGGTCCTGCCCTTGTGCTGTCAACTCAAGGTTATAGATATTACTTACACTTTGTTGACTCCTTTACTCGTTACACTTGGATATATCCCTTACATTCCAAGTCTGAAGTATTTTCCATATTCAAACAATTCAAAAACTTGGTTAAACTTCAATTTGATAGAAAACTAAAAGCCTTACAAATTGATTAGGGTAGGGAATTCAGGCCTTTATCTAAATACTTAACTGATCTTGGTATAGTGTTTAGGCATTCTTGCCCTCACACACACCAACAAAATAGTGTACCCGAATGTAAGCATAAACATATTGCAGAATCAGGCCTTTCAATGCTTGAACATGCTCAGCTTCCTCTCACTTTCTGGTGGGATGCTTTTGAACAAGCCGTGTTTCTTATAAACCAGCTGATCGGATTGTATATGTTATGTTTTCACACCCATCATACTGTGTTTTTTGACCTTTTTTTCAAGTAATTTGGTAGTTTTAATATGTGTTATGAGCTTGTGCAAGCCTTAGGCAAATATTAGGGAAGATATGGTAAAGTTAGAAGAATTGAAGATTTCTCAATGCAGATCTGTCATGTTTCGAAGGCCGCCATAAATTTCATAAGATGAACTGGGTTATAAGCCTTATATTTATAGAAATATCTAGATGTCTACTTTCTAATGAATTTTACAGTTAGTGATTTGGAGTTTTCTAGAGGAAGTTATGCTCGTTTCTTCATAACAGTGCGCAATCCTAAAAATTTGGACCATTGAGTGTCGCGACCGAAGGTTGCGATACAATGGTCACGACAGAACATCAATTTTTTGGCAGTGAGTACCGCGATCAGGGCATCGCGACCAAGGGTCATGACCAATGGTCACAACGACGATGCGGAAACCCTAAATTCTGCGACCTATAAAAGGAAAAGAGAAGAAAAAGAAAGGGGTTCGTTCCTAGATCGTCCAAGGGGCGGAAAGAAGAGTTCCTAGGCCATTTTTCATCACCAAAACACCATTCCACATAAGATTGAAGTTAGTTACTTGTTATTCATCGATCGTTCATTATAGGAAACGAAGAATCTAAGGAGATGAAGTTCTAGCCAGACTAAAACGGGATTTCTCACCATGGATGCTTCAAGAATTGGTTGTATTGTTTCCTTTTATTCTTTTGATTTTTCTATTATTGTTATGAGTAGTTAATTTCATAGCTAGGTGGTCAATGGACCATGATTGATTTTTGGATTTGTAATTGACTTCAATATCTTTTTCATATATATTCAAAGACTTCATTTTCTAGATATTTATATCCATCAATTCTGATTCTTGTTGGTTGCATTACGAAAGTGTTTGCTAAATTTTGGATTATGATTGATGAGGAAATTGTATTCTATTTGAGAAATGATTAGGGTATAGTTGTTTTTATCTTATTCTAGAGAATAATGAATAAATTGATTAAGGCATGAAAGTGCTTAATCAACCTACAAATTAGAACAATAATGGGTATTTAATTAGCTTCACTCCAGGACCAATAGGTGAAGTTAATTAAATTTACAATATCAATGCATGACTCATATAATTTGATATGCCATTGTTAGGGACAACTCCACCCTTTGAAATATTGTACTTCAGTTAGTCAATTGCAATATCCAGATTTTTGATTGGTACCATTTGACTGCCTAGTGTCTTCTCATTCTTGGCCTAGTTTTAAGTTAATTTCAGTCTTTATATTTGTTTGGCAATTAAAAATCTTAAAACAACTTGATTTACTTTTATTGTTTAATTTACTTCTCTAGTTTTAAGTTTTAGTATACCATCACTTCCTTATGGATTTGACCACGTACTCACAGGAATTTATTACTTCGATACATCCTGCACTTGGAATTTATCTCACGCGTTGTGAGCGTGTCAAGCTTTTGATGCCGTTTCCGGAGAAGTGGTTTCGGTTGCTAAGTCTAAAAATTAGAGATTTTTCTTTCTTAGATTTTTCTTTTATTTTTGTTTTTGGTTTTTAGTTTTTTCGCTTCTGTTTAGTTCTTTATTATTTTAATTTTTCTTCGTTTTGTTTATCTTTTTAGTTACTTGAGCGCATCTGCATGCAGGGTCGTCGTTCTTAGGAAGGAGAAGTCTTTCCTCTGAACGACCGGATAGACTGCATCAGAATAGTCACAGACTCTATGGCTGAACCTATTCGTATGTCAGACATAGAGTAGTTTGAAGCTACAATGAACAACACAGAGACAGTTCAGCCGCAGAATCAACATGGGGTGCCAGTACATAGAGTAATGCGAGATTTTGCATTTCCAGTCATCAACACATCACGACCTTGCATCCTGCTGGACGTTGTTTCCAGAAATTACGAGCTGAAGACTATATTTTTCAACATGTTGCCAGCCATTCATGGAGTCGCAAGTGAGGATCCCTTAACCTTCATGCACGAGTTTTATAGCTCGATTCACTCATTCCCACTGCAGAGGTTATCTGAGGATCAGCTCAAGATGCGATGCTTCTGATCGGTTGATATATGTTACATATTTTCGCCCCTTGAACCGTGTCTTTTGATTGTATTTTCGAGTATTTTTTATGCATTTAATGTGTTTTGTGAGAGCGTGCAGCTTCTAGGTGATTCCCATGAATTCATGTAAAGATATGATGAATCGAGTCTAAAACCATATTATTCGACACCTCGAGGGAACATGTGATCAAATGCTTGCTTGCCAATCTTCTTGCATGGAAGAAATAAAGAAATTCAGTGTGCATGGCGACCATGCATGCGAGCAACAACAGCTCGCAAGTTGGCTCACTCTGAAGAAAGAAGAACGCAACAATGCATACCACGAGGAAGACCGCGACCATAGCTCGCGGTGCGTGTTCGTGTGCGCAGAAGGTGGCTTAGTCTAGTGAGCAATGCGAGCGAGGCTCGCGACCATCTTGCTCGTGTGGCTAATCGCGTGGAGGAAACAAACCAGACTGGAGGGTAATACGAAGAAGGGCGCGACCAGAAGCTGCTAGCGGTACTGCTCGCATGAAACAGGTCCAACTGGACCAGTGAGCACCGCGACCAAGCGGCGCGACCGCTGGTCACGGTACACTAGTCGCGCGCGTCCAAAATTCTGGTGCCCTACCTGCACCTATAAAAGCAACATGACGGCAGCACTTTGGGGGGACGAACGGGGACAGTTCCAAGTTCGACTTAAACACCATTCTTCATTACTTTTCATCATCAAAAACACCAACTATCATCACAAATCATCAACACAAGATTAGTTCCATGATTACATCATCATCAAGAGAAGACGATGATTGTCAGAGAAGAAGTCTAAGTCGGAAACGAGTGGGTTTCGATTCTCGATATCATCGAATGGGTTATATCGCATCCCTTTTCTTATCTTTTTATTATTTCGATAATATGAGTGGTTAGTTCTATTGTTAAGTGGTCGTAGGAACCATAAACGAATTTTGATATTTGACTATGTAATATTTTCATGTGTTATTACATGATTCGACTTTGAGATTACTTTTATATTATCTTGTTGTGATTTATTCTTGTTCAATGCGATCGCGAAAGCTATTACAAGTTCTTTGATTAAGTCCAAGTTGATATATATATATATATATATATATTGTAATGTTTATGAGTATCTTTTATTCTATTAATTGTGAGTTATTCTTGTGTCTATACATATACGAAAGTAATTTTGCAAGTATCTAGATTAATGGCAATTAGAAGTCATTGTGATTTGCATGAGAAATCATTAAATTGCAATAGGGCTTAATTGATTCTAAAATCAATACTATGTTAATTTGGATAAGAAATTACTTAATTGACCAAGGTATTAGATTAACGACAGTTTTCTATTAAAAGCACTCTATGACCATAGGTGTGTTTGATTAGATTTACATACCATTGCGTGACCCATACAATGTGATGTGACTTTAGTTGTAGGAGTCTTATCGTTTTAATAGAGTGCTTCATAAGTAGTCAATGCTTATCCTTATCCGGGATTGGGATTGTGTGACCACCTAGCGTTTCCTTCCATATAATCCGTCTCACTTTATTTTATTGTTTTAGTTGATAACTTTAGTTTAATTCAAAATCCAAACAATCATTGATTTACTTTTACCGCTTTAGTATAGTCTCTAGTTTATAGAATTAGTCCTACACTTCCTTGTGGATTCAACTTCGTACTCACGGAAATTTATTACTTCGACACATCCTGCACTTGGAATTTATCCCACACGTTGTGAACATGTCAGCTTCCCATACACCTTGAAAGACAAAGCTAAACAATGGCCGATGATGCTTCCACCTGGGTCTCTTCACACGTGGTCAGAAGTGTACAAAAAGTTCATGGGGAAGTTCTATTCCCATCAGAAGACCGCAGAGATGCGAAGCAAGATAGCTAACTTCTTTTAGAGAGATGGAGAGTCGTTCCATGAAGCGTGGGATAGGTTCAAGCTTCTATTCATTCAGTGTCCGCCCCATGGTTTTTCGTTAGAGCTGTAGAATTAGTTCTTCTATGATGGGCTGACCCTGAACTGTTGGGCGATGGTAGATAATGCTGCGGGAGGAACTGTGCAAGAGAAGACTATGAAAGTGACATATGAGCTCTTCGAGATGCTGGGAGCTAACTCATAATAAAAGAGTGTCAGAAGGAAGACACCGGGCGTTTATGAGGTGCACACTAGTGCAGGGTTGGTAAAACAGGTAGCTGAGTTGAGTAAACAGGTGCAGAGTTTGATGGCCTCAGATGGGCAGAGACCCGGAATTGGTTGCTCCATATGTGGAGTCGGTGGGCATGATTTTGCTGTGTGTCCGTCTAGGGAAGCCTTCCCGAAGTATGTGCAAGAACAAGCGCAAGCGCTTAATACCTTTCCCCCAAAACAAAAGAATGATCCCTTCTCCAGCCATTACAACTCAGGATAGAGAAACCATCCAAACTTCTCCTAGTGAGATAATTAGCAGCAGCCAGGGCAATATCAGGGATACAAGCAACAGAACAGGTTCGAGCCTCTACATCAGCCTTAGATCCAACAAGATATGCAGAGCTCACATGATCAACCTCCTCAGCAAGCAAGGCAATCTCTGGAGGATAAATTTGATAAATTGATGTAGGTATTCCAGTAGCAGGAAGCTAATACGCAGAAATTAGAGGTGCAAGTCGGCCAATTGGCTGAAGCCTTGCAAAACAGAGCACCAGAAAAGTTCTCTAGTCAACCGAAGTAAGCAAAGGTGATTACCGTTCTACAGAGTGGTAAGACTATGGATAATAGGGTTGGGGGTGAACTTTCTGATCATTTTGTTTGTGATGCAGGTATAGGTGCAGATCCTCTAATGAGTAGAGAGAAAGAAGTGGTTACACCTGACAAAACTCCACTTCTTCACAAGCCTGCGGCCCTATATGTGCCACCATTTCCATTTCTGGGTCGTTTGCAGAAGAGCAAGAATGACAAAGCATTTTCAGATATTTATGGTGTGCTGTCACGAGTTAATGTCAACTTGCCCCTCCTTGAGATGATTCAGAAAATGCCGGCATATGCAAAGTTCTTCAAGGAACTCATTATAAAAAAGAGGCAGTATAGGCCAAATGAAAAGGTAATGATCTCCGAGACGGTTAGTGCAGTCTTGCAGCAGAAGCTTTAGTAGAAGCTGAAAGATCCAGTAAGCTTCAATCTACATGCAGCTGGGTTTACATAAGCTGAAGCCCACTTCCATGTCCCTACTTTTAACTAATCAGTCGACACGGTACCCGAGGGGTATTATTGAAGACATCCTCATCCAGGTGGACAAGTTGATCATATCTGCCGATTTCATAGTCTTTGATGTGGATGATAAGAGGGCGAACGAGAAAGACCTTCTCATTCTATTGGGGAGACCGTTCATGGCTACTGCGTAGACGATCATGATAGCCCTAGGAGAGACCGTCGAGTTTCTGGTATTTGATGCTATAAAACAGACTTTGAATTCTTGTGATTGTTTTTCTGTAGATGTTTCAGGTATTCCGTTGGAGAAAGCAATAGAGGAGGAGCAGTGCCTTAGTAGTCCAGGGGTAGCGGATCCAAAAACAAGTTTGGGGGTAAAAAAGAAAGTTAAACAGAAAAAGAAACCCAAACTGTGTCCAAATAAACCGCCAGATCCAAAGCCCGAGTTTGATGATATTGGAGGCTGTGAAACGTTACAGAGGCAACTATTGGGTTATCTGAACCCAAAGTGAGGAGGGCTGAGTAGGCATGAGCGGATGGTAGGCCATGCAGCAGATGGTGTCTTAGATGTGCACTAAGGCTTAGCTCGAGTACGACGTCTTGCCTAGACATTAAATAAAGCACTAGGAAGGAGGTAACCCTTTATTTCAATTTCTTTATGTTTTTGTTGTTGTACATGTCAATTTCTTCGATTTTCGCTTTACCATAGAAGTGTTGTGCCTTGTGTTGAAAATACGAAGTATGGGGGAAGTGAAGGTTGGATGAAGTTGATAGTTGTGGATATTAAGACTGTTTAGTTGTAGATATTAGGATTGTCTTTTCTGTGTTTATTTGTGTTCGTGTTTTTGCTTGTTTTTGTTTTTCCTTTGAATCTAAGATTTCAAACATTGGGGACAATGTTTATCTTAGGTTTTGGGGTGTTTTTAGTTTTTGTTTTTGTGTCTTGTTGGTGCATATAGGCTGGAAACCTAGACTTTCCTCATACGCATATCGTTTGGAAGACTTAGGTATAACAATGTCACATACATTAAATTTGTGAGTCTTTTGAGTTTGTGTTTTGTTTTCGTTGTTTTTGTTAGAATAGCAAACCATATACATGCTAAATAGATAATTGAGTATCATTATGCAAATGCTTAGGTCATTTGATTTGTACAAAGTTGTTAACTAGGATATTGCCGATAGAGTCTTTTGCTTCTAATCATATAGGTTTGATATCTTTGCATTGTAGCATATGAAATCTTTCATTTAGTTGCCTTGATTAATAGTGGAGACTACCCTTAGTGAGAATTTGAGCTTCAAGTGTATTTGTTCTAAGGGAATTTTTCATTTGTATTCTTAAATACTTTCTCGTGCTTATTGCTATAGATTGATCTCTTTAGGTTTGCATTGGATGTTAATGAACTGCCTTATAAAAATCTTGTATACATGAGTTGAATGATCGATTGAGTAACATAAGGAGATGTGATTCAGGCATTGTGTGTTAACTCCGAAAAAAGCTTTATTTCTATGTCCTTTGATTATGTGCTCCTTACCCCACTCGCGGCCAAACAGTCACACTTTAACTTTTTTATTATATGACCTAAATTGTCTAAAGTCCAAGCCAAAAATGTAAGGCCTTGCCTTTGAAGCTTGGAAACTAAAGAAAATAAAAGAGAGGAAGTGTTGGTGTTGGGTGAGAAAAGGAGTTGTGTATAAAAACTAGTAGCCAACTAAAAAATATATAAAAAAAAATTTGTGAAATAATGAATAATTGGCTAGATGTGAAAAAGAGTGATGATGCACAAATAAAAAAAATGAAGGTTGAAAGAGAAAGGTATAGAAAAGATTGAGAATACAAGTTGAACAAACTTAGTATTCATGAGAGAAGAAAGCAGAAAAAAAATTGAAAAAAATATATGAGATCTCTCATTATGTTTCCAAGTGAGTTGAATTCCTATTTCCTTTCTTTCTGTAGCCAATCACCCCAAAGCCTCATTATAACCATGAAAAGACCTGTTGATCTCCCTAGGAAACTCAATTGTATTATTAGACTTATGTTGCATTGATTTTTCTGTTCTTAATGTTCAATTTCGTTCATGAGATATGTTTATTAAACCTGTGCGTTCATTCTTATTAATTATACATACGACACATTTTGTACTTCTTTGCTTATAATTTCCAGTCGTATGTAGTTGAAAGTATGAAAACATAGGCTCTGAGTATCATTGAGTGAAAACTGGTGGGATTAGAGTCTAGGCGAATTACATCAGTGGTTTACTAGTAATAGAAGGCTTGACTGCTATAAATATGTTGCATGTCAGAGTCTTGTATAATATAGGGTGCATTAGTCTAATTGGCAATGTCTTGGTTTCTCATTTTGTATTGTCGCATGTCTTTATATTTGTATATATGCTTGATTTGATATTGGGTCATGTTTGTGGGTATCGTAATTGGTAAATCCTCACAAGACTACAACTCGTCCACTAGGACCACCTAAGGGTTTAAAGGCTTGTGGCACATGCTAAGTGTCATCTTTTGATCCTACTAAAATGGATATAGTTTAGTTGTTGTTGTTTGTTGAGTTTTTGTGTTGTTTTCTTTTTTATTGTGGTATGTGCCGATTTGCTTGATGACAAGTAAAAGATAGGTTTGGGGGTATTTAATCGGATCGTATATGTTATGTTTTTACACCCATTAGACTGTGTCTTTTGACCTTGTTTTCAAGTAATTTGGTAGGTTTAATATGTGTTTTGAGCTTATGCAGGCCTTAGGTGAATATTAGGAAAGATATGTCAAAGTTGGAAGAATTAAAGACTTCTCACTGCAGATTGGTCATGTTTCGAAGGCCACCATAACTTCCATAGGATGAACTGCATTGTGAGCCTTATATTTCTAGAAATCTCTAGATGTCTACTTTCTAATGAATTTTACGGTTCTTGATTTGGAGTTTTCTAGAGGAAGTTATGCTCATTTTCGTAACAGTGCGCAATCCTAAAAATTTGGACCAGTGAGTGGCGTGACCCATACAACGGTCGCGATGGAACATCAATTTTTTGGCAGTAAATACCACAACCAGGGCATCATGACTGGGGGTTGCAACCAATGGTATCAACGATGACACGGAAACCCTAAATTTTACGACCTATAAAAGGAAAATAGGAGAAAAGAAAGGGGTTCGTTCCTAGTTCGTCCAAGGAGTGGAAAGAAGAGTTCCTAGGCCATTTTTCATCACCAAAACACCATTCCACACAAGATTGAAGTTAGTTACTTGTTATTCATCGATCGTTCATCATAGGAAACGAAGAATCTAAGGAGATGAAGTTCTGGCCGAACCAAAGTGGGATTTCTCACCATGGATGCTTCAAGAATTGATTGTATTGCTTCCTTTTCTTCTTTTGATGTTTCTATTATTGTTATGAGTAGCTAATTTCATAGCTAGGTGGTCAATGGACCATGATTGATTTTTGGATTTGTAATTGATTTCAATATCTTTTTCATATATATTCAAAGACTTTATTTTCTAGATATTTGTATCCATCAATTGTGATTCTTGTTGGTTGCATTACGAAAGTGTTTGCTAAATTTTGAATAATGATTGATGAGGAAATTGTACTCTATTTGAGAAATCATTAGGGTATAGTTGTTTTTATCTTATTCTAGATAATAATGAATAGATTGATTAAAGCATGAAAGTACTTAATCAACTTACGAATTAGAACTAATAATGAGTATTTAATTAGCTTCACTCTATGACCAATATGTGAAATTAATTAAATTTACAATGTCAATGCATGACCTATATAATTTGATATGTCATTGTTAAGGATAATTCCACCCTTTGAAATATTGTGCTTTAGTTAGTCAATTGTAATATCCAAATTCTTGATTGGTACCATTTGACTGCCTAGTGTCTTCTCATTCTTAGCCTAGTTTTAAGTTAATTTCAGTCTTTATATTTGTTTGGTAGTTAAAAATCTTAGAACAACTTGATTTACTTTTATTGTTTAATTTACTTCTCTAGTTTTAAGTCTTAGTATACCATCACTTCCATGTGAATTCGACCCCGTACTCACGAGAATTTATTACTTTGACACATCCTGCACTTGAGATTTATCCCACATGTTGTGAACGTGTCACCAGCTGCCTACACCAATCCTGTACAACAAAACTCCTTTTAAAATGATATATTCTAAGAAATCCAATCTCTCCCTCATCAAGTCTTTTGGTTGTGCAATTTTTCCCTACCTTAGACCCTAGAACACTAGCAAATTTAATTTTTACTCAACCAAATGCATTTTTATTGGCATTAGCACGAATCATAAAGGATACAGGTATTTGCATCCCTCCAGTAAAAAATATGTGTCCAAAAATGTTATCTTCAATTAATGTGAATTCCCATTCAAAAGTCTTATCTCTACTACTTCAAATTCAGCCTCACATAATACCAGTCCCAGCCTGCCAGTCAATATCCTTGATCAATCACAATATGTATGTGTCTTCTACTTTTCTTGCACATTAGCCTGCACATGTGTCTACTCTTTCTCTTAATCAACATCAGTAGATTGTTTCTGAATCTAGTCCTACAACTATTGTTGCTCCAATGTCTGCTTCCTTGCCTGCAGTTGTTCTTGTGTCTGCCTCATTACATCCTATGCAGACTCGGTCTAAAACTGGAATTTTCAAGCTAAAAAATTATTCTATCACCTGTCCAGATGCTTTAAATGCTGAATTATAACCTAAAAATATCCAAGCAGCCTTGGAAAGTACAAACTGGACAGCAGCTATACAGGCATAAATGAATGCCTTAAACTCTAATAACACTTGGATTTTGGTTCCAAAAACTTATTCTATGAATGTTGTGGGGCATAAATAGATGTTTAGAGTTATGCCCTAGACAAATATAAAAGCAAGACTTGTAGCTAAAGTGTTTCACCAAACCCCAGGTGTGGATTTCTTTGAAAATTTCAGCCATATGGTGAAGGCTTGTACTATTATAATGGTGTTATTTTTGGCTGTTACTTTCAACTGGGGTGTGCAACAAATTGATATAAATAATGTCTTCCTTAATGGGGACTTGAAGGAGAATGTATACATGACTCAACCAGCTGGTTTTATAAGCTCTCAACATCCTGATTTTGTTTGCAAATTGCAGAAGTCATTGTATGGACTCAAACAAGCTCCAAGGGCTTGGTTTGACAAGCTCAAGAGTGCATTGATAAGCAGGGGTTTTGTTAGCTTTATCTCGAATCAATCCTTATTCATCAAGAGATATTATCATCCTCTATATTAGTGACAGGTAGCAGTCCTAAGTTGACTTCACAAGTTATCCATGATCACAATGTTTAGTTTGCTTTGAAAACATTGGGTTCAGTCTATTATTTTCTTGGTTTCAAAGTAACAAGGTCTGCTGCAGGTTTACATCTGTCCCAAACTAAGTATGCACTTGATTTCCTTAGAAAAACTAAGATGTTGGATTCCACTCCTTGTTCTACTCCTGCAGTTTCAAGCAAGAAATTGTCTCTTCATGAATATAATGCATTTACTGATCTCTCTCTCTACAAAAGTACTATCAGGGCATTATAGTATCTTACTCTTAGCAGACAAGATTTGGTTTATATTGTGAACAAGTTGAGCCAATTTTTGGTGGCACCAACCTTGATACACTGGCAGGATTGTAAATATGTACTTAGATACATCAAAGGCACCCTAGAACATGGTATTTTCTTCACTCCAACTAAGCAGTTTGTCTTAGAGGGATATGTTGATGCAGATTGGGCGAGCTCGGTTGATGACAGAAGGTCAACTAGTGGCTATTGCATTTACTTGGGTGGTAATCTTCTCACATGGAGTTCTAAAAAGCAACAAGTTGTTGCTAAGAGCAGCTCTGAAACTGAATATAGAACACTAGCTCATGCTACTTCTGAAATGGTATAGATGAAATCTTTGCTATCTGAACTTGGTTTGCAGTCTGCTCGGCGTCCAGTTTTGCGGTGTGATAATTTAGGTGCACAATACTTGGCTTACAATCCTGTTTTTCATGCTAGAACAAAGCACATAGAAATTGATGTGCATTATGTTCTTGAGAAGGTTCTTAGCAAAGAAGTTGTTGTTCAATATATGCCAACAAAGTTTAAGATTGCATACTTGCTTACAAAGCCTCTCTCTTCTACTCGTTTTGACATTTTGAGGTCCAAACTCACTGTGATTAATCCTCAATTACGTTTGAGGGGGAATGTTAGTGATCAAAAAGAAAACGTGGCAGCTAAGGCTTCTAAATCAGCTAAGGATATCACACAGGACTTTTGTCAAATACCTTATGAAAATCATCAAACACCTGTGACTCATTCAACTGTTTTTGATCATCAACAGTATTCAATTGGATAAACCATGTCAGCATTATTCAGTTAGTCCATGTCAGTAATATTCCCGTGATTTCAGGGAAGTTTGTTAGAGTTAGTTATTCCTAATAACCTATTGATTATTGTTCTATAAATAGCATCTGCTGCTCATGTAAATTCTAGTTCTTCAGTTAATAAAAATTCTTCTTCTTTCTCAATTTCACTTGTCAATTTCTTTTGCATTGTGATATTCTTTTAACCGTTAAGAAGATCATTAACTATAGTAGTAAAAAGATGGAAATGTCATTATATAAAAATTAATAAATTAAAAGAAAAAGCAAATTAAAAAAAAAATAAAAATAAAAACCTTTAGATCTCTGCTTATTCATCTCAAAAGATGAACAGTGGAAATTAATTCACTAAAAAAAATAGATCTCAACCGTCAATCTTGAAATTTTTTTTAAAATAAAATAAAATAAAAAGATGGAGGTAAAGATTCCACTGTCCATCTACTTAGATGCACGGTAGAAATCCAATCGTTATCTCTTGGATCTCTATGGATGAATATCTATTTATGGAGATCCGATGGATTAAGTTATTGAAAAAGATTCTAGCTGGCATATAGAATAGGGATATTTGGTTTCCATCTATCATAAATGTTGGATTCCTTGTTCTTCCACCTTCAAAATTTTATTTCACTACAAAAAAAAAAACTAATATCCATCACAGGTTATCCATTACGGGCATCAGGGGCCCATTTTTGGTATCTACATCCAATACTGGCTTTTAAAGGCCCGTAATGAATAATAAATTACCTATAACAGGCGCTTTAGGCCCATATTAGATTATGAAATCCACTATGAGCATTAAATCGGCCTGTAGTGGATATGAAATTACCCAAAGCAGGTGCTTTAGGCCCATATTTGATGATAAAATCCACTACGGGCCTTCCAAAGGCCCGTAGTGGATATGAAATTCCAAAATTAAAAATTCCCAAATAAACCCTAGCTCTAAAATCCTCAAATTTTTTCCCTTTCACTCTCTCTCTCTCTCTAACAAATTCTCTCGGCTCGCGTTTTTCTTCATCGTCGCCGTCTTCTTTATCCGTTTACAGTCGCTCCTTGCCGACGTCGACCTTCTTGGTCCGTTCGCGTCTCTCATCGAACAGGTGTATGGTTTCCCTTTTATTGCTCTCTCTCTCTCTCTCTCTCTCTCTCTCTCTCTCTCTCTCTTTCTGATTTTTTTTCTGCATATATTTCCATTAGATTCTGGGTAGGCTGTGAACTTCAATGAGTTTGAAGCAAATGTAAAGAGCGGCAAAAATTCGGGACTTTTGACATTTCATTCTAGTATATGGGGGACAAAGTGGATGAGGAACTTCTCAGTTCTCTTTACAATTCCTTGTTCTCTGTTCCTTTTTTTTGTTGTCTTTTTTTTTTCTGTTTCTAGTGGTTTTGGCCGTCTTTTGAGTCAAAGCATTTTAGGCTATTTTTTACCACTACAGTTTGCCCCATACTCTCTTCGTTTGTTTCAAAAACTTAGAGAGTAGTGTCGAGAGATCGAACAATTAGGCGGTGTTGGGAGCTGATTCTAAAGAAACGCGTTTATCGGTTGTGCAGCGATGACTGTCGATCGCGAATCCGGTGATGCGGGGTTGATCTGGAGAGGTCGACCCATGAAACCAAAGTGGTTTAAGTGAACGCTCGACATCATCGTGTGGTGAAGAGTCGTGAATGCATCTGTCATAGGAGGTAAAGCGTTAATGTCGACCACATGGGCCTTTAGTGGTGTCTTTTCAGCTGTGTGCGGTGATAACTAGGGTTGATGTGTGGCTTTGATGGCGCACGTGTTTTCGACGAGAGGCAGCATCCGTAATAATGAGGCGTGTCATCAGTTGTCACCTGGGCAGAGTATGGTCAGTAGGACGCCACGTGTCGTTCATGGGGTAACCATTTTAAGGCCAATTTAAACCAGATTTCCCCTTCGTCTTCATCTTTTTTCACTTTGTCTTCTTCGTTTTTGTAGAGCACAAGTTATTATATCAACCTTTACAGCTGTTGTAAAACTTATTCTTAATTTAACTGTGGCTTTTCTTCCTTTTTTTTTCATTTTCATTTTTTGTCTCCATTAAAAAGTTGTCTAGATCAAGTTGTCGACCTCTATTTATTTTTGTTCATGGCCACACCAACGATGAGCTAAATCAAAGATATTGACAGGATTAAAAGTTAGCCAACATATCAAGTGTTGATTACTGATTTTTAGAGCTTTTTTTAGTTAAATTCTACATATATTTCAATTGATTTTAAACATTTTTAACTTTCAGACCAGTGATAGAGGACATAATGAAAAAAGAGTTTCTTCTATTAGTATACATAATGTACATAATATGAAAATCGGATAGTATATAGCATTTTCGTCCTCTTTATAACTTTATAAGTTTATAAGCTTCAATGTCTATTGAAATTTTATAATTTATTTTTGAAGCTACAATATTCAAGTGCCTTAAATTTATCGAGAGATAATAGATATGTGAATATCATTGAAACTTCTGTAAAAGTAAATTTGAGTAAAGAGTCTTAATTAATTTCATAAATACTTGCCTTGAGATTTATTGACCTTTAATCACTTTTAATTTTGTGCATATGTTAGTCATTGACTAAGGCTTCATCAAGGCATATGGATGGTTCAAGTGGAAAGGGAAAAAAGTGTAAGTTATTGCATTGGATGGGCAATGGAGAGGTAGTAGCCGAAGCTAAAGTTAATTGTACGGATCCATAGGCGACAGTGCATCACATGAGTCCTGGTCCAGATTGTTGGAGAGTTTGTGTGAAGAAAATTTTGGTGAGTAGGATTCCTTTATATCGTGTTACTAGTGAGTTTATGATACTTAAAGATGCAAAAGACTCATTTATTATTTAGCTAGCAAAATATATCATATGATAGGACTTGATACATTTTCTATGAAATGATATGTGATTAAGACTCAAGTATGTTTATTGGTACATTAGGACTTTAATGTTTTGTAATCAAGATGATATCATGATGTGATATTATTCTTCAAATTAAGTATATTAGTTTTTATTGATTATGACATTATTTATAATTATATAAATTGATTATAATGTAATATTGCAGAATGTTTTCAAGGGAATTGAAACCAATATCAATTATATAACAAATAAAATCAATTTTTAAAAATTGTATATCAGATTATCTACTATAGGCAATGCCCGTTAGTACTGCTTTATGGACAACTGGCTTTACCCGTAGTACATAAAGTATTTAGAACGGGCAAAGTCCATTATAGACAAAACATTTACTACGGGCAATGCCCGTAGTAATTGTCTTATTTACTACGACAATAACTATGGGCCATGTCCGTAGTCAGTAGCTGCGTTTTCCATTACAGGCTAATTTATAGCGGGCTGAGGGCCCGTAGTTGATACTTATCCACTACGGGCATTGCCCGTAGTGGATGACATGTTTTCTTGTAATTTAGCCACTACAAGAAAAATGCCCAATAGCAGCGAAAAAAAACATGTTGGCCAAGATTTAATTTTGTTGTTAAAAGGCTTCACGAGAAAAATAGTTTTGTTGCTAACATCTTCCCATTTGGTTGACCTGTTGCACCGCTTTTCATTTTCATTCTAATAGTGCATCTATAGGCATGAATTACTTTTGTTGCGCTAGACGGGTTGCGCAATGAAAATGATTTTGTCCTAACAACGCATCTATAGACACGAATGTTTTTGTGGCCACATAAGTGTTGTGGCTACTCTTGTAGCCAAGAAAAACTTTCCACTCCACTCATAGATTAATTCATTACTTTTGCTGACTTTGGTTGACGAAATGAATTTTCGTTATAACTTTAAAATTACTTTTTTTTTCCTATTTATATAAATTTATGTTACAAATTACATTATAATATAATATGATTATGAATTTTATATCTTATTATTTCAAAAATTGAAAGCAAATCATTGAAAATGTAAGAGATGTAAAAATTAAAATATATTAGGATATCATAAAAAGTCTTAAGTCCTTAGATCAATGTAAACCGGAAGATCATATCTGGACCTATTAAAAAACTCATTCCTCGAGAATGGAAATACAAAAGTATATTTATAAAATTTAAAATATATCGACTAGAACATAAAATGATCTCACGGAGATGATGTTTTCTGAGAAGATCCAAACTGAGACATTAACAATCTCATCATATTCTCAAAATGAGTTATTTTATCTTTCATATCACTCACCTCTTTCTTTTGATAGTCTATTTCCTTCTTCTGCTCCTCAGTTTTTTTCATGCACATAAAATGAAAAGTGATCAAATAATCAAGTCAACTTATGGTGATCGACTTGATTATTTTTTCATCAAGAAGTTCCAAGTTTTCATGCACATAAAATGAGGTATTTAGAAGGGCATAGGCTATTCATAGTGATTGATTTTGTTACTTTCCTGAGAAAGTGAAATACAAAATCAAAAGAGAATCAATAGAGAAGAATTCTCTGGTTTTCTTATTCAATTGAATATATTTTCTACATAATTACATCGAAGCTCAATAGAGCTATTTATACACCAAGAATCATGCATTTTGTATGAATAACATAATGCTTATGTGGCTTACAATGATAGGAAGATGACTTCCTTCTCCTAACAAACTCTCACAACCTTAATTTCATTTCCCGCCAATTCTAACTAACTCCAATGCTCCAATTAACTACATCTCATCTTCCTGCTCATGCTTCAATCAATCATCTAATATATGATCAATATGATCAAAGCTTAATCAGATGATTGATAGGCTACTGAAGACCAATGTCTGGACTGCTGTCTTGACTGGACTGCTGCACTCTAACTGATTTCTAGAAGTAATCCTTCACTAACATTCCCCTCAAACTCATTGGAGATGGTTTCATGGTGAGTTTGTTTCTTATGTAGTGAAACCGAGGTGTGAACAATGCTTTTGTAAAAACATCAGCAATTTGATCAATATAAGGCATATGACTGACCAGTCATTGTTTTTTAACAAACTTATCTCAAACGAAATACAAATCTAGTTCAATATGCTTTATCCTAGTATGAGAATAGGATTGCTAGACGTGGCTATTGTGCTCAAATGGTCACATCAAATTGTAGGAATCTTAACAATAGGTATCCTCAATTCAGCAAGTAAAGATTGCAACCAGGTTAGTTCAACAACAACAAATTTGTATACTATGGCAACCTAGGAAGGGGGGGGGGGGGAGGTGAATAGGTTTATTAACAAATATTGCGGAATTAAAAATCATAAACCATTCAACACATAACACGAGAGATTTTTAGCGTGGAAAACCTGAATAGGTCAAAAAACCACATGACCAACTCGTAGGCCACTTAACACATCCACACAAATTTTACTAGTTGGTATATCGTTTACAAATTACGTTGATTAACTACTCAATAATACGACTCTTGCCATAACCCAATACTACCTACCCGCAAGCCTTTTACTAGCAAACTCTGTAGATGCTGCTCAGAGATTTCACGCGCTCCAAGTCAAAGAAGCAATAACCCCAATTTATGAGATCAGATCTATTTACTTAATAAAATATGAACAAGAAAATAATATGTATGATCAAAACATATTATGAATAGACTATGCAATTACGCTCAATGAAAAGAATAATAATCTATATAAAAACTCTTTCTCTCACAATAACATGAAACAATGAAACATCAAAACAATAAAAACATGTGAGAGGAAAATAATAAAACAACTAAGAACACAAGATAGTATAATGAACCTATGTAAAAGAGACTTACACAGCTTAAGAATTATGAATTATAAGTTCTCTATTTATAGGCAAACATTAGAAACCCTAAACCCAATTGAAGTAAGACTTTACAAGCTATTAGGTTTTCTCATTCAACAAGAAATAAAGATTTACTTTCCTATTGAAAAAAGATTATCAAACAAAAAATAAAGGACTTATTTATTAGGTGATTCTCTTGCTTTCAAACTCAATAAAATAATCCTTGATGGACAAGGAAATATAAAATACATGTTGAAAGATTTTAGAGGACTAATAAAAACACAAGACACAACACTAACCCATTTAGGGTTCGGCTAAGACAGCATACGCATGCCTTAGGCATTCACACACGCTATAGGCGTGAGGCTGCTGCCTAGCATGCACACCAAAGGTGTGTGGCCACGCTTAAGGCGCGGCCTTGCTGCCTCGTTTCCCCTGTTCTAGCTTTTCCAGCTACACTTGACTCCATTTTAAGCCAAGCAAAACCTAACCAAACGGCCTTGGATTTTTTCGTTCACCGCTGGAAAGATATAGATGTCTAGTTTCATTAAAAGAAAAACGAAACACCATTTAGATGTATAGATAAAAAGTTATGTCCGCTCAACCATCCAAAGATCAGTTTTTCGAAAACACAAAATGTTTGAAATTAATTTTAAAACTAGACAAAACAAAATAAATAAGACTTAACACTTATAAAACATTAAAAAAAAAACATATTAGCACTCAAATGCAAATGCATGAACATGTTATAAGTATGTGTGTGTGAATCTTATCTGATCTCAAAAATTAAAGAGTATTGTTTCTTCGAAACTTATCTTAAAGCACATTCTTGAGTCTTCTCATATGCTTTCCGTCTTCGCATGATTTCTTCAAATCTTCATTACGCTCAACTCATGCTTTAATAAAGCTAACTAAGAATTACATAAAAATGTGTTTTGCTCATGAAATCATGGCCAACAAAATAATGACCTTACAATCTCCCCATTTGGCTATTCAGTGACAAAACACTATACTCACCAAACAATCAAGTGATTGTTTTTACATTCGCTCAAAAGACTCAAAATTACATAGAGAAACCTAATCTAACATTCGTCAATGTCTTCAGAAGTCTTCACTTTATACCTGAATCAAATAAACAAAACTATGTTCTTCCCAGGAACATTGGTGAGCGAAACGATAATGATATCAATTTGAAATAACTCAATTATCAATACCAATAACCACAATAATCAATTTGTCGATTCAAAGATAATATGCACAAGCATCAATTAAGCACATCGAATCAAATATGATTATAAATATCTCCCCCTAAGTATGCTAACGGTCACAATAGCAACTTAAAACTAGGGATTAAAAGAAATAATTCAAAAAAATTAATATCCAAATTACTCCATCTTTTTATCATGGGACAGACAAAGACTAATAAACACTCAAGTATTTTAATCGTTCTAATGAATTTAAAGATACTTGCACAAAAACCTTAAATGAGAATCAATTTACTCCTATTTGTAACGAACAAAAGATAATTGATAATATGAAGATCAAAATACAAGGTTATATATTACATGTCAAATAGATAAGTTCACGAAAATTGAAACAAAGTTCATGAAATCAAAAATAAAAGTACAAAAGCATGTAAAGACATTCTCAAATCTTTAAGAATTCGGATCATTACTCATCTCCTCCAACGTTATCACCATCAACATTGTCATCACATCCATCGGAGGAGAAAAACATGCCACCAATACGTGTATGTGAGGTAGATCCACTCATATACATCTCCATGTTATGCAACCTTTCATGTTATGCATCGAGTCTTGTCAAGATGGCTTCATTCCCATCCTTGAACATACTCATTAGTTGCGTCACCCAAAGAGGTATCTCACTTTCAACTTGAGTGGCTTTAGAAGTTTGTGAAGTGTTCCTATTCATCTCTTCCTTGGAAAGATAATGAAACTTAAAGAAATCATTGTCAAACATTTGACTATTCTCCATAACTACATCGGATCTCCTCAACCTAATACTTGCTTCTAAACATAGTTTAGTAATTAAACCTGAGAATTTCAAATTGGACTTGCTCTCATTAGCACATTTATCAATGAGTTCAAAGATGTAGTTTTCAACATTAAAGGGTTTCCTTGTCCCAATCACTAAAGCAATTTTCTGGTGGCAAAATGTACTTCGGATATGTTGGACACTGGGTGAACATTTGAACAAACAAATTTGTTCAAAAAGCAATAAAATGGAGTACACTTGGCATGAGGAATAAAGCTAGTGCCTTCACCCCATTTATACTTACCCCTTGTCAAAGTGAAAGCAATATCTAGCTTAGTAACTTCGATAGAATCTAGACTCACCTCTTGTAGCTTTCTTTCCCTTGGAAGCTACTTGTTTTTCCTTGCTAGACATCTTTAAATCTAAGTCAAACACTTGTGGTTGCCTTTTGTAAATGTATAAGCAAGACCCAATATCAATCTCACACAAACAATTAAAAAATCAAGGAAATTCAAAGATTAAAAGTGTTGAGAGAGAATGGTGGCTCTTGAAAGTGTGGCTCTTAGAAAAATATGGAAAGTAAGATTTAATTAGGGTTGGGTTCCCTTCAACTAGAAAGAGAAGTGCACATGAGAGAATAAATCAAAAGGTATGAGAGAAAATACAACAGTTGCCATTAATAAAAGGGCATGCCTGGCAAGGCCATCAGGCACGCACGCCTGAGGCGCACAACCAAGCCTCTGGCGTGAGCTTGCTACCCAATTTGTGTGTCTGAGGCACAACCACATGCTTATGGCGTGTGTTTGCTGTCAAGCCTCTCCGATTTCTCCAAAAATTGCACTTATTTACGTCTTTGACTCCTCGTTCATCCTCGATGCTTTACCAATGAGTTTTTCCACCTAAAACTCCATCAAATACAACAAAGAAGCATTTCTAAACAAGATAACATGAGTCACGATGAAAATCAATTATCAAAAGACCACAATCGAAAAATTCTTTTGAAAATTCCAATCGTATTCCTTCGAAATTTGACTTTTTCAATAAGCTCTTCAAAATAGTTTCTTGAAAACTTTCAAAATAGATGTGAGCATGTTTAGAACAAAATGTGCGCTTCTTAAAAGCATATAAATTGAAAAAGTTCAATTAGTTGCACAAAAAACGAGCTTCTCTAAAGCTTCAAAAAAATATTCTGCGTTAAAAGCGATTTTATGAGTAACTCAAATCTTTTCTAATCATTCATACCACATTCAAGTCAAGATATATAATCAAATTTTCACTGAGCACATACGTTATCTTAAGATTGCACTGATTTACTAATTTTTTGCCAAAAGTGTGTGTGTGTCATATTATATAAACGATATATATATATATTTAATGTTTGCTTATGAATCAAGAATAACACTATAATGTGATTTTGCTAGAAACTTTCTACAAGAATTCAAATCGACCATCATCCAAAATGTCGTTTAAATAAAAATAGACTCATACAAGTAATGGTGTGTGCAAGTGTACTTCTTAAAAGTAGATTTTTCGATTTTTACTCTTCACCACTTCTCCATGTGTTTTAGCATCATACATAGCATGTTTTCTTTTTATTGCACTTTTTCTCTATACCTTATTCTCCTTTTCATTGTGTATGTTTTCTGTTTCTTCATGCTCTTTTTCATTATGTAACTCTCATGACGGCTTTCACTCAATCTTACAAGTATAGCCCTTTCCTACATTGGGTAGCTTCACAACTAGTAAATATAGCCCTTTTTCAAGAGAGATGCTTAAGAGATCTATAGGTGTAGAAACAATATGGATACTGACCATTGGTCATTCATTGTATACTAGCTTTAGGCATTATCACATATTCATGTTATTCAAGAAATCATTCCAAATATTTTACATACATATATCAAAAATAAAATATAACACACAGTTATTTTAGTAAATCGTTCATGAATTACATACAATCGAAAAATAACATTTTTACTCGCTACTCTGTAACAATACATCTCAACAATTGTGGTAATAGTTTAGCACATAGATTTTGAGTTCTCAATTAAAAAATAAAACCAAGCATGTCCAAAGTCACCTATTGGCTCATCCAATTTCTTAGAATCATTCACAGGTGGGATAGACAAAATATTTATCATCATGCAATTTTTCATTGTGAGCATAATTGACCAAATCAAAGTTTTTAGGAACCCATACCTTGATCTTCTTCAATTGCTTTCCATTATCACAATGAATCTTTGTAGATGTTTTGATCAAAGATTGGTCACCTGTCACATGATTTATATGTTTACTAACAAAAGTCTTTGGGTTAGTTGACACGGGTATACATATGCTAGTATAATGATAACATCAAGGCCTAATGTGACCTTCAACACCACAATGATGACAAATATGTGTGAAGTTAGAAGATTGAGCACTATAAGGAACCAAAACTTTAGACCTATCCTTAACATGATTAGCATGATTATTCTTTGAAAAGAGCTTGGCACTTTGCCCATTATTACACATGCTAATATACTTGTAACACCTAGGTCTAATATGCCACAATAATGTGGCATATTATATGTTTGTAGATGTTTTGATCGAAGATTGGTCACCTGTCACATGATTTATACGTTTATTAACAAAAGTTTTTGGGTTAGTTGAACTTGTTCCATTAATATCATGTACGACAGTTTGTTTTAATTTTCTTTCTTAACTCAAACCTTTCTCAAGGGTTTTTAAAATTTCTTCTTTTGAGGAACAAAAGAATTAGACATTTTATCAATAACATTAACATGCTTCAACTTTCCTAAAGATTTAGAACATGACACGGGTATACATATGCTAGTATATTGATAACATCAAGGCCTAATGTGACCTTCAACACCACAATGATGACAAATATGTGTGAAGTTAGAAGATTGAGCACTATGAGAAACCAAAACTTTAGACCTATCCTTAACATGATTAGCATGATTATTCTTTGAAAAGAGCTTGGCACTTTGCCCATTATTACACATGCTAATATACTTGTAACACCTAGGTCTAGCTCATTATTGTGGCATATTAGACCTAGGTGTTATATCTCTCGACTTCCTGATATGATGTGACACCTGCAAAACAATTTCTTTCATCTTTTTTGGCGTTGGTACCTTTGAATCCACTATCGGATTTCTTGCCCTTGAGGGACTTTATAAATTCCTTCACGATGATCGCTAAATCTTCATCATCATTGCTTTCTTTAGCAATTGCTGACTCATGTGCCGTAGATTTTAAAGCAATCCTTTTTTGCTTGTTGATCAGTTTGAGATTCAACTCAAATGTTTGTAAGGATCCTATTAATTCGTCTACTCTCATGTTATCTACGTCTTTGCATTCTTCAATAGCAGTGACCTTGGCTTAGAACCAGTCAGGTAAAGAGCGTAAGATATTTCTAACAATATCAGAGTCAAAGTATTGCTTATCAAGTACAAAACTCGAGTTCGTGATATCCATGAGCTTTGTTTGGAAATCAAGAAAGCTCTTGTCTTCCTCCATATGCAAGGCTTCAAATTTCGACATCTATATTTGAATCTTTGATTTCTCGACCACTAATGTTCCTTCAAACGTGGTTTGCAGAATTTCCCACGCCTCCTTGCTAGTTTCGCAATTCTGGATTTGCATATATTGATGTTCATTAACACCATTAAAAATAAAGTTCAAACCTTTAGAGTTCCATGTTGCATCAAACTGCTCCGTTGTATTCCATTGTGCTCTCGGCTTTATGGATACGACTCCTTCGGCGTTGGTAATGGTTGGAGGGGAATAACCGTCTTCAACAAACATCCAGACACGCTCATTATTGGCCTTCAAATAAGCCCTCATGTGCGCCTTCCAGAATGCATAATTCAATTCATCCAAAAGTGGTGGTCGAGTACTTGATGCTCCTTCACTGATCATTCCTGCCAAAGAATATCAAACAAAAACAAACAAAACAAATCCAACAAAATATTAAGCCTGGATCCTAGCCTATGTATATCTAGACTCCTTCTCCGATACCAATTGCAAAATGTGGATTTGTATATTATGGCAACCTAAAGGGGGGTGAATAGGTTCATTAACAAATATTGTAGAATTAAAAATCATAAACCATTCAACACATAACACGGGAGATTTTTAGCGTGGAAAACCTCAACAGGTCCAAAAAACCACGGGACCAACTCGTATGCCACTTAACACATCCACACAAATTTTGCTAGTTGGTATATCGTTTACAACTCACGTTGATTGACCTACTCAATCACACGACTCTTACTATAACCCAATACTACCTACCCGCAAACCTTTTCCTAGCAAACCCTGTAGATACTGCTCAGAGATTTCACGCACTCCAAGTCTTAATGCTCCTTTTGTATGGTCAAAGAAACAATAACTCTCAATTTATGAGATCAAATCTATATGATCAATAAAACATGAACAAGCAAATAATATGTATGATCAAAACATATTATGAATAGACTATGTAATTATGCTCAATGCAAAGAATAATAATCTATATAAAAATTCTTTATTCTCTCACAATAACATAAAACAATGAAGCATCAAAACAATAAAGACATGTAAGAGGAAAATAATAAAACAATTAAGAATACAAGATAGTGTAATGAACCTATGTAAAAGAGACTTACATAGCTTACGAATTATGAATTATAAGTTCTCTATTTATAGGCAAGCATTAGAAACCCTAATCTCAATTGAAGTAGCACTGTCCAAGCAAGCTATTATGTTTTCTAATTCAAAAAGGAAAGAAAGATTTACTTTCCTATTAAAAGAGATTATCAACCCAAAAATAAAGGACTTATTTATTAGGTGATTCTCTTGCATTCAAACTCAATAAAATAATCATTGATGGACAAGGAAACATAAAACACATGTTGAAAGACTTTAGGGGACTAATAAAAATACAAGACACAACCCTAAACCATTTAGGGTTCGGCCAAGACAGCATATACACGCCTTAAGCATGCACACACGCCATAGGCGTAAGGCTGCTGCTAGCATGCATGCCAAAGGCATATGGCCATGCTTGAAGCATAACCTTGCTGCCTTGTTTCCCCTGTTCCATCTTTTCCAGCTGCACTTAACTCCATTTTGAGCCAAGCGAAACCTAACCAAACAGCCTTAGTTGTTCTTTATACTATTGGAAAGATATGGATGTCTAGTTTCATTTTCAAAAAACAAAATACCATTTGGATGTATAGATAAAACGTTATGCCTGCTCAACCATCCAAAGGTCAGTTTTTCGAAAACACAAAATGTTTGAAATTAAATTCTAAAACTAGACAAAACAAAACAAATAAGATTCAATACTTATAAAACATTAAAACCAACATGTTAGCACTCAAATGCAAATGCATAAAATGTTATAAATATGTGTGTGTGAATCTTATCTGATTTCAAGAATTAAATAGTATCGTTTCTTCAAAACTTACCTTAAAGCACATTCTTGAGTCTTCTTAGAAGCTTTCCATTTTCACATGATTTAGCTTTAACAAAGCTAATTAAGAATTACATAAAAATGTGTTTACTCAGAGAATCATATTAAACAAAATAATAACCTTACACACTAGTTTCCAGTGCTCATGCAGAGGTGTCTGCATAAGTTGGCGTACCTTATTGACTGAATAAGCAATATCATATCGACTTATAGTGATATATTGCAAGGCACCCACCACAGTTCTATACTCAGAGAAATTGTCTATATGGCTGCCTTTGTAGGCAGACAGTTGACTGCATGTGGCACTAACCATTGGAAATGGAAAGAATCTGGCTGACTGCATACCAGCCTTTTTCAGAAGATCAAGAATGTATATTTGCTGTGAAAGACAAATATCATTGGCTCTCTTCTGCACTTCAATGCCAAGGAAGTAGTGCAGATCACCCAAATCTTTCATGGAAAAATCAGAATGTAATTGTTGAACCAATGTATCAATAGTTGAAGAATGTGTCCTTGTGACAATAATGTCATCTACATAATCTAATACATAAATGATTGTGGAGCAGTGAACCTCATGAATTAGGTATAGGGACAAAGAGAGAAAGAATCACGCAGCGGAATATAGGCAAGGTTTTAAAATTTTTCTCTTTAACACCTTTTGAAAACTCTTTTCGATGAATCGTTTGTACATATACGAATATAACAATAAAAGATCCCTTTTAACATCGCTAGATCTTCCAAGCTATGACCCACGGTCTAACAACGAGTGTGTAAGCATATCATGGATCAAGAGATGGTAGAGGAAAGGCAAGCGAAAAAGACAACTCTTCTCTTCTCCTTAGGCCGGCTGCACCCTGTAAAAAAGAAAACTTTTTTTTTTCCTTGCTTTGTGTTTGCCATACCTTGCTTGTTTTGCCTAGGGTTTGCTTAGTTTATTTTACTGATAACATATTGATTATATATCAGTCTCTAGGGTTAGGGTTTGACCAGGTCAAATAGGATTCTAAATCCTATTTAATTTTGGTCACCACTAGAGTTTAAACTCTTGATCTCTAGGGACTATTAAATAATCTTATTATTTAATCCCTCCCTTTTATTTGTCAAGGTTCGATATTGCAACCTCCTATTTAATAATCAAAATTAATAATTCTGAATTATTAATCTTTATTTAATTATTAAATTATTAATTAAATAATCAATTCTCTTTATTAAAATGCCTTACTTTTATAATACTACTAATTGGACAATCCAATTAATTTACCGTGAACCTCGTTACCAACAACCTTAAGAGCTAGCAAGAGGACTTAACGGACCTACAGTTTTGAGCTCCAATAATGCTTAGATATATTAATTATTAACCTCGAAGTTATTCCACTAAAAACCTGAGCCTGAACTCTCGAAACTACAGATGTTTTACACAGTCTGCAATCTCATTGTCCATCGATATAGCTAATTGCATATGGTGTGATCCTCCACAAGTAGTTCATAGCTAGAGCTAGGTCATAATATTCGTTATACCCCTCTAGTTATATCTTTTTCTTTAAGCACCGTTGATTCTCTAATGAACAATTAAATCAGGTCTTCCATTCGGAAAAATGAGAGCACTCATAATTGTTCAAGCCCCGAATCAACCCTTAAGGGGACTACTCATCTACCTCAGTCAAGAAGGAGTGGATTCCAATATTGTGTTCAAACCTTCCCAGCCACAAGTCAAACCGTAACTCCAAAATACGGAGGTATTGATCGAGAAAACTATATTTAATCTCATTCATGGTAAATCAAAAGTCACAATCTAATCTGAATGAGTCGATAAGACACTTAGGATTGAGATCACCCATAAATAGTCATCATTTGTCGATATTTATGAATCTCATCTACTAAACGAATCTTGGTGAGAGATTCATATAAATCATGGCCCAATCATATATGATCTCATCATATAAAGTGCCTCCATTCACATTTCAACTACATGAGTAGTCTAGAATAAGACCACTATACATTATAGAATGGACCGCATCAGTATATCAATCGCAAACTAAGTACCCAACTTTGTTTGCTCTCCACGGACTCTTTAGATTGCAAGTCTCAAAATGAATTCTTTTGTATATGACTATCATATACTCAGATTGAGATTACATTTTGCAATCTTGGATGTTATGCGCACATTATATAAACGTATGAACTTAAATAAACTACTTTTATTTGAATGAATAATAACTACTTTTATTAATGTTTAATCTCATTTACAATTACAAGTCTTTAGGGCATAAACCCCAACATTAGGAACTGTTAGCCGTGGAAGCATTGAAGCCTAGTTGTACCAATGATTGTTTGAACTTTTCAAAATAGGCTCTAGAGGCCTGTTTAAGGCTATACAAGGCCTTATGGAGCTTGCACACAAGCTGTGGATTTAAAGAAACAAATCCTGAAGGTTGAGCCATATAAACATCCTCATCAACGGTGTCATTAAGAAATGCATTGTTGACATCTAGTTGTCTCAAAGTCCATCTATTGATGACTGCCAAAGATAAGATAGTTCTAACAGTAGCAGGCTTCACAACAGGGCTAAAAGTTTATGTGAATTTAAAGCCCTCAATTTGATGGAATCCTTTAGCTACAAGTCTTACCTTGTACTTCAATAGTGTCTCATCTGGATTCTTTTTTATTTTAAAGATCCATTTGCAGCCTATGATCTTTCTGCCAGCAGGAGGCGTAACCAAAGTCCATGTTTTGTTCTTTTCTAATGCTTGAAACGCTACCTCCATAGCTTCCAGCCACTGTGGATGAGATAAAGCAGCTTGAACAGTCTCAGGTTCAGTGTCATCTAGATAAGCAAACCAAGCTTTTGGTTTGAAAGTACCAGTCTTTGACCTAGTAATCATAGGGTGAACGTTAGCTGGTGAGAAGTTTGCAGAATCAGCAATGTCAGGCTATATTATAGGAATGAAATCTATTGACTGAGATTTAATAATATGAGGAGCTGCCACAACAATATTAGAGCTAGACACTGAAACAGCTGGTGACATAGTAGATGTGGATACAGCAAGTGTTAAGATTCTAGGCAGACATGAACCAGAGGATAAGTCATTGATTGACAATGAAAGATAATTATGATTCACGGGATTGACATTGGTTGATTGAATAATAATTTGAGCAAAGGGAAACACACATTCATTAAACACGGTGTGCTTAACAATATAGACTTTCCATGTAGTAGATAGATGTTGGGGTTTTTGCTCTACAGATGTAATTTGTAAATGATTTTTTATAAATAAATAAAAGAAGAGTTCAATTCATTCTTATCGTGTCATTTATATTATATAAACTTGTGCATTATAACATCCTAGATTGCCGAATGTAATCTTATACTGTGTATATGATTGTCATATACAGATGGATACAGTAAGAGATGTGCAATCTAAAGAGTCCATAGATAGCAAATAAAGCTGGGTACTTTATTTGTAGTTAATCTATAGCTGCGGTCCATTCTGTATTATACGATGATTCTATCCTGAATCATTCATATGGAGATATGGGAATGGAGGCACCTTGTATGATGTGATTATATAGGACTGGGCCATGATCTATATCAATCTCTTACCAAGATCCGTTTACCGATGAGATTCATATACATCAACTTATGATGGCTATATGTGGGTGATCTCAATCCTGAGTGTCTTATCGACTCCTTCAGGTTAGATCGTGATCTTTGATATACCATGGGTGAGGTCGGATGATTATTCCCGATCAATATTCTCCGTATGTTGGGATTGCGATTTGGCTTGTGGCTGGGAAGGTTTGCACACAATAGTGGAATCCACTTCTTCTTGTAAGAAGTAGAGAGTAGTTCCCTTAAGAGTTGATTCGAGGCTTGAATAATATGAGCGCTCTTTTGATTCCGTGAGAAAACAGGATTTATTGTTCATTAGAGAATCAACGGTGCTTAAAGGATATATATAATTAGAGGGGTATAACGGACATTATCACCCAGCTCTAATTATGAACTACTTATGGAGGGTCATACCATATATAATAGCTATATCGATGGACACCGAGTGATATCGGTCTGTGTAAAAGCGTCCGCAGTTGAGAGAATGCAGCGTCGGATTTTTAGTGGAATAATACCGGAGTTGATAATCAAGGAATATTAATTAACGAGTTCAATTAATGATTCTGAGGATTATTGGAGCTCAAAATACTATGGGTCCATTAGGTCCTCTTGCTAGCCCGATCCATTTAGGTAACAAGGGTCACGTATAATTAATTGGATGGTCCAATTAATAGTATTGCGAAAGTGACACGTGTCAGGAGTAAATTGAGTAATGTGATTATTCAATTAATTAATAATGGCAATTATAACAATTAAATAATAAGATTATTTAATTATGTAGTTAGTCATAAGAGGAGAGTGATAGTTGATATTTTATTTTAAATAGTGAGATAATAGGATTATCTCATTTATTAAATAAAATAAAATAAATTTGAATTTAAAAAGTTTAAATTCAAAAGTCTGATAATAGTTTATTTTTATTTTTTGAATATAGAGATAATATGATTATCTCATTTATTAAATAAAATAATAATTTTGAATTTAAAAAGTTTAAATTCAAAAGTTTGATAATAGTTTATTTTTATTTTTATTTTGAATAAAGAGATAATAGAATTATCTCATTTATTAAATAAAATTGAATTTAAAAAGTTTATATTCAAAAGTTACTGATAAATTAATAAAAAGAGTTTTTATTAATTTGGTAACTTAAATAGATATATTAAAAGAGTTTTTAATTTAACAGACAACTGAACAAAAGAGTTTTACGTTCAAAGTTTTTTTACGTAAGAGATACAGAAAAAAGAAAAGTGACCGGAGAGATACATTATCTCTCCAACTCTTTTTTTTTCCATTCAACCTCTTCACTGATATTGACAACGTGACACGCCCACACGCAAGTTACTGGTGCCAGGATATAGTAAGGAAGACGTAGTGGTACAGATAAGGAGCTACAAGAAAAAAAAAAATACGAAGGAGCCTCCAACGGTGGTATGTTCCTTAATTTTTCTTTTCTTTCATTGATTATAATTTTTTGTATATAAAATAAATATATATGTGATATATATTATTTTTATTATTCCGAAAATATAGTTCCAAAGTTTTACTAGTCACAGATTGCTTTTACGATCTGTATAAAAATTTTAAAATCTTATTTCCACTGCGTGACCAGTAGAACAGAAAAACGGTTCCTATAATAGACACTTGTAATCCTTGTGCTTGGAACTATAACCAAGAAATGTACAAGCTGAGCTCATAAACTCCAATTTGTGTCTATTGTAAGCTGAGCTCCTAAACTCCTATAATTTTAAATGCAAAGAATCTTAAGCCAACAAATTCATAATAGTTTCCACCACGTGTCTGTACATCCTCGCAATCAAACCATTTTGCTCATGAGTGCAGGGCATTTGTGCCTAAAAGTGACACCACAAGATGCGAAAAGGAGTCAGCACCAAAGACTCTTGACCATAATTAGTTTGTAAGGTTTTAATTTTGTGAGAGAAGAGTAATTCTACTTGAGTTTTAAACTTCACAAAAACATATTGAACTTGACTCTTAGTTTGAATAGGAAAAAGCCAAGTATATTGTTGGTCGGTTTTTACAACCAAAAATAATAATAAGCCTTGCAAGTACACAAATCATAAAGATAGTATAATAAACAAGAAATGGTCGATCCCCTAGAAAATTATTTATATACTAAAGCTTTGAATTTAAAATAAAATAAACTTCCTAATTCTAGACACTCTAAAACTGTAATACTAACTAAACTAAAAAACAAACACTTTGAATCCAAAAGGGATTCCACACACACACCAACACTTTGGGGTTTTGAAAGTGAATTGAAAACTAAAAGTTAACTAAACAATTAATAAAAATACAAAGTAAAATTTGGGAAAAATCAATGGAAGAACAATAGTTAGAACCTTCTATCCACTACTAAACAATCATTCAATCCACAAACAATAATAAAGATTAAATTCCAACATACATGATGAAGATATTTATAACAAGGCGATGGTGTCTCGCTCAGGTTGTATTGATTCTTTCTTAGGTCGTTTGTACTACGCATGGTGTCTACTTAGATTTAACAACCGAAACCCATTAAGAACCAAGAGAATATGTATGCCTCATGGACCTAAGAACATGGTGTCTATCCTAAGTATTCATGAATTAATTTCCCTTAATTAGGTCGTAGTTAATTGATTGTTGCAAACAAGAACATATTCATTTGGTGTGTGAACTTTATTCTACAACATAGAATCCTAAAACATACTTCTAAGATGGCCAATCAAAAGAAACAAAATCTTAGAATAAACAATTATTATGGAGAAATTAAAATCATCACGTAAAAGAAAAATAGCACTTCATTAACACATGTTTATGGAATTAAAATCATGTTTAGGGCTTCAAGATAGCCCTAACTAACAATAAAACTAACTGGATAAAAAAAAATAAAGAAAAATAAAGACATATAAACTAAAGAAAGGTAGAAGAAAGAATGTTGTTCTCGGTCTTTTCTCTCCAATCTTCGATACTCAAATTCTGCAGAAAAGCTTCATATTTATAGGCAATATGGAGTTCTTATTGTCTTCAAACTTGGTTAAGCTAGGAATACAATTTATTAGAGATCGTGTGTCTCTAGGAGAAAGAATCATTTGCAAAATTGACTTATTCTTTCCTAAGAACAACAATAATTAACTTATAATTGTCCTAAAAAAGTCTTGATCTACATTTGAATTTGATCCAAGTTAAGATTCCAATTCCTTCCTCAAAAGAAACTCTTCTTCAGCTATTTCACGAACTACCGCGACCATGGGCGTGACCTTTGGGTCGTGTAACCAACTCGCGCGGTTATCTGGTTTCAGCTGACTAGACTGCGCACTGGTACGAAAACAGGTATAACTTCATCTAGAAAACTCCAAATCACAAACCGTAAAAGTTTTTAAAAATTAGACTTCTAGATCTTTCCAGAAATATAAAGCTTGAAATTTAATTCATCCTATGAAATTTATGGGTACTTGCACAACATGAAAGGTCTGCACAAGGAATCTTAAAAATCACCATTTTGAACTCGATTTCTTCTTAAGTTCTAATCTCTGTAAGAACTCAACAAACACATTAAAAATACCATTTTTTTAAAGAAAAAATAGTAATAAACATAGGATTTAGGGGTCTCAAATATGTATAAATATTGACCAAATATATATATCTAGTGTGAGCATCCAAAAAACTGACATAATATTTATAACCATTGGAAGAGAGAATAGGAGTTGGACCCCAACCTTCAGCTACAATCAATTCTTAGGTATGAGTATAAGAGGTATATGAGAGTTTAAATGGTAGTTTATGGGATTTGTCTAATTGACTAGCATTACAAAAAAAGTCAGATTGCTTGGAAAAGGAAATATGGCATTTATTCAATGTCTGTTGTACAATAAGAGAGGATAGGGGTCCCAACCTCTTATGCTAAAGAGACAACGCAATATTACTGTCCTTGGAGGCTGTATTTATAGAATGAAAAGACTTTCGAAACAACATTACATTCATTTTGAAAAGAAGAATAAGCAATAGCAACAGCTGGAGAGGATTTGGACATGTATGAAAGAGGAGAGGCAACAGATCTTAATATGCTTGAAGTGGTAAGGGGAAGATCAAACATATACAAATCATTCTTAAGGAAACCTTGAAGGAGTACCTTCTTTGAAGTTTTGATCCTTCACAAGATAAAAGAAAGGATGAAACTCTATGAAGACATGATTATTTCTCACAAATTTAGAAACACTTAACAAATTTTTAGTGATATGTTATATGTGTAGGATGTTTCTAAGCAATAATGTATGCTTATCACATGCAAAAGTGTTGAATCCATTAAAAGATATGGCCAAACCGTACCATTTCTTATGAAAATCCTTTCCTTCCCTTGATATTCCATCTTGTTCATGAGATTAGAGATGTTAGGTGTGCAATGATCTGTGGCTCCATTATCTGGATACCACAAGAGATTAGAGACAGTTTCAGGAAAAGCCACTATTGCTGTCATTTGGTTGTCATTATTGATACCTTCTCTAACATTAGATGGAAACTGATGTGATTAGTCTGTCCTTGAAAAGATTGATCAAACTGATAATGGCACCTCAAAGCTCCATATCCAATTCTATGACAAATTTGGCAAGGAAACTTGTTAAATTATTTCTTCCTCTTCCTCTGCTTTTCCTTCCTCTATTAGACTGACTACCATTCCCTTGGTTACCTCTGTCTCCATTTGATTGATTGGCCTAATTATAGCTATTTTCTTTCTTATTTACAACAAGATTCACACTCAAGTTATTACTTTGCAAGTGCTGATTAATCCTATCTTCATGTGTAAGAAGTAAAGATAATATTTTATGAAGAGTTTGACAGCCAGGGACAGAGATTATGGAGATGACAAAGGGATCATATTCAGGTTCTAGACCTCCTAGAATATACATGACTTTATCCACATCAATCATGACATAACTTGAGGATGAAAGTGTATCAATAATTCCTTTCTTCTTCATGAGATACTCAAATATAGTGAGACCTCATTTCTTCAGTGTTTGCAGTTGTAGTTTTAGTTGCATGATGTTAGCCTTAGATTATGAAGAGAATAATCTATCTATTGTGATCCAAACTTTACGAGCTAAAGAACAGCCAATCAACTTAGGTAAGAGATATGGATTACTGAAGACAGAATCCAGTATAGCAGTATTTGATCTTGTTGTTCCCAATCAAGGAATAGATCACTCTCAGATCCATCGGTATTGAATCGAAGTGGTGGTATAGTAGAAAAATTGATGAAAGAGGCTAGTTTATTACCTTTGATGGCTGCATAAATCTACTTCCTCCATAGTAGAAAGTTGTTGTGATTAAGCTTGACTGTTAGTTCAAGCTTAATCTGTGTTGGTAGCTTCAATCTACCATTCACATATAGTTTGTTGGGATTTATGCCCTAAAGCTTGTAATTGTAGATGTTATTAGACATAAATAAGAGTTAAACATATATCATTCGAATAAAAGTGTTTTTATTTGTTCATACATTTATATATTGTGTGGGTAACATCCAAGATTGCAAGATATAATTTCAAAATGAGTAAATGAATGTCATAAACGGAAGATTCATTTTAAGACATGCAATTTAAAGAGTCCGTAGAGAACAAACAAAGCTGGATACTTTGTTTGTGGCTGACCTACTGTTGCGGTTCAATTTGTAATGTACGGTGGTCTTATTCTAGACTGCTTATGTAGTTGATATGAGAACGGAAGCACTTTATATGATAAGATCATATAGGACTGTGCCACGATTTATAAGAATCTGAGATCATATAGGACTGTGTCACGATTTATAAGAATCTTTCACAAAGATCCATTAGTAGATGAGATTTATATATATCGACAAACGATGGCTGTATATAAGTGATCTTAAACCTGAGTGTCTTATCGACTCCTTCAGGTTGGATCGTGGCTTTTAACATTCCATAAGAGAGGTCGATGTTATATTCTCAATCAATACCTCTGTATCTTGGAGTTACGAGTTGGCTTGTGGCTGAGAAGGTATGAACACAATAATGAAATCCACTCCTTCTTGACTGAAGTAGATGAGTAGTTCTCTTAGGGTTGATTCGGGGTTTGAACAATTATGAGCGCTTTTCTTCTCCCGTAAAGGAATAAAGAATTATTTGTTCATTAGAGAATCAACGGTACTTAAAGGAAAAGATATAACTAGAGGGGTATAACAAACATTATAACCTAGCTCTAGCTATGAACTACTCGTGGAGGATCATACTATATGTAATAGCTATATCAATAGACACTGGGACTTCTGATTGTATAAAACGTCTACAGTTCTGAGAGTTCAGCCTTGGATTTTTAGTGGAATAACTCCGAGGTTAATAATCATGAAATATTAATTAAATAGTTTAATTAATATTACTAAGTATTATTGGAGCTCAAAACTGTAGGTCCATTAGGTCTCCCTGCTAACCCTCATGGTTAATGGTAAAAAAGGGTCACGGTAAATTAATTGGATGATCCAATTAATTGTGTTACGAAAGTGACACGATTTAATTAAGAGAATTAATTAAATAATTTGATTATTTAATTAATTAATTAATAATTGTTATTAATATTATTAATTATTTAAAAGGAGGTTGTAAGTTCAAACATTGATTAATACAAAAAAAGGATTTTAAATAATTAGATTATTTAATAGTCCTAATAGATCAAGAGTTTTAACTAAAGTTAAATAGTATTTAGAATTCTAATTTGACTTAGTCAAAATAAAAACCTTAGAGGTCTAATATATATATATATATATATGATATTATGTTAGAAAGAAAGTGAATGCACTAACCTAGCATGAAAAGTCAATTCGGCCATACTAGAAACGAAATAAAAAGAAAAAGTTTTTTTAAATTTTTTTTTAAGTTTTTGTCTTCTTTGATATGCACATGTCAATTCGGCCATACTAGAAAATAAACAAACAAAAAAAAAATTTGTCTTCTTTGATATACACAGGTCAATTTGGCCACACTAGAAAAGAAACAAAGAAAAAGTTTTTTATTTTTCTTTGATATACACAAGTGCGGCCGGCCAAGAAAGAGAAAGACAAAAAATTGTCTTCTCCGTTTTTCTGTAATCTCCATCTCTTCATCCGTAACGTGCTTATACATGCATTATCAGACAGCGGATCATAGCTCGGAAGTGTTGGTTGTGAATTAAGAAACGCATCAAAGATAATTGTAGTCTAAAGTTTCTATTCGCGTATGTATAATAACAAGATCATTGTGAATAACAGAATGCTGATATGGCTTACAATTTGATAGGAAGATGACTTCCTTCTCCTAACAAACTCAAACAACCTTAACTTCATTTCCCGCCAATTCTAACTAACTCCAATGTTGTAATCAGTTACATCTCATTTTCCTGCTCATGCTGCAATCAATCATCTGATATATAATCAATATGATCAAGCTTAATTAAAAGACTGATAGGCTGTTGAAGACCAATCCTGGAGTGCTGCACTCTAACTAATTCCTGGAAGCAATCCTTCGCTAACACATAGGGTTGGATGGTTATCATTTGAAGGGTCCATATGAGAAAATATTAATATGTGATCCAAACTGTATAGTGTAACCACTGGCTTTAGCAATTTGTGAGATAGAAAGTCTAAACAGTTTGACTTGGTTTATAACCCTTTTCCACGAAGATGTGCGACTGCATGAGAATATGGCCTATTTTATGACTGAAAGATAGAAAGGATGTATTACTACTACCATAGAACAATGCTAGCCTAGACATGTATATAGGTTTTATGGTATACATATTTTGCATAACATGATGGGTAGATTGAAGGTGGATTACTTGAAAGATATGTTTTGACCAGCTGCTAAGAGTTCTAATATTGCTGTTAACAAGTTTCTATGCGAAAAATTAAAGAATTATAAGTAGATTTATCAGTGATGCAAAAGTCGGCATTAAGCGCCGCCGAAGCAGCGGTGAGGCGCTAGGCGGCGCCTCGCCGCCGCGACTCGGCATTAAGCGGTCCATTAAGCGGCCGTCGACATCGGCGGAGGAAGAAGAAGAAGAAAACTTGGTGCTGCGGCGGCGGAAGAAAAGAAGAAGAGGGAAGGAAAAAAAACCAGTCGCGCAGCCGAGGAAGATGAAGGAGGAAAGAAGAAGAAGAAAAAAATAGAAAAAAAAACCTAACCCCAAACGGCGTCGTTTGGGGTTAGTGTTTTGTTTTTAAAATCTGACCCCCAAACGACGCCGTTTGGGGGTTTAATAAAACAACCCCAAAACGGCGTCGTTTTGGGGTTGTTTTATTATTATTTTTTTTGCCTCTTTCTTCTTCCTGCGCGAGTTCTTCTTCTTCTTCATTTCTGATTTCTTCACTGCTCGCCATCAACAGCCTTCGTTCTTCATTTCTTCTTCTTCATTTGTTCCGTCCGCCGTCGCCGTTTCCTTCCTTCCGCCGTCGCCGGTTTTCTTCCCACCATCGTGACCTCCTCCTCCCTTGGCAGTACCATTTTACTATTTAGGGTTTTAGAATTGTTTTTAGAAATTTTTAATTATAAAATTTGAGGTAGAATTCTTTAGATAATTAGTTTAGTGTTTGTTTAGGTAGAATTCTTTAAATTTTATGTTTGTTTAATGTTTAATGTTTACAACTTTATGTTTTATTGTTTTATGAGCTTATGAACTTACTAGTTAGAGTTGTAAATTAATTTTTCTACTTTATCTTTATGTTTGTTAATTTATTACGTTATTAACATATTATGTTTGATTGGCTTTGGTATTTTAGTTAAAAATTTATTGATTTGGTTGAATTTTGCTTAAAATTTATTGATTTAGATTTTATTTTTCACTTAAAAATTACTCCGATTTGCCTCCGGCCGGCCTCCGATGGGACAACCGGTCGACTTCCGGCAAACCGCTTAATCCCCGCTTAATTTTCTAGGCGCTAGGCGGTAGGTCGCCGCCCGACTAGCGCCTAGCGCTTTCTACAACCTTGAGATTTATACAACTATCTAATGCAAATTCCCATTCAACCATGGATGTTGTGGAGGCTTTTAATGGCTGGATGGTAAGAGACAATTCGTAGTGCATTTGAACAACAAAACATGTCAGTGTGGGTTATGAGATACGAGTGGGATTCCACGTAAGTAGGGTTGGCCACGGTCCAGTTAGAACCGGGTGGTACGAATCGAACCGTTCTGTTTTTTAACCGGAACCGGATGACCCGATTTCAGTTCCAATTAGGAATCGGGAACTGAACCAGGACCAAGCCATCCCTTCTAGAACCAAAACCCACGGAACCAGCCAATTTTGATTTTAAATTTAAAAAAATAATAATAATATTCATATAACCGTTGGGGTTTGGCGGGCCCCAACAATTATATGGCCCAACAACAATATTGTTGTTAGGCCAAATTTAAAAAAATAAATAAAACAAAAAGTAAAATAAATTCGGATTCGGTTCCGAGAACTGGATACAGAATTGAAACTGGTATAGAATTGTCGATTCCAGAATCAGAATAGAAACCGGAACAGGTACCCCATGGTTCCGATTCCCCCACCTAGGGGAACCGAAACCGTCGGTTTCGAAACCGTGGCCATCCCTACTTGTAAGCATATATAGACATGCATCTTCTCGGGGAGAGATTTTATTGACGAATATGTGCGTGAATACCCGAAGAAACCCTTTTATTTGAATACTTACAGTCATGTCATGCACCCTATATAAGAATGGTAATTATAAATATATATATATATATATATATATATATATTGTAATTATGGAAGAAAATATTGTAATTATGATTCAATAATTAGGTGTTAAGTAATAAGGCCAAATTTTTAACTTGTTATTTTAAGTTATTTTTTAGTATTTTTAAGTTTTTTGACCACTTAAAAAATAATCAAAAATAATTTAATATATTTAATTCAGACTCATTAAATGTTAAATGAAAAAATAAACAACCCTTAATTTTTTTACAAACACTTAAAAAGAATAAATAATTAGATAAATATGATAAAATTCATTAAAAATTTAAAATTAATATAAAAGTATTAAAAATATTAAAAAAAAATTAAAAGTAACATAATTTATTTACAATAAAATAAATTTTAAAATTGAATATTTATAAAAATTTAAAATTTAATTAAAAAAATTAAAATTATAAAAGTATTATATATACATGTTACAGAGTATATAATATATATATATATATTTAATTTTATATGTATATATATATATATATATTAATTATATATGTGTATACATATATATAAATTATAAATTATAATAATAATATAAATTAAATATATATATATTTATTTATTTATAAAAAATTTTAAAAATTTTAAAAATGTTGAAACCTAAACTGCAATATATATAACACATTTATTATTATATTTATTTTTTTATATAATTAAAAGATAAAAAAATAAAAATAAAAATTGAAAAAGGCTGAGGAAGCAGCGAGCTTCCAGCATTTTCCACATTATTTTTCTTTTTTTAATTTATAAAAAAAATAAATATAATAATTTTTGTTTCTTCTTCTACCTGTGGATGTCTCGTTTCTTCTTCTATTTTTTTTTTTTAAACAGTCAATCATACTTTTTAACGGTCAAACTTAACACTAGGAGTTTAGTGTCAGTTTACAAACTTTAATTTCGGGTGTAATTTAACAAATCTCAGGTAAGTTCAGTGTTATTTATTATATATATATATATATATATATTGTATAATATACTTTAAAATATATAAATATAATATATTTTCAATATTTTTTAACCAAATTTTAAGATTTTTTAAGTATTTAATTTTTATTTTATTTTATTTTTAATATATAATTTTAATTTTAAGATTTTTTTGTTTTATAATATTTTTATATTTATTTTTAATTTTTAATGAATTTTATCATATTTATTTTATTATTTAATATCCTTTTTAAGTGTTTCTAAAAAAATATATATAATACATGTTAATTTCTTATTTAACCATCCAAATAGTTAAAGTTATTATAAAGTAAAAATTTAGAGGATAAAAGCGTTATTTTATAATTTAATACAAAGGGTAAAATCGTACCGCTAAAATTTTGGTCATTTAAATTTTGAAAAAATTTAGGACCACGTGAACTAAAAATATAAAAACATGTCAAAAAGTGATATTTCGGAATCCGTAGTGAATTAATAATTATCCCTTATTTTATTTAAATTATTTTATATAAATTATTATATTTATTTAATATTGTATTAAAGTATTATAAGAAAATAAATGTTATTTTGTTTAAAATTCATTTTAAATAGTTTTATTTTTAAGAAAAATAATTTAAATATTTTATTTTAAAATTAATTTTTTAATCAAATTTAAATTAATTTAAAAATAATTTTATTTTACTTTAAAAGCAATTTAATCTAATTTTAAACTAACCAATATCACATTAGATAAAATATAAGAGCATCTCCAATGCAAATACGTATTTTTGGGTATCTAAATAGTGTCACATCAGCATTTTTAAATAATATGGATCTAGCTTATCAAAAAAAAATTATAGAAATGCATATTCACTTCCCCATGTAAGTATCTAAGTAGTAATTTCAAACCAATCACCACAAGTCATTTGTTATATTCTCTCTCCAATTTAATAAGACAATTAAATATATTGAGAAAATGTTAAAATTATTTTGGTGGAAAAAGTTAGAAATCCTAGTCAGCATATCAAGGGGGATATCTACCATTAGAGCATCCTCTAATGCTATTATACATTTCGAGAAAATTGAGTGCAACATAGGATCTATATTGAAAAAATTAAAAAAATATTCCCAATGCAATTATCTAACTTTAATATTATATGATGTGGCAAAAAAAAAATAGAGAATATCAAGTAGAGTTTTTAATTGTAGACATCTTCCTTGATATGCTGACTAGGATTTCTAACTTTTCCCACAAATAAAATTTTAGCATTTTGTCAATGCATTTAATTGTCATATTGAATGGAGAGAGAATATAATAAATGACTTGTGGTGATTGGTTTAAAATTACTATTTAGAGCATTTCCAATGCTATTATGCATTTGGAGAAAATTGAGTGACACATAGGATCTATATTGAAAAAGTTAAGAAAACATTCTCCAATGCAATTATCTAATTTTAATATTAATATGATGTGGCAAAAAAAAAAGTTAGAGAATATCAAGTAGAGTTTCTAATTGTAGATATCCTTCTTGATATGTTGACTAGGATTTTTAACTTTTTCCACTAATAAAATTTTAGCATTTTGTCAATGCATTTAATTATTATATTGAATGGAGAGAAAATGTAACAAATGTCTTGTGCTAATTGGTTTAAAATTACTATTTAGTATTCACATTGGAAAAGTGAATATGCTTTTCTATAATTTTTTTGATAAGGTAGATCCATATTATTTAGAAATGCTGATGTGTCACTATTTAGATAGTCAAAAATACATATTTGCATTGGAGATGCTCTTAGAAACTCTATTTGATATTATCTAACTTTTTTTTTTGCCACATCATATTAATATTAAAATTAGATAATTGCATTGCAAATGGTATTTTTAACTTTTATAATACAGATCTTAAGTGATACTTAATTTTCTCCAAATACATAATAGCATTGAAGATGCTCTAAGATAATTATTTTTTGTCAATCCCAAACTAGACCAGATAAGAAACATTACTATTTTTAGTGCAATTCGACTCACAATATTAATTTAAGTTATGTTCTATCTAACCAATTTAATTTAATACTATAAAAATAATTTAATATGTTGTACATCAAATGTGCCTTAATTGATATATGGGAAGTCCAATCCCATGCAGCTAGTTTCGTCGCACAGCTTGGGATAAATTTATACCCTCTCTTCTTCTTCTTTTTTCTCCTATTTTATTTAATTATTTTTATATAATAATATTTTATTAATTTAATATATTTTTATTAAAGTAATATATTTTAATATTAATAAAAATACATATTATTTTGTTTAAATTAATTTTATTTACTTAAAAAAATAATTTAAATAATTTTATTTATTTAAAAAATAATTTTTTAATTTAAAATAATTTTATTTTACCTAAACATTAATTTAATTTAATTTTATATTAACTATTCTCATATAACAACTATATATATATATATATAGTTTTTTTTATCTAATCTCACATTATATATTAATTTAGTCCTATAATATTATATTCAATCTAATGCTATTTAGTTGCATAAAAATAGTTGAATTTAATCTTTGATGGTTGCCTAAAGTAGCTGTTGAATTAGAGAAAATGTCTGCGTCTGAAGCATCCAAACAACCTGGCTTGATAGGGACGGTGGCAACGGGCAATACACGGCACCTAAATTCCAAAAACGAGAATCACACTCGATAATTTGTTTATTTTATTTTGTGATTTATGGCCTTCCGTGATTGTTTGTTATTGACTCACAAAATTATATCCATCCACGTGTTATTATCATAAAATATCAGAGATTAGCTACTACTGTTTCATACTTGATATGTCAAAGTAGCCAGTCAAGCTTTGACATGGAAACATAACAGTATTGTAAAATCAATGATACTTACGGAGAACCCATACTTACCTAACAATTCGGACTATGCAATATTATTTTTATTCGATTTAAGCTCGTACCCAGGTAAAATTTTGCCTCTCTCTTCTTTTCTTCCTAAAATTCAATGATCTGTAGTTTAATTTCCAGCTTGTTTGTTTTGTTTGTGTAATGTTGCAAATTATGAGTTTTTGTTTGCAAACAAAGATCACGCTATTAGGTTTAGTCAACGTACTTGTTTTGATTGTTTTTCTATCTGATTAAATTTTTTTCAAGCTTTTTTTTCCCTATCTATTTCTGTGAATCATTTGCATAAATGAGTTTTAACTATGATGGGACAAGTTTTGTAAAATTTTGATTTGTGCCCATCGAAGAGTTGGATGATCTAGGGGGTTCCTGATATTGCAGATTCTGAGAATTTTTAAATGGGAGGTCTTCTGAGTTTGGCTGGTCCCAAGTGTAGGACAAGAGATTACATCGAGACCTCACAGAACGAAAGCTGCAAGAAACGAAAAATGTCACTGATCTTTGATGAGGAAGGCCCGCGACTGATCCCAAGTCTTCCTGATGAGTTGTCAATCCAGATTCTTGCTAGACTTCCTAGAATTTGCTACTTCAACCTAAGGTTGGTATCACGAAAGTGGAAGGCGATAGTTTTGAACCCTGAATTGTTTAATGTGAGAAAAGAACTTGGAATGAGAGAAGAATGGCTTTATGTCTTGACTAAGGTTGAAAACGATAGACTTTTGTGGCATGCTTTGGATCCTTTGTCAAGAAAATGGCAGAGGTTGCCTCCACTTCCCAGTGTTGTTCATGAAGAAGAATCTTGGAGCAGCTCATCTGGGCTTTGGATGTGGAACATGGTGGCCCCAAGCTTCAAAATTGCCGACATTCTAAGGGGCTGGCTTGGGTGGAAGGACACATCAGATCCAATGCCATTCTGCGGTTGCGCCATTGGTGCTGTTGATGGATGCCTCTATGTGCTAGGTGGCTTCTCAAGAACATCGACCATGAGATGTGTATGGCAGTTTGATCCAATTATAAATTCATGGAGTGAAGTGGCTTCCATGTCTATAGGTCGGGCCTATTCTAAGACGGGCATTTTAAACAATAAGTTGTATGTTGTTGGAGGGGTTAGTCGGGGCCAAGGAGGATTGAATCCTCTCCAGTCTGCTGAGGTTTTTGATCCTTATACTGGTGCATGGTCTGAAGTCCCAAGCATGCCATTCTCAAGAGCTCAAGTGCTACCAAATCCTTTCTTGGCCGACATGCTTAAGCCTATTGCCACTGGCACAACTTCATACATGGGGAGATTATGTGTGCCTCAAAGTTTATATTCTTGGCCCTTTTTTGTTGATGTTGGGGGAGAAATCTACGATCCCGATACAAATTCATGGGTTGAAATGCCAATCGGCATGGGAGAGGGTTGGCCTGCACGACAGGCAGGTACAAAGTTGAGCGTTGTCGTAGATGGGGAATTATATGCATTTGATCCTTCTAGTTCTCTGGATAGTGGTAAGATTAAGGTCTATGATCAAAAAGAAGATGCTTGGAAAGTTGTTATAGGAAAAGTCCCTATTTGCGATTTCACTGATTCTGAGTCTCCATATTTACTTGCTGGGTTTCATGGAAAGCTTCATGTCATCACAAAGGATGCCAATCACAACATTGCTGTTTTACGAGCTGATCTTCGTGATAATTTGAGTTCTATGTCATCGAGCTCAACTTCTCTTTCAGCTGACTCTGTAGATGAACACTCTGATACAGTGACAGAATTAGATACAGTTGTCTGGAAAGCCATTTCCTCCAAGGATTTTGGGTCTGCTGAACTTGTCAGTTGTCAAGTTATTGATATATAGCAATATTTTAAGCATTATGGCAGAGTGCCCATGATACCATGGCTGTCTTGGGATCTAGACAAGTCAGTTTTATGGTGGAAACTGCTGAAAATATCTCAGTTGGGTGTTAAACACATCAATAATTACATAATACTATGTTCTTTTACACGCATAATCATTCATGATTAGAAGCTGCCCTTTTTTTGCAAATTAAGGTTATCATATCCAGAAGACTCCATAAAGTTTCTCTACGTTCTTATCTAGCATCTTTGGATATGGTACTTTTGGCATTCAAACTGCAGATGCTGTTGATTGTCAGATCTGTCATGTTGGATATAAGCTGTTTAAAGATGTAATAACTTGGCAATGTTGTCTAAGGAAGACGGGTAATTATAATTTATCGTGCTAATTATTTGTTCTATAGAGAATCAGTGTAATTTATAAATGTAATGAACATTAGCCAAAGTGATAAATAAATAAAAGAGATAGCATGTTGTACTTGCGTATTTTCTATCATTATTTGGAGATTTTCTCTATTTTGTTACTTTGGTGCCTTCTAAACCAACTTAGCCTACATATTCTTTATTATATAATCTATTCATAGAGAATAACAATTTAGCTTCTCTCTTGAAGTGAATTAGGTAAATAGGGAAACAAGAGCTTGTCTTTCCAATATTCTAACTTTTATAGTTTGTGAACTGTCTTTAATACTCTACTGTGTTCCTTGAACACGACGGAATATATTAAGATTGAGGAGAGAGGGGAGAAGCTGCAACCTGCAGGTGAACTAATTTCTCCTTCTTAATAGGTTAAAAGCTGCACAAGTTACTTCCCCTTTATCTATTTTTAATTAAGATTTCTTTTTATTATAAATAATATATCTATAGTACACTAGAATCCTGTCACCTAGGATTTGATTAATGGGTTGTTGATGGGTCTCCTTTAACACATTTATTCCTTCCACAATTAACATTTAAGCAAGGTTAGATTTAGAGGCAAACCTGAGTAGGAGATTTTAGATTATCTCTGGAACTACCATTAGGAGCCTTTTTCACATAGGAAGCTAGTGACACCCTTATTTTCAGCTTTGAATATATGTTTCGTTAGGCTTTGGCCCAGTTACAAACATGTAAAATTAATCATTTACATGCAGGAATATTGGAACAACCTGAAGAAAGCATCTATTTCCTCTTATTTCTGTCTGGTAGCAGAGCAAACGTCTTTGCTTAGTGATATAGAATGTGCTCTGATGCTTCATGAGACTGACATTTTGTATACTTGAGCTTCATAAAATTTTCATTCCTTAGGTTGAATAGAATCATGGAAAATTTACTAAGAAACCCAGATGTGGTAGCTTGTGTGAAACCGGATCAAGGTGTGGAATCATATGAAGGCTTAAAACAATGGAAAAATAACTAGTAATACCTTGATGTTCCAATGTTGGCTGCAAGTGAATTTTTCTTAGCTAGCTGAAGTTTATGCATTACATTTTTTTACATACGCTCTTCTTAATAGAGAATAGATGAATTATTATTGCTTGAGTTGATCTTAATGGTTGTGAAATTCAAGCATTTAATTATGAAGAACTATACCAGAAGACTATTTTACATGTTACTCTGTGATAGATAATGTAACAATTGTCAAGTTGACATTGTATTTTCCGAGTGTCACATCTCCAGATTCAAATGAAAATGGCTCAGATATGTCGGAGTCAAAGATCATGAGTGATTGCGAAGCACCAGTTTTTGTTACTTTATTCATTATTTATATCTTTTGATGCTGTAGTAATGCTTGTATTAATGTGGTTTCTCAATACCATTGTGTTTTGTTCTATTACAATCATGTTGTCAAATCGATTCAAAATGAGCCTTTCATTTTTAGTGGGATTGGAATACCTAGACAGAAAAGATTTCTCACTCACCAAGATAGCCAGCACCAGCGACTCAGGTCAATTTCCGCCTTGGGAAGTTCTGCTCCTTAGAGCTATCCAGAGGTGAATTCTCATCTGCGTATGTCTTTCCTTTCACCAAAAGGTTTTTGTTAACATGTAGCTGGAGTGCAATGTGTCAGCAGGATATTTATATGGACGACAGTGCCCAACCAAACTTGACAGTGGCTGCGAGACAGTTTGCAACTTGACCAATCCTAACCTTTCAGCGGTGAATCTCTTACTGACCAATCTTAACTTTACATGGATCCAATTTTATTTTTTTTCTCCTCTCGATGAAGAGCAAGGTACAATATGTCAAGTATTTATTTAATTGCATAATGATAAACTTAAGTAGACAAAAACAAATGGAAATAGATATCTGATACACTTTTATTCTCAGTGAGATTATATTCGAACATTTCATGTTTAGGTTAGGCCTACAGTTTGCTTTTCTCATAGCAATATGAATCATATGCTTACTATCTTTCACATACATGCATGTCTAGTAGGACAGGACACAGGAACCCACTGAGCACTTCCTAATTTCTTCTAAATATTCTTTTTCTTCTTCTTTTCGAGCAAAAAGTTTTTGCATAAATCTGACTAGCAGATGTAGATCAGATAGTTATATCATTGTAGTACCAATATTCTTACTCTTTTCCCAGGGTGGGGGGAAATTTGGGGCTACATTTTATGAGTACCTTCATATGACCCATACGCATCAAATGTTAGCAGTAATATAAGTGTGCTAAGCTGATTTTTTGGTTAATCTTTTTAGTTGCATGATATACATTGTTTGTAGAGTTGTAATGCTCTGGGGCTCTTTTATGGTGATATCATTAATTTGTCACTGTAGGTGGACATTTTATTTTGGTTTGGGCTTAAATTGCTGGTGGGTTCCATTATATAGAAAAGTGATGGAAGGAAAAACAATAGTGGTGGAGCTGTTGATAATGGTGAATTATTGTAGAAAGCAGCCATTTTGGATTCTCAGCATCCAGTTGATGCCACGCTTTCAACAATTATAAGGATGTAGTTGTCAAGTTCACAGTGTAGTTTTTGATTGGAAAGGGAAATCTGGGGTGGGGAAATAGTCTGTGATATTGAAAGCATGATAATAGATATGTAAGTGGTGGTGATGATGGTGAATTGATAATGATAGGAGAATCAGTGGCAATGATTATGATTGTTGATGGTAAGGCAAGTGATGGTGGTGGTGGTGGAGACCATATAATGGTGAGATGGATAGAGAGTATTAAAGAGAATGATAACTACACATGATGTAGTTGGAAGTTGTAATAATTTTACGAATTTTTTTTCTTGAAAGTAGAGATTTGTAAAGTGATATCACAATAAAATTTCAGAGATGTGTATTTTGTTACAGAACCATATCTTGAATTCTCAGTCTTTAAGATGAATATACAAAAAGATGATATCCACTGAAAATGCTCAGTAGTTGTAGTTGGCCTTCGATGACCATGAATGATGTCTTCATGTAGGTTTTATTATAATACAGATGATATCCACTAAACTTATCTGCCTCTACTTAATTAACGTCTCATAAGTCTTGTCCTAAGTTTAATAAAGTGAGGTCATCATGAATAGAGAAAACAACATAACATGGTTCAGTATAATAACAAAATAATTTATAAAATGCAATGTGATCATAATTATTGAACTATTATTTTTAAAGCAAGTTGCATCTTTTTTTTTTTTTTAAGATCGAATAGAAAAGAAACAAGAAACAAACTAGGTCTGATTTCAGACAGAAAACCCTGATCCGGGTAAGGAGGAGCATCCTCTAACCAAAAAACTGTTCCTTCCTAAAAGATGAGTTACACAATTAGCACATCGAGAAACAAAAAAGAAAAAACAACAAAAGTATTAGAACACAGCGAAAGAATATCCGAGATAATTAAACCAACTTCCGAGAGGAAGATTGCGATGGTTGATATAGTTGACCACATTTAAGACATCGGATTCCACCAGCAGATAAAAGAACCCCGACTGAATAGCTAAGTGCAGCCCATTCAAAATAGCTGTCGCTTCCACAACTTCGATCGAATCCGATCCAACCAATTTCCGCGACAGCTCTGCCGTGAACAGCCCCTGGAAATCACGCACAACAACCCATAACCCAACCAGGCAGCCCTCAGCCTTCAAAGACGTATCTACATTCAACTTGTACCACCCATCAGGTGGCATTTTCCATCTAATAGGGTCACCAAAGACAGAGGAGCAAGGGTGCGGGGCATTGGCAGCATAAAAATCACTCAAAAAAACAAACAAACCAGGAAACAATATTCTTAGCAACCAAGGTGAACTGATCGTGAGTTAGCTTATTTTGGCGAAACCACACTCGCTACAATAGAATCACCAAAAGCCTAAGATCAGTAGTTTGAAGCTTCGAACAACAGTACACAAAAAAGTCCAGAAAGGAAGAAGAAGGAGACCCCAAAAATTGACAATTCTTAAGAAAAGAACAGTGCGCACGTACCACCTTAAAGGAGCTGCAAAACCATAGGGCATGAGGGGTGGTTTCAACTTCAGTGCCACAGCATTTTTGCAGCCATTCAGGACCTCCATATGGCAACAGCAGAGGGTATGAAAGGTAGGCTGCCAGTTATGGCAAGCCTTCCAACAGAAAATCCGCCCTTTGCTTGGAATTTTCAGACCCCAAAGGATCTTCCACCAACTAACACCATCCACTGGAGAGCAAGAAGGCCCCGACTTAAGCAATTTCTGATCAAGAGCAACCCAATAACCAGACTTGACAGAATACTTACCCGCGCAATCTATGTGCCATAAAAGGGAGTCTGGATGAGCCAAAGAGGAGCATGGCAAATTCAGAATCAGATTAGCATCATCTGGGAGGAAGGAGCTCTAATCTTTCTCAGAAGTATAAGACAGGAGGATGGGCTTCAACTTGCCCATTAATGTAATGAAATCAGTAGGTGTCTAGGTGATTACTGATGAATATATAATTAATGTTAATTAAACGTGATTTCCATTTCTAACCTCTTTCCGTTTACGTGAGCCATTACTTCATCATCTTTTTCAACTCCACTTTACATCATCTATCTTTCTTTCTTTTTTTTATAAAAAAAATAAAAAAATAAAAAAAAAACCTTTATTACAATGTTTACTGGGATTTAAACCTAACATCTTTTCTAGGATAACAAGACATCAAACCAGTTATAGAACTAAATTATATTTCATCCCCTTAATATATATGAAAAACATTTTTATATTGTCAAAAAAAAATTTTAAATAACTAAAAAAATCAAATTAAATACACATTAATGATAATCTTTTTAAAGAACATTAATAATAATTTATCTTATTTGTTATGTATCATATAAATTAAATTATCACATCATAAAAAGAATTTTTATTGCATTTTAAAAGGTGCTACAAATTGAAAAGTTAGGATATACGTTAAGATATGTGGCTCAGTGACGCTGAGTTGGGCTATTTTTTTTTTAAAAAAAAATAGTTTTAGTGTAATTTTTTTTAATTTTTTTTTTAACAATTCCTCAATATCAATATTAACGTATAAAAATTCAATATTAGCCCACCCGATATAAAATTTCTAACTACGTCCCTAGTTAAGATGGCCGAACATTAAGAGTTGTTTTTTTTTTTATCTTTAGATTTAAGTCTAAAGTTTATTAAAGGGGGAATTACAATCACTCCCCGTGTATATAGGCATAATTGTACAAAAATCTGAAAAAATATGATAATAGCAGTAACTCTCCTTTGACCAGTTGACTAACCATTGACCACAGTTAGTCACTAATGGTCAAAGGGGTAAAATCATTTTTTAAAAAAATTTCAAAAAAAAATTAAAAAATGGAACCATATGAGATCTGGTCCATTAGATGTGATAAAAATATCTTCATCCTATTGCTAAAAATAAAAAAAATAAAAAATTAAACCAATTTTTCTCCCTTGTTTTTTTTTTTCCAATTCTTTATTCATCATCAACCCAACCACCATCAATTCAATTTTTTTTCTCAAATCTTCTTCTTTCAAAATATATTTTTTCAATTTTTTTATTCATCATCAAACTAACAACTATCCAAAAACCTTCAATTTATTTTTTTTATTTTCAGATTTTATTTTTTCTTCTTCTTCTTCTTTTCTTTTTTTCCATAATTTTTTTTAGTTCTTCCTATTTGTTCTTCTTCTTCTTTTTCTTCTTCTTCCTCTTTTCTTTTTTTTCCATAATTTTTTTTTCGTTCTTCTTCTTCTTCTTCCTCTTTTCTTCTTTTTCCAGAATTTTTTTTTTGCCTCCTCCTCCTCTTTTTTTCTTTTTTTTTTTCCAGAATTTCTTCTTCTTCTTCTTCCTCTCCTCTTTTTTTCTTTTTTTCCAGAATTTTTATTTTGTTCCTTCTTCTCTTCTTCTTCTTATTATACTTCTTCTTCTTCTTCTTCTCATATATTCCTCCTCTCCTCTTTTTTTTTCAGAATTTTTTTTTTGTTCTTTCTTCTCTTCTTCTTCTTATCATACTTCTTCTTTTTCTTCTTCTTCTTCTTCTTCTCATATATTCCTCCTCTCCTCTTTTTTTCTTTTTTTTTCAGAATTTTTTTTTTGTTCCTTCTTCTCTCTTCTTCTTATCATATATTCCTCCTCTTCTCTTTTTTTCTATTTTTTTCAGAATTTTTTTTTTGTTCCTTCTTCTTCTTCTTCTTTCTTCTTCTTTTTCTTCTTCTTCTTCTTCTTCTCATATATTTTTAAATTTTTGCACAATTATATCTATATACACGGGGAGTTATTGCAATTTCCCCTTTATTAAATATTGAATAGAGACTGAAAGTTAAATAATATGTTTTTTTTTTCTTTTGACATGAAACAATAATTGTTTATTTTTATTAAGATATAAACATATGAAAATAAATAATTTGATATTTTTATCCTTCAACTACTTATTTTAAGATATTTTTATTTACTATAATCCAAATGGTTAAAAAAATAATAAACCACAAACTAAAATTATCTAAATATTAATAATATTTATCAATTAAATTTATTCAAGAAATATTGATAAGTAAAATATTACTTAATATTGTTATTATCTTACTTAATAACAATTTTGTAAAATATTAACTTCATGCAATTAAAATTAAATATATTCATTTTAATTTATAAAAAATACATGGTTAAAATTATTGTACTAAACAATATATTTATTAACATCATACAAAGATTGAAAATTTGTAAGATATATAATTGAGATAAGATTATAAATTTGAGCATATATATAATTGAGATAAAGTACTAAACTATAATTTAAGTAAGAATATAGTTTTATTGTAATTTGTTTAAATATTTAGGTATTCTATTGTAATTTTTCATTTTGAAAAAAAAAATAATAATAAAAGTCATGCATATAGTAAAGGACAAATTATAGCTAATCTATTTGAGGTTTTCCATTTTACAGTCGAAAATAATATTATAGAAAATTGACAGCAAACCCCCCTACCGTTACTGTTGACTGATAAAGATAATCGTTAACCATTTTAAAAGCTTTAAGAGACCAAACTACCCTTAATTAAAAAAGGATATATTACAGCGAATCTACATGAGGTTTGTCATTTTACAGTAGGAAACAATTTTATGAAAAATTAACAACAAACCTCCTGCCATTACCGTTGACTGTCAATAGTAACCGTTGATCATGTTAAAAGTTTAAAAAGACCAAAATACCCCTAATTAAAAAAATTAAAAGTTTAAAAAATAAATAGTGATTTGCACTAAAGTTTCTCTTAATTTTTTTTTAAATTAAAAACAATAAAAAAAATAATGTATCTCCACCGTTCATCAATCTTGATGGACGATAGAGATCATATTATTAAAAAAAAAAAATTTAAAAAAAATAACAATTATAAAAATAAAAAATAATTTTTTGTTGGATGGAGATGGAGATCCAATCTCCCTTCATCAGAATTAACGAACGATAGAGATTGAATTACTCAATAGATTCAATCTCCAGCTTTGGAGATTTTACTTTTTTAATTTTTTTTATTCTTAATGGCGATCCAATTTTCAAATTGGATTTCTACCGTCCATCAATCAATCTTGATGGACGATCCAGATCCAATCTCGTCCAATTCATTTCTATCTGACCAAAATTTATTTTTTATTTTTTATTTTTATAATTTTTATTTGGGGTATGTAACACCCCCTAACCCGACCCAACTGGATCGATTCAGGGAACGCTTCCGGGTTTTCAAAATTTTCTAAATTCTCGTTATTCATTTCAAACCATTTAAAATCATATCAATTTGTAATTTAAAAATATTTTTTTAGTGAGCTCATCAAAAATTCAGTTTTAAAAATTTCGGCAGAGTTTCCTATGTTTTTCTGATTTTCCAAAACCTGTTTCAAATCAAACTCAATTCAAATATAATCCACAACACTTCAAATATCATTTCATCCAAATGCGCACTCTGCCGTTTAGTGCGATTTTCCAACTGTTTTAAAATAAAATAATTCAGAATTCAATAGTTACAAACCTTTCAAAATAATAACTGAAATCATAAAATTATTTACAAAACATATATCATTATCAAATTTACAGACTGCTGTATATGCATGCTACAGAATATAACATACAAAACTATATATCTACCCAATCAATGTGGTGACTCTGGCTCTTTGTCAGCAACTCTCTCTTCAATCTTTGGCCTCTTCAGTATCCCTGTGACCTACGTGCGATAAAAACCGACGCGCTAAGCATATATCTTAGTGGGTGTACACTAAACTCATTTATAAAAATCATAATATATTTGGCATACTATAAATCTCAATGTACTTAACTAAAATAATACCATATTCAATTCAATTATGAATTTAAATCATATGAAATCTATGTAATAAAAACAACTAAATCAATTTAATAATTTGTACTAAATGAAATTCTCACTTTATTTTACAATCAATTTCAAATATAGTATAAATAAAATCAATTTCTAACTTCACTTAGAAACATAATATTCCATTCATTTCAATTCTGGCCCTCTGGAATACTCAACATAAATCAGGATTGGAATATGGGTCGTTCGACCACAGTGGCTGTCTGTCGAACATAACTCTCACCCTAGGACGAATCCTAAGAGTGGTACGTATCTCACTATCCTAGGATCGAGGGTTCGGACCCTAGAGAGGTACATATCTCTCTATCCTAGGAACGAATCCTTAGGAAGGTACGTGTCTCCCTACCCCAGGACGAATCCGTGAGGAGGTACGTGTCTCCCTACCCCAGGACGAATCCGTGAGGAGGTACGTGTCTCCCTACCCCTGGACGAATCCATGAGGAGGTACATAATCAATTATCAATAGCAATAGCAATATCAATGTCGGTGCAGTACTGCTCACTGAACCCAGCTGGTATACCAACCTCCAATATCCATTTCTATATTTACGTATCCTAGGGCCGTTTCAATACACTATTTTCATATAACAACTGAAATTCACAAATCGAATTTAAACGGAAAACATATACGCACAATATCATAAAAAAAAAAAAATTCAACTATTCGGTCATTCGAACTTCTGAAACAATTAATTTCAACCTAATCAATAATCAAAATACGATAAATACATGAAATCGAAATTATTCAATAGAAAAACAATATAAACATATATTTACTAAATTATCCAAAACTCAAATGTAAATTAAAACACATAAAAAAAAACTTCAAAAACAAGTGTACACCAACCTGGATACTGTTCCTACGCTTTTTCCTTCTGGATTTTTCCTTTTTCCTTTCTCTTTCCCTTTTTCTCTTTCTTTTCTCTTTCCTTCCTTTCCTTTTTCTTCTCTTCTTCCTTCTCTTCTCTTCTTCTTCTTCTTCTTTTCTTCTTCTTCTTCTTCTTTCTTTCTTCTCTTTCTTTTTCTCTTGGCCTCTCCCTCTCTATTCTTCTGTCTGACTTTTTCATAAAGCTTCCTCGACAAGCTTATTTTTTTTATAATCTTTCGGTCGTCGCGACCTATGGTCGCGCCACTAGATCGCGTTGCTCACTGCCAGAATTTCACTTCTTCATCGCGAGCTAGGTATTTCGGTCGTTGCGGTGACTAGGTCGCGTTGCTCACTGCCCGAAAATGCCATTTTTCGCCGCGAGCAGCTCATCGCGATTTGTGGTCGCAGTGAGGGGTCGCGATACACACTGCCCCAGTTTTTCACTCCTTTTTCTTCATGCATCATTTCTGGACCGTTCCACCTGGTCCACCTGAAAACCATAAAAATAAACATACTTTTAATTACGTTTTACACCTCTCAAATCATAAAATTTATATCCATATATTTCAAAATTAATTATCCAAAATTTAATTTGGGATGTTACAGGGTAATTGCAATAACTCCCCGTGTATATAGGCATAATTGCACAAAAATCTGAGAATAATTGATAATAACAGTAACTCTCCTTTGACCGGTTGACTAGCCGTTGACCACAGTTAGTCAATAACGGTCAAAAGGGTAAAATTGTCTTTTTAAAATTTTAAAAAAAAAATCTGGAAAAAATGAGAAGAAGAAAGAAGAGAAAGAACCCAAAAAAAATTCTGGAAAAAAAAAAGGAAAGAAAAGAAGAAGAAGAAGAAGAAGAAGAAGAAGAGGAAGCAAAAAAAAAAAAACAAATTCTGGAAAAAAAAGAAAAAAAAAAGAAGATGAAGAAGAAGATGAAGAAGAAGAAGAAGAAGAAGAAAGAAGAGGAAGAACCAAAAAAAAAAATTAGGAAAAAAAAGAAAGAAAAAAGGGAGAAGAAAGAAAGAAGGAAGAAAAAGAAAAAAAAAAAATTGGAAAAAAGAAGAAAAAAAAGAAAGAAGAAGAGAAGAAAGAAGAAAGAAGGGAGGAGGAGGAGAGGAAGGAGGAGGAGGAGGAGGAGGAAGGGGAGAGTAGGAAAGGGAGGAAGGAGGAGGAGGAGGAGGAGGAGGAGGTAGAGGAGAGAGGATTATGAGGAGGAGGAGGAGGAGGAGGAGGAGGAGGAGGAGGAGGAGGAGGAGGAGGAGGAGGAGAGGGAGGAGGAGGAGGAGGAGGAGGAGGAGGAGGAAGAAGAAAAAAAATAAAAAAAATCTAGAAAAAAAAAAAGAAAAGAAAAAGAAGAATAAAAAAATCTGAAAAAAAAAGCAAAGAAAAAGAAAGAAGAAGAGAAACAATAAAAAAAATAGAGAAGAAGAATCCGAAAAAAAAAAATTTTGAAAGAAAAAGAAGATGGAGGAAAAGAGATAAAAAAAATTATGAAGAAAGAAATTGAAAAAAGAAAAAAAAAATTGAAAAAAGAAGAAGCAGCATAGATGATGAACAAAAAAAATTGAAAAAAAAATTGATTTTTTTTTTTGACAGATGATCTGGTCCATTGGATGAAGATATTTTTATCTCATCTAATGGATCAGATCTCATCTGATCCATTTTTAAAATTTTCTCTTTTTTTTTAATTTTTTTTAGAAAAGACGATTTTACCCCTTTGACCGTTAATGACTAATTTTGGTCAACGGTTAGTCAACCGGTCAAAGGGGAGTTATTGTTATTATCAATTATTCTTATATTTTTGTGCAATTATGCCTATTAGAGTTATTGCAATTATCCCTTTTTATTTTTAAAATGTTTTTTAATATGATCTTTATCGTCCATCAAGATTGATGAACAGCGAAAATCTATTAAATTTTTTTTATTATTTTTAATTTTTACAAAAATTAAGAGAAATTTAAGGTACTTAGTGTAATTAATTCTTTATTTTTTAATTAAGACTATTTTAGTATTTTTAAAATTTTAAAATCGGTCAACGGTTATCTTTAATAATCAATATTAATATGTGGAAAATTTGCTATTAATTTTTTTATAAAGTTACTTTAAATTATAAAATGATAAATCTCATATAGTTCACTGTAATTTATCCTAAAATAAACGTAGTAATGTTGAATAAAATTCATGGAACGATATTTTCAAATATTTCCTTTTAAATTAATGTAAAAAACTAATTTAGAAGTTAGAAAGTTCTCATTTGGTTAGTTTACTGTTTCTTTCTTTCCACATCAAGCAAGCAATCCAAGAAGTTGTCTACCCTCTTCATTCTCTCTTGATACCACAGATTTCTGAGAAGACTCAGCATCAATAGCCGTTACTTCTTGATTGAATAGTATCTTTTGCACATCTTAGGTAAATCTTAGTGGAGCCTGATCTGTGTTATTGATGTCTCCTTGTTTGGTACTGAATTTATTGATGAAAGGAAGTTCTCAGTTTTTCTGCTGACCATTTCCATCACAAAAAAATGTATATATATTTTGTAGGGGGCGATTCTTAATTCTGTTAAACAATTTAAGCTGGTTGGTGGAGAGTATTATGAAAAGTTGAGGTGGGTTTTGATAAGAGATTGATTCATCAATGGCGGGAGAAGATTTGATAGAGCTCAAGTTCAGGCTTGCTGATGGCACAGACATAGGTCCAAGCAAGTATAATCCAGCAACCACTGTGCAATCTCTCAAAGAGAAAATAATTGCACAATGGCCAAAAGGTCATACATCTTTTTAACTCATATTACTTCATTCAATCATTAACAGCTTAAATTTATGTGTTTGGTTCTTACAGATTGTTTTTACAATTGGTTTGATGCATTGACCCTAAATTTAGCTGAATATTGGTTGGATTTTTTCTTTTGTTTTTGGGTAACTTCTATGTTAATCTTTCTTGTCATCTTTAGACATACTATGGTTTTGTTTTCTTCAATTTTTGTTCTTTTAATCTGGTGTACTTGTGTTCTTTGCAATTTGATATAATTCATTTCATTTTTGTATTAGTTGTTTCACAACGCTAGGTGGTTTTTCAGTTGTTTGACTCTGTCTTCTTGCCTTAGTGATTTCTCGAATTCTTGCTTAATTTGTTGCACAGAGATAATAATAGTATTGTTTTGATAGCTTTACTTTCCTGAATGAAGAAGAAACAGCAATCAATTTGATTTTCATTGGTGGCGCTAGCATATATGTTAAAATACTATGACCCATTTTAAATGATTCATGTAAACTGCAAGTCTGTAATACAATTTCAAGCTTAAAACTGTTGTATTTGTGTTTGAATGATTTCCGTTTCTTTCAATTCTGGTGTGTTGAGTCCTTGTTCTGCATCTTTTGTTCCTTGATTTAAAATCTATTTCTTTGTTGGTAATGAGAATTAACTGGAATTACTGGCAAAAAAATTGTTGTGTCGTAGACAAAGAAAACTGTCCAAAGACAGTAAACAGTGTGCAGCTCATTAATGCCGGAAAGATACTGGAAAACCATAAGACAATTTCTGAGTCCAGAGTGCCGGTTGGTGAACTTCCAGGAGGTGTCATCACTATGCATGTTGTTCTTCGTCCTACTTTACCTGACAAAAACAGTGGTAATATATTTAGCATTTATATTTTAATACTCGCTAAACATATATCTACAATGATGTGTGCTTGTGTCCGTGATTGCTTGTTTCTTTTCTGATCTGTGAGAAAAAAGCTCGATATGCTAGAAGTTTTGAATTAGTTGCATCTTTGAACCATCTTTCACAGTTAGTATATTACTGCCAAGTGACTGATGTTGTATGCTCAACATGTTCTCTATGAATTTACGATACACTTGCAGCTATCCTAAGGTTGATCCACCAGCTGAAACACTTAGTGTCAATCATTTCCAGTTCTCTAATAAAACCATCTGGAGCATTCATGGCTGCAACTCTAAATCAATTATTCTCTAATAATTGTTGTGCATTGCAAGTCCCTTTAGTTGGTTGACCGATAATATCTTGACCTTTAACTACCAGATTGTTGTAAAAATTTGGTATCTTCCTAGGGGAAGTCTTACATCCAAGCTTATGTTTATATAACAATGCATTGGTGCTCAGATACACTGTTCGTTTGGGTCAAAATAGGTTTCGTAATATTATATTATTCTTGTTTGTTATCTTGATATCTAGTCTGTTTTCACATTTGACAATGCAACTTTTAATATCTTTTTATTTTAATCTACATACCACCGCATTTATCTAAGACATTGTGTTGCTTGTTAGAGAAACATGTGCAGATGTTTGCCTCTATACCCTTTTCTTTTATAATGTTAGAATGAAAGCATGAAATAGAGCTTAATCTCTTTCTAGAAGAAACTTGAGTGACTTGACAATATGACAACCTTTCTCATTAAGAATATCAACAGTAGTCCATGAACACGCAAAAGTTATATTTGATATACAATGAAAGATTTGTAAATTGTAATTTGTAACTTCAAACTAACACCCGATGCCTCCTTCTCAGGCAAACTGCGGAATCATTCTCCAAACAAGTCCCGGTGTTCATGCTCAATCTTGTAGCTGCAACTAATGGGATGGCATTTCAGAGAACTAGTATTTGAGGAATCCCAAGTTTAAAGGTGTTGCAGAAAGGAGCTTGGATGTCTCTTGATTGTATTTCCTTCATTGTTTGTGAGAAACATTATAAAAAGAACTAGTGATGTTGAATTAGTGTATTAGTTGATCAAGTGAATTTTCTAACGCCAAAAAAAAAAAAAAAAAAAAAAAAGAAGCTGGTAGGGGGGGAGGTGGGGAATGAGAAAGAAAATGGAATTATAGAAGAATGGTTTGTTTTGTGTGTTTGGGGTGTTTGCTGTAATTAGACTGCTTTCTGATAGGTAAAAAAGTCGTAAAGAAAAAGGAATTATAGGAGAATGATTTGTTTTGTATATGTTGTTGTAATTAGACTGCTTTCTGATAGGTAGAAAAATTATTATTGACACACCATCTTCGCTTCAGATTTTATTTGTTTTTTTTTTTTTTAAGATTTGAAGATAACTAAATCAAGAAACGAGTATTCACAAAATAGAGCAAAAGGTAAAAAATAATAACACATAAAAGGAAGACAGCAACAATAATGTCTTGTTGCTTCTTTCAGTGAATTAAATAGAAATAATTTTGTTAATTAAAGAATTTGATTAACTATACAGCACAACAAAGTCTACCAAGACTGCAAAAAGACAAGGTCAAAATGTTACAGGGATTTATAATTCTATATCTTATGATACTAATAAACAGTAAATTTAAAACAGGCAAGCATATTTTTATTTACACAAAGTACAGCTGCTTAGCTATGGGCATCCCAACCAAGCTTGAAAATTTTGACCCTTGCAGTATCTCAGTAGTCCAGGATATTCAGTCACTGTCGACTAATAAATTACAAACACGGGCATGGCAAGGCAGAGATGCCGCAGCAATTGGACATGATTTTCAGGACTGAGAAAACAAGAGATTTGTGGGTTTGTTAACTGGCTGTGGAGTCCCCAAGAGAGGCTGACGAGGAGTGAGATAACACTTGTGCTTTCTTGTATGCACGAATGTTCTTGAGAGTCATCATGAGTTTTTGTCTCTCTCCCTCAACTTCTGCAAATTGAAGACTCAGCTGAGAGTAACGGTCATGCATATCCTTTAGTTCAGTCTCCACAGCTGCAAACCTTCCCTTTATTTCCAACGTGTCTTTGATTAGCTCATTGATGTCTCTAAAGCTTTGGAAAATAGCTTCCTCATCACTATGTTGTTTCAAGAAAGAACTGGACCACACAGAATTCACAATATTGTTATGTAAGACTGATTTATTGGATAGATCTGATTAATCTCTCAGGTGGCTATGCAGCCAGCTAACGAGATAAACCAAAGATTTAGCCACTAATAAATCAAGTTTCTCAGCATTAATAACTGCAAGAGATGACATACCTCTGAAACTGAATGCTTGATTTCTTCTTTACTTGCAATGATTCAGCAAGCTCAATTTCCAATGCAAGTACCCTTTCTATGGCGTTTCCACTGCTTGAACATTGATTAAACGCAGGACATATGCTTCCCAATTCTTCATTTACCTGAACAACTAGCAGAATAAGAGCCTAGAAGCCGAAAGATATTTTTTAGGTTACAAAAGGTGCAATTTACCTTATGTAACTGCATCAGCTCTCTCTGTAAACCTGGAAATTTGGGGTCGAAATGGTGATCATCTTGTGAAACAAGTGAATTCTCAATTTTCATCCTTTCCAACTGCAGGCAGGAGGCAAGAGTAAATTAAATTGCTATTGTCAGTAACCAATAGACCCATTTATGTTAGTAATCAATAGACCCAAAAGTTTAAGCTATCAGATCAGGGCTTAACCAATGATATAAAGCTCTCTAATACAACCGTTAACGTCCAAACCGACGGGCTTGACATGTGGACCAAGCCTAAATGCATATGCAGATTGCAAAATAAATACAAAAAAAAAAAAATTGCATGCGAGAGGGGCTTGAACCCAAGCTCCTGGGTCAAACCTAGCTCCAATACCATATCAATAACCAACAGACCCAAAAACTTAAAACTGCTGAATAAGGGCTCAAGCAATGGAATAAAGCTCTCTAACAGCTATCATGCATCATTCAAGCAAATTTTTATATATAGACCCAAAAGCTGCAAGCAATTAAAATAAAACTTTTGTTATATATCCCTCAAGTCCAACAATGACAAAAAGCCTAAAATACAGACATCTTGTCACTTGTCCTCAGTCCTCACTGCAGTATACGCACCTCCTCATTCAAGTGGTCCATGCTAGACTTTAAACTTTGGGCTCTGAAATGATCATTGACTAAAGCTAGATGCTTCTTGTCATCGTTATGCAAGCTCTCTGGGTTTACAAGAGCATCACTTGGAATTCCATTTACTCCACCAGATACAAGAACATCCTGTAAATAATTATACAAATAATTGTTAAAAATAAATGTTGTCATGTAAAATGAGAGGATAGACAGAACATTCCATGACAAATCAAAGTACAATAATGTTTACATTCACTGTGCTTGTGAAAGGAAATCACATAAATTTTAAGATAATTTCTAAGGGAACGTAAATTAATCACCCATTTTACAAGCTAACTAAAAATATCAGTTCAAGATCAAAACCATGATCTCTGCATAAGAGCAAAATTAACATTCAACCCTACAAAGTTTCTGTTTCGAGCCAAAAAGAAAAAGAAAAAAGGAAAATGTTACCATTCAACCCAGCTACACACTAACAAATCCTTAGAACACAACTTAAGTTGGGTGCAACCCAATTATCGACCATAGCTACTCTGCTGAAATGAGAAAGCAGCAGGTTGCCAAGAGGACAAAGGAGGACTTATCTCTTCCAAAACCAGGTTATCCTAGATACCCAGCGTATTTGAGAAGGAAGCATGACGCTAAAGAGGAAAGCATAAATGATAGGATTGATTTCTTTGCTAGCTCTACAGATGATGCTAAAATTAAGATAGTGGTTCATGTCTCTCTTGCAGGGGGACACAACAAATCACTCTCTAAAATAACTATTTAAAGACTAAAAATGATTTATTATATAATGTAAGAGAGGGATATAGAGGGGTAGCAGGAGAAATCAGACTAGATTATACAAACGATTACATCAATTTAGTTGTTTACACAAAATGAAATTTTAATGAGTAAAATTTTATTTCTTTGTAATTAAACGCCTCAAAATTGTGAATCGGCTACTCATCTTCACAAGTGACAGGAAGTGCACTCAAAGAGGACAACTGCACTTGATCTTAAACTTATAGTAAATTGCAGGTCAATTGACCAATATACAATCTGAAAAAAACAACTACTATAGGATTATATGAAATCAATTGCTATGGAAGTAAAATAATATGGGGTTCATAGAAATTTACTACCTATGCACACAACCTTAGAGATGTCGATCAAACAAAAGAACAACTGGGAAAGGATTTTATAACAAAAAGGTTATTACCTGTTCTGGTTGTATTTTCAAGAGCGCTCTTGAACAGCTACCTTCATCAATAGGAACCAAGCATGTGTTAGTTGCATCTTCACAAGTTATGGTACTATCAAGTTCCAGATACTTAGAATTCACATCGCCCATTGGACCATTACTAGAAACCATGTCATCACTGATCCTTCCACGGCTTGAAGTGCCTGCTATTGGATTTTGCTGATGAGCATTTCTGCCAATCATTTCATTACCTTCGTTCTGAATGGGCATTATGGAACTGTCAAGCAATTCTCTCATCATGGTAAGATCAGAGGAAAGTTTAAGTTTTTCTTCATTGCATTCTTGCAACGAAGATTCCAATTCTTGTTTTTCCTCCTTACAGCATTCAAGGCTCATTAATGAACATTCCAGTTCAGCCTTTAATAGGTCGTAAGCCTTTGTTTTTTCACGCTTGTCAGATATTAATGCTTGTAACTCAGCCTCCAATTCCAAGAGCTTCACTCCCAGCTCTTCATTTTTCTTTAAGTGAGAAGCTTCAGACTTCTTCCTATTCTCAATTTCATCAAGAGCATCTTGTAATTTCCAGAGTAATTCCTCACCATGCTTTTTGGAGATAGATAGTTGTTGTTTTAGTTCCTGCAGCTTTGTCTCATATTGTTCTTTAATAAAAGCAATCCTCAAGGACTCCTGCACAGCAGTTGGTGGTCCTTCTGACTCTCTTTTTTCACGAAGCTGAATGCATTCTGCCTCAGACTTGTCTTTAAGCTCCTTCAAATGGATACACAAGTTTTTGAACTCCTCTGTCTTCAAGATCTGCTCAGAGAACTTCTGAGAAAGCTCCTTGCACTGGTTCCGGAGCATCATGATTTCATCATTATATCCTTCTAACAAGGTTACTTGAGCACACTCTTCATCCAATTTGGCTTTTAGTACTAAAACTTTCACTTCCAGATCCTCCTTGGATAGCATCAGATCATCAATGACTTCCTCAGAACTCACCAACAAGTGCTTCAGCCTTTCAACTTCAAGAGCAAGCTGACTATTACCCTTGCAATAACTAACTGCCATACTTTCAGCTTGATTTTTGTATTCCTCAACCTCAACTGTTAAAATGCTATTTTTATCAAGTAGTGCTCTCTTTTCAGCTATAGAGGCATGTAACTCAGATCTAAGGGTGTCAAGACCTGCCAACAATCTGGCATTTTCTGCATTGCACTGTGCTTCACGAGCAAAACAACTATTAAGTACAGCCTCTACATCCAGATTCTTCGTGCGAAGCTCATTAAGGAGCCTACCTGAGGAGTAAACTTGCTGAACAAGCTCCTCAAACCAGGCTTCATACTGAGTTCTTGTGAAACTGACTTTAACATCTGAAGCTATTAGCAGTTCATGCATTTCAGACAAATGAGATTCCAGTCTAGTAACAGCAGAAGATTCTTCACTAGCAATTTTATGGCTTTTCTCATATTGCAACAAAAGATGGCAAACCCTTGATTTCTCCAACTCTAGTTCCGAGACAAGTTGCTTGAGATGGACCAGTTCAGATTTATGCTGATCAAAATCTATCAACTGGCAGCGCTTCTCATTTAGTTGAGAAGTAAGGTCTGCAACTGTACTCTCCAATTTGTCTCTTAAGCTTCTCTCAGCAAGCAGTTCATCATTCCGAGATTGCAAACTTTCTTTGGACATGTTGACCTCCAATGCAAGCATAGCAGACTCCTCAGATTTATTTTGCAAGGACACCATCAAAGACTGATTTTCCTCAGTAAGTTCTGCTATTGTCTGCTTACTCCTTTGTAATTCTTCAGTTACAATTTCCAATGCCAAGATTTCTTGAGTAAAGTCCCTGGTCTTAGAACTAAGTTGATGCAGCTCAAGTTCCAGACTATCAAGATCAGAAAAAAGTTCGCTGTGGTGCTGTGCATGGTTCTCTCCGGCTTCAGAACTAACCTTGAGTTTGTCTGCAATAGCCTCAACTTTTAACTGAAGCTTCTGCACCAGGTCATTAGACACATCTAGCTTATCAACCATATCTCTTATATTGTGTTCAAACTTCTGTTTCATCAGCGCAATATCTGATTCTGCTTTGCTTAAGGATACTTGAACCACATCTTTTTCATCTATTAGAGCTTTCTTCTCTTCCATGAGTTGGTGAATCTTCTCACAGGCATTGTGCTGGAGCTTTTCTAATTGCAATACAACACCTTTTATGTCCTTGGGCCCAGAGTCCTGACCCTCAGACTCGTTAACAAAAGACAGTTCGTTAGAACTATCTCCATAAGATGACAGCAGGTTCTGCATCATGTTTTGTAGAAAGTTGATAGTATTCTGCAAGTTTTCATTCACAGAAGCCAGCTCATCAAACTCAGTTTTGATACTTCCCAACTTATCTAGTTTATCAACAATCTCTCTTTTATCATGTTCAAACTTTTGCTTCATCAGCACAATATCAGATTCCGTTTTGCTCAAGGATGCTTGAGCCATATCTTTTTCGTCTATTAGAGATTTCTTCTCTTCCATGAGTTGGCGAATCTTCTCATAGGTACTGTGCTGGAGATTTTCTAATTGCAATACAATATCGGTTAAGTCCTTGGACTCCAAGTCCTGACCCACAGACTCACTGCAGAGAGACAATTCATTAGAACTATTTCCATAAGATGACAACAGGTTCTGCATCTTGTTTTGCAGAAAGTTGATAGTATTCTGCATGTTTTCAGTCACAGAGGCCAGCTCATCAAACTCAGTTCTGATACTTCCCAACTCATCCAGCTTATCAACAATTTCTCTTTTATCATGTTCAAACTTCTGTTTCATCAGCACAATCTCTGATTCCACTTTGCTTAAGGATGCTTCAGCCCTATCTTTTTCATCTATCAGACATTTCTTCTCTTCCATGAGTTGGCGAATCTTCTCAAAGGAATTGTGCTGAAGCTCTTCTAACTGCAATACAACATCTGTTAAGTCCTTGGACCCCAATTCCTGACCCACAGACTCACTGCAGGGAGACAATACATTAAAACTATCTACATAAGATGAACACAGGTTCTGCATCTTGCTTTGCTGAAAGTTGATAGTATTTTGCATGTTTTCATTCAGAGAAGCCAGATCATCAAACTCAGTTTTGATGGTTTTCAACTTTTCCTGCAACGAGGAAATATCACGTTGAAGATTGCCATTTTCCAGGGATTCCTTCTCCAATAAATTTACCAACTCTGTTTTCTCTGCAGCAGTGGCCTCATATTTGCTTTGGAAACTTTTGAATTCCACCATCAGGGATTCCCATTCAGTTATCTTCTGCCTAAGATGATGATTTTCACAGGTGACATCTTGTAAATTAGCTTCTAAAATTTGGTTTTGCAGAGCCATGTCACTACACTTGGCAAAGCACGTGGCCTTGGACTCATTTAGGAAGTGAATATCATCCATAGCAGTCTGCAGCCTTTGTATCAGTAGTTCATTGGATTCATTTGAAAGCTCTAGCTGCTGTGTAAGTTCATCAACTCTCTCTTTCATCAGTCGGATGTCAGCATTTACTTCAAGCAAAGTTTCCTGCAGAGTCTTTGAAAACACATCCAAGTATATATTCTGAAAATTCATTTCACAAGCTTCTTCTTCTAGCTTTCTGTAGAGCCCTTCCTGCAAGTGAAGCGATCTCTTCAAGTCCTCTAAAAGAATATCTCCACCCATGTTTTGTTTCTTAACCCCAGCATACTGACTCTGGCACTCCAAGAGTTTGCCGGCATGAGATTCCTCTGAATTCAGTTTCTGATTTTGTACAATATCTGCATATTCTTCACAGCTTGGTTGTGACGAATCAACTAAAGCTTTCCTGATGAGGTTCTCATTAGTCTCATACATAGACAAAACTTGGAAAGATAACTGTTCAAGGTCCTTCTGTAACTGGCCGACAGCAATAGAATAATTCAAGCGTGCCCTCTTAAGTGCTGCTTCTGCAGTAAAAGCTCTTCTTTCTAGCTCCTTGTTGAGGGAATCGGACTTGCCTTTTTCTTCAGAAAATCTCATTATTTGCTCATTCAAATCTTCACGCGCTGTCTCAATCTCAGCCTTGGCTGATGAAATTGTATACAGGCAAGTAGAATGCTCATTTCTGATATTCTGCAACTCTCCCAGCATCTGCCTCTGGTTTTCCTCAAGCTCCTGAATGAGCGCTTCATAGTAGCACTCCATCTGGTCCATTTTCTTTGCCAGGCTTTCCCGTTCAGCTTTTGACTCATCCAACTCCCTCAGAAGTTCAAATATTTTGCCTCCCATTGCATTTGAAGCATTTACAGAATTAGGATCATGAGACACCAGACCAGGTATGCTAACACAATGAAGCATGTCTATCTCCGGTTGATAAAATTCTGAGTCAAACCCATTTCCTGATACAAATTGCTCGCATTTATTTAAACTCCTTTCTTCGATCTCTGATATGTTTGCCTGTTCACCTGCTACAAAGTAGTAATTAGAATTTTCCCTTCCTGTTCCCTGCTTGAGATCCTGCAGAAGACTAAGCAATGCCTCTAAGTCTGTTTGAAGGGTCCTAAAGTCCCTTTCATGGAATCCGAGGCATGCCTTTTTGTGAAATTCCTGTATCTTATCCTCCACAACCAAAAGCCCCTTTAGCCATCTAAACTCTGAGTCTTGAAATTGATGATCCTGGTCTTTCTCAATTGCTTCTCTAGTGGTAAATGGGGAGCATGATTTAAATTTTGATAGTGTCTCTAGATCATCTTTCAACTTTGAACACTCTGATTTTAGCACGGAAACCTCTTTCGCCAGCTGCTCACCAGATGCAATCTCACCAGCAAGTTTCTGGGAAAAGTTTTGTGCTTCATTGCCTATTTCATCAGCGTGACTTTGCAAGGAGCTTACTTCCAGCTTCAGCTCATTAATAGACAACTCAGCCACTTCCAAGCAGCCTCTGAGTCTATTGTTTTCTTCATAAGCAATTGCCAAGTCATTATCTGCAGAATAGTCTGAACCCCATCCAGGAACCCAATCAGTAGTTCCCTGTGCCAAGAACCGATTATCAGGTGGGTCTCCTTTCTCTTGCTGAGGACTTTGACTGAGTCCTGCTAAATCACCAGAGGTAGTACTCTTAAGGCTATCAATTTCATGTAAGCTGGACGTATCGTGCTTCTCGGCATATAAGCTTTCTGAAGTATTAGAAGAACCATCAAATCCAACAGCTGAGTCTGCGTACTCTTCATTTATCCCCACCTCTTCTTCAAGCGCAGGGAGTTCTTTGGATTTTTCTTTGAATCTAACTCTTGCATTGACCTATACTTCAAAAAAAAAAAAAGGACAATGTATAATCTTCCAATGAAAATTATAAGTATTTCTCGTAGACGTCAAATATACAAATGACCACACCTTTTCCATCTGATTATTGATTCCACCACAGGATTCATCAGGACTGGTTTGATCATTGGCTGTTTGCAATCCTCTCTCTCTTAGTTCCCTTTGCTGCTCAAACTCCCTGAAAGAAGTCTAATTATATATACAATGGTCATAATAGCCAAAGCATGGACTGTATATAATTTTAATGAGATACCTGAAACCAGTTTTAGATGTTAGCAGCTGCACGGTAACCTGGCACAGAACAAAACAACCACATAAACATTATATAAGATACTACCATATAACGTGAAATAATAAACAAAAACTTGAAAACAAGCAGAGAAGAATAGAAGGTAAAAGGCCTGTTAGCTTTTATTAACATAAAACCAATCTACCAGTGATGGATAAATAACTTGCCAAAGATTGTATTATGTCAAAGAAAATATGAAATTCAAGAATCCTCACATGTAGAATAACTCCAGAATCAGAACCATGAAGAGGCACTGCAACAGCAGAAGGCTTTAATGCGTCAGCATAGTCAGCAAGGTTGATAGTAGCCTCACCAAGAAGGCTAGACCGAGAAGAACCCTGGTATCAATCCAATTCAGGTCACAGACATATTTAGTCTTAGTTATGACAAGATGATAGTAGAAACTATTTGTACTAAAGGTGAATGTTGATGGAACACGTTGTTCAGAAATCAGTGTGCATCTGATGGGTGATTTCAGAATGGTAACGGTAAGTCAAAATTCACATTTACTTTGCACCACAGAGAAGTAATTACATATGAGACCTATAATGAAAGAATTAAGATACTACCATTGCCACAACAAGCTTATAGAGCTTTTCATCATATTTTTTAGTTATAATGTCTTGGAGAAGTCTCGTAGTCTCATAGATTGGATCTCCCCATTTGCATGTCCCATTTCTAACATTTGCTTTGGTTGTTTTCGCTGTTGCTTTTCCAGAATCAGCAGGAATGAATGATATAAAGAGTTTATCCCATCCACTTTGTGGAATCTGATTCAAGCATAAAGAAATATTGCATGAAGTCACATTGCATTAATTGCACTAACGGGATATATAGACAAAATATTATGAACTTACTTATGTGCTAGCAAAGCAGGAGCAATATAGAGATGAAAAACAAATCTACTCTTTAAAAGATGAGGATAAGCTGAATTAGCATCTTAGAACATTTACACAATGGAACTGACCTCATGATCAATGTACTGTAATAGGATTTTCTATTTCCTTTCTATGCTATTGCTTTTAATTGTAAATGTTGTGTGATAATTAGAAGATACAGATTGAGTGAAACTTGTCATGTCTTAAATTTATCAACCAACAAAATTAATAATACACTCAAGGAAAAACACTAGTGTAATGAAAAAAAATATACATGTAAGTGAACAGAGATTATAAATATAATTTCTAAATAACGGGGGAAGTGATCGACATAGAAATTCAGTAGCAAACAGATGAGATTGTTCATAGTAAAAACTTACATGTGTGGCGTGAAATTGTAACCGGAAGACTACTTTTACTTTAGTCTTGTCAAGCTTCCATTTAGCAATCCTCGACATTACTGAAAGCTCAAAGTCTCATCAGCTGCATCAGGAAGGTTCCACTTTCATTACTCGGCCCCATTTATACCAAATTAACCAGAAAATGATCACATCATTAACAAAATGGTGATCAAATAAATGGGCAAAATTCTTCAATAGAAGTCCACATACAGTGATATAATCAAGTAAAATTAGCAGTAAATATCAAATTGACCCAAAATGTAAAACTCAAAATGCAGATGCACTGAACTCAGATCCTCAAAATATCTGATATCATGCTAAGCTTAACTCATATAATTTAGTCAACTCAGATTGACTTCTTCATTTTCAAAAAACAAAATAAACTCAAAGATCCAACAACTTTTCTTCAGTACACAAACAGACAGTAATGCAAGAAAAAACCTCAACTGAAAAGAAAGAAAACAAAGCTAATGGGAGCATGTACCTTGAAGGAAGCAAATATTTTGCCGAAACGTAGAACCTAGAAATAATCCGAAATGCCCACCTGGAATTGAAAACTCTTCGATCCAAATCCTAAACAGCTCAAAAGAAAGAGAAACGAAACGGCGAAATTCAAAGTTTCACCACAGAAAACGACAAAGAAGAAGAAGCAAAAACAATGCCCACTATTTTCACACTAATTATCTTAGAAGAGGCAACACACTCTGACACGAAAGAGAGAACGAGTAAAAGAGAATCCAAAACCAAGTGCCTAGCCAAATGTGGGAAATAGATGCACACCCCCAACCCCAAAGCTATTTTTTTTTTTCTCAATTTTTCAAAAAAGTAAAAAGAAAAATACATATTTCTTCAACAAAACGCCAAAAATACCCCATAAGAAACATCTACCAGATTTGACACAAAAGGAAGTAAAAAAAAGAAAAACACAAACAAACGTCACAGCACAGGATACGCAAAACGTCAAAACCGGAAAGGAACAGCAAAATGTCAGTAGAAGTTGACACTTGAGAATTACTATTACTACTACTAACTAGTAAGATCTTGAACAAATTTAAAAATACAGGAAATAAAAATAATTATCAAGCGTGAAAATGATAATATAATAATGGGGTAGGGTGGGTAGCTAGTTGCGGATCTACAGGTGCTTAAGGTGGAAGGAAGGGCAGAGAATCTTTACTGTGAAGGCTCTATCTCTGAGTGTGTGTGTGTTGATAGTTGAGTTGAGGAGGAGTTGTTTTTAAGAAGTGTTTTGTGATTTATGCGTTGTCCTAGTGTTTTGTTGGGTAGCGTAATTAATCAGTCAATTTAATATTTAATACACAAACACAGTGAGAGAGACATAGAGATTATTAATAAGGTGAGATTGAAGGTGACATATCAGCTTTCTCAGAGATTAGAAGAATAGAGACATCCCGCCAAAGCATGTCACTGTTTAATTATTTTATTAATTTAATTAATTAACATCAACAAAATGTGTGGATGATGATGTGGGGTCCCTCTGGATTTTACTGAAAAAGCCACTTTGTTTTTGTGTTTTGAGTGATCCACGTAATTGATAATCAGTAATCAGTGTTTGTCTTAACACCAACAATTGCTTCCAGTCTCCTTTTCAAAAAAAAAAACAATTGCTTTCCGTCTCGGATTTATTTGATTCGATCATTTGTTTGGCCTCAACCAGCGCCCTAAATTCTGCATATAATCTAGCATGTGTAGGACTTCGAGGGTTTTTCATATAAAAAATTTATGTTTATTATTAGTTATACGAAATTAGCGGTTTGGATTGAATCTTATTGAGTTTTGGGTTACCATTGGATTATCACGTTAAACCCGTTAAATAAACGATTTGTGTTTGGGTTAAGATCTTTCCAATCCGTTAACTCATTTAACACGTTTATTTTTAATATAAGAGATTTTACTTGGAAAAATTATATTACATTTCATGAGATTTTTATTTTAAATTTATTTTGTATAAGAATTATATTATAGTTGATTATTCTTTATTTGTTTAAAACTCGTTTAAATAGGTAAATTAGTAAATTTATAAATATCGAGTTAATTAGGTCGAAAAATATAATCCGTTAATTTTAACTTGTGACATAATAAACTTAACGGGTCGTTTTCAGTTTAAGCAAAACAAAAAAGAGAAATCAACAAATCATGATTGGGTTTATAAGAACTCAGCCACGATAATCCGAATTGCCACTTATACTTTCATGTTCCCATTAAGTTCAACACAAATGAACCACCTTAAGTCATCTCTCTTGTTTTCTGTTTAGAGAATTTAAGAGTAGAGGGAGATTTCCTTTTTAGGAAGACTACGTCCCCATCCCATGGGTGGAGGAAGATTTCTCAGGTTTTTATGGTCATTTTGTTCTAAATCAGCTTTTTAGATTTTTGTAGTTGTGACTTGTGAAGAGAGATGGATGAAAAGGAGCTTTCAAAACTTTATGAGTCTTTAACCCTTCTTGATGAAGGCGGACTGATTCCCAAAATCTCTAGAGAAGCTCCATTTGGAAGGGAAGAAGAGTATGTCAATTTATCTAGTAGGGAAGGGTGTTTTCCGAACAAAAGTAAACAATAAGGCATTTTAAATAGTAATTGAATACTATGGGGCAAAAATTGAAGTTGTAGGTGAATTTTCTTGTTTAATTTTAAATATGTAAAAGATATGGCTAAAATTTGGAATATAGGTCCTTGACATTACGAAATAAGTCTAAGAGGTCGTTTGTTTTTTTATTTAAAAACTGAATAGTCTTAAATTTTTCTAAAGACTGAACAGTGACTGAAATCTGAAACCTGAATGACATGTTTGGTTTTTTCCTTTTAATTTCTGAATAAAAGTGTTGGTTGTTTGTTTTTTTATTAAAAAAAAATAGAAATATATAAATAAAGATAAATTTAGAAACATATTAATATAAAATGATAATTATGAAAAAAAAAATTATAATTGTGGAAGAAAATATTATAATTATGATTCACTGATAAGTCAAGATTTTTAACTTTTGATTTTAAGTTATTTTTTAGTATTTTTATGTTGTTTGACCACTTAAAAAATAAATAAAAATAACTTAATATGTCCAATTTAGACCCATTAAGTGTTATGTGAAAAAATAAACGACATCTAATTGTACTTAAGAAATTGCGAGGTCATGTATATATCTCTCATATCATTTTATCATAGTTGCTTTCTAGATTCAAACAGTGAAACATTTAAGGGGCAACTTCAAAAATAAGATTCTAAATATATTAAAGATTGTTTTTAACAATATTTTTCAGTTTAAATTATTAGTGATCATATCAAATTACAATAAAACTCATTCAAAGGTTTTACGTCAAATATTAGCAGGTTTTATATTGAGTGTCAGCATGTTTCATGTTAAATTTTATTATGTTTTACATTAAATGTTAGCATGATTCACATCAAATGTTACAATGTTTCATGTTAAATGTTAGGGTATTTCACGTTAACTTTTAACAGGTTTCACGTTAACTTTTAGCATGAAGTCTTCTAGGAATTTAAAAAAATTAAAAGTTTTCACCTCTAAATACATACACTCAAACAATAGATCAATCCAACAGGTACCCATAATATATGATGCATCACAAAGTAAATGAATGCATTTTTAAACTCAAAGACTAACTTGTAAATTCATTATTGATTTTCGAACGTAAAACACAACCTAGAATTTTCAAATGCTAATTCAATATTAGACTCGATTTTCCTACACTAGCATACAAAATAAATATTGAACATAAGAAAGAGATGTTTAGTTGAAGAGTGAAGAAAATTGAATTTAGAATGGAAAGAATGGACTAAACTCAACGTTTAAAATGTGTGAGGGTAATTTCATAATTTTATGCTAACTATCTACAAGAAGTATTCTTATAATTATTCGATGATTTTTAGATATTTATTTAATTGTACAGTGGATTTATTTAGAGATATTTTTAGTAAACTTAAATGGTTAATTTTAATGATTTCCATGGCATTTAAAGTAGTAGTTGAGTACTATTAGAGGGGTTGGATATGCAAAAGTCTAACATAGTAACATGAGCTAATAAAATACGTCTCAATAGCTAAGATTAGTGCAAAGCCAGGAGTCACGTTGAAAAGAGAACCAAGCAGAACTTCTAATAGGTTAATGAGTCATCAAAACACCATAAATTAATAAATAGAAGAAAAGAAAACATAAGGGAGGCAGCATGCGTGAAATATATAAATATTTAACAATATAAGTGAGGATAGTCGAGAAAACATATGATGAGTTTTTTATTTTTTTTTTATAGAGCCATGGGATCAGATCATGCTGAGCAAAAAATCACAAGAAGTTTAGATCGATAGTTTTCCAAGCTCAGCTCGATTGCAAATTCGTTTCATTAAAGCAAAGTGCTTTTCCAAGCATGAGCTCAGATTAACAAAAAATCAGTCTTGTAATACGTTTAGCATATCTAAATAATTATTTATTTTTTGAGTTATTACAATTAATTTAAAATTTTAAAAAATGGGACATAACTTAAACTTACAATCTCGAGATGTAAATGTGAGAGGCATATCACTGGACTAATCTTATTTTATCAAAAAAATTAATTAAAATTGAAATTAAAGAATTATATGTTAATTATGTGAAGCTTACAAATTATATTAATCTGAAGGAAAAAAATCTTTGAAATTATATTATGTCACTCTCGGCTGATTGGAGCAAGTATTTCTAATTAACATAATATTACTTTACATGGAAAAAAAACTAATCCATTGAATAGTTTGGTGGTTATTAGATAACTCAAAGTGAAGAATAATATCCTTTGATTGTAAAGAAAATAATTAAGAACTTGATGGTTCTATGTACCAAATAGGATTGCAATTGGTGTTTCTATAATAAAATAATTTGATGTTGTATTTAATAAAATATAAAAAAAAAATGGGTGCGGCATTGTCACCCTTTACACACTCATTTTATAAGCCCACTCATATTTAAAATTTAAAAATTAAATTATTACTATAATCATTTATGATAATGTCAATGGTACCCTTATTTTTTAACTATGGCTATTTTGGTATTTTTACTGTTTTTAGACTGTCAAATAATTATTTTTAAAGGTCAAACTTAACAGGAGGGGAAGATCAGTGTTAGATGATGAAAACTTTAATTCCGAGTGTAATTTATCAAACCACAAGTAGGTTGAGTGTTATTTATTCTTTTAAATTTTTTAACTAGGGGTATTTTGATCTTCTTATTATTTTTATACAGTCAACAATTATTTTTAATGGTCAAACTTAACGGGAGGGGAGGTCAGTGTCAGTTTATGCAAATTTTAATTTCGAGTGTAATTTATCAAACTTCAGGTAGGTTGAGTGTTATTTATTCCAATTTATTTATAGACTCTCTTAAATTACTAAAACACCCAATTTAATATTTACATCATCATGTTAATTGAAAAATATATAAACAAAAATTATATTTCTTTTGAATAAAAAGAAGAATTAATTAAAAAAATTGCAATATACACCATAATTAATTTATTTTTATGAATTCTAAAAGATATTGTATTAAAAAAATAATTAAAATGCCCATCAACCATTAAAAACTATGAAGGCTAAAGACATCCACCCATAGCTCAAGTGGTTAGTGAATCTCTATCTTATCTCAGTAGTGAGAGTTCAATTCCCACCATGCACATTTACCAGCATGTGTGGGTAGTTTTCTCCCCTTATTATTAGAGTAGATGTCTTATATTACTCGAGTAAATATTCGAGCCGGGAATGGGAGTAGATATCTCCTATTACTCGAGTAAATATTCGAGCTGCGAGTTTAGTGATTGATTTCAGTAGGCCTCACATTTTTTCTTCAAAAAAAAAAATTATGCCTTACTTTTTGTTAATTGATAGAATTCATAAACGAAAATAAAAGAAAGATAAAAAAAAAATCAATTTAAAATTTTAAAAAATATATACCTTTATATGATCAAAGTTTTCTAAAATTTCTTTTTCCATTATTTTGTTATATGATAATTGAAAAAATTTGATATTTAGAATAGAATTATGGTTTGATTAGGATTTATCGTACTCTTTCTTTTCTTTTTTTTTTTTAATAAAAAGTTTAATATAGTTATTGATAAAATAGGTGTAATTAATGGGTCTACATAGTATTTGATTTATTTTTAAATAAAATAGTTTGCCTTTAGTTATTATTTTGTATTGGAATATTTTTATAATTAAAATTTTTAATAAAATATAGGTATATAAATTATATTTATATGTGACAATATCAATACCCATAAAAAAAATACACAAAATCGAAAGGAGTTGAATATTGTATTAAAGTTCTTCCTCACGCATAATCTTCAAAATGTAGTGATACAAAAATTCAAAAATATGTTCAAATTACAATCACGCAGATTTATTTACAAATTACAAATGCACTACCAACTCCAATATTCAAGATCTTGGAGCATAATATATAAGATGTGACAATTGAAAAGTTTTTGCTAAAAATATTGAACCATTCACAATAAAAATGAGGGGAGCGTACTATTTTAACTCACAGGGAAGGAGACAGTTTTACCTTTGATGGCCAATACAACCAAAAATTAATCAAAAATGCAAATAAATTGCGTACTATTTTTCCTCTGCTAGATTTTTTTTTTCTCATTAAATTTTTGAAAAGATGGAAGAGAAATATATTTTGCTGAAGTGAATATTATTGATGTCAAAGACGTGTATATATACAGCAAGAATTCTAATCATTCCTATAAGTCGGGAACAAGAAACTACATTACAGGAAATCAAGCTAAAAGTAAGGCATTACAATAGGAAAGAATATATACACTAATTATCTATTACTAAATACAGATAATATCCAAGTTTAACTTCCTAACACTCCCCCTCAAGTTGGAGAGTGGATATCCCGCACTCCTAACTTGCGAATCATTGGAACGAAAATTTCCTTGCCCAAAGGCTTGGTCAAGACGTCAGCTAGCTGGTGTGCAGAACCTACATATCTTGTAATCACTGAACCATCTTGGATTTTGTCTCTAATGTAATGGCAGTCCATTTCAATGTGCTTAGTTCGCTCATGAAAAACTGGATTGGCTGTCATGTGTAATGCAGCTTTGTTGTCATAGTATAGCAAGGTTGATTCTTGCTGTGAAAGTCCTAAATCCCTCAATAGTTATCGTAACCATGTCAGCTCACAGCAAGCTCCTGTCATTGCATGGTATTCGGCCTCGGCAGAAGATAAAGAAACTGTTTTCTGACGTTTTGACCTCCAAGATATCAATAAAGGTCCAAGAAAGACGCAATAACCCGTAGTAGATCTCCTAGTGAGTGGACAACCTGCCCAATCTGAGTCACAGTAAGCTCTGAGTTTGCAATCACTATTTGAGGGGAAGAATAGGCCTTGTCCAGGTACACCCTTTAGATATCGAACAACCCGAAGAGCTGCCTCCATATAAAATTTTCGAGGTTGGTGCATAAATCTACTTAAGACATGCACTGCATATGTTATATCTGGTCTTGAAACAGTCAAGTATATTAATCTACCAACTAGTCTTCTATACTGTCCTGGTTCTCTGAGTAAGTCACTCTTGTCTGATAATTTCAGGCATCTTTCCATAGGAGTATCAATAGGAGCTGCGCCCAACAGCCCTGCATCCTTAATAATTTCAAGAGCGTACTTACGTTGGGAGAAGAAAATCCCATTCTTGGAAGCGGAAATTTCAATACCAAGAAAATATTTCAAACTACCAAGATCTTTAAGATGGAATTACTATGCAGAAAATTTTTAGTAACAGCAATACTAATAGGGTCATTTCCAGTAATTAAGATATCATCAACGTAAATCAGAAGGACTGTAAAAGACTTGCCTCGGTTTCTAGTGAATAAAGAGTAATCGGCTCGAAATTGTTCATAACCGGCAGAGCAAATGGCTTCGGAGAACTTGGCGAACCACTGACGAGATGCTTGTTTCAAACCGTACAATGATTTATGAAGACGATAGACCATGTTTTCCTCCCCCTGTCGCCGAAGCCCTGGCGGCAAAGACATATATATTTCTTCAGTCAAATCACTGTGAAGGAAGGCGTTGTTTACGTCCATTTGATGAAGAGACCAGCCACGAGCCGCAGCTAATGCGAGTAAGCAGCGAACGGAGATGATCTTGGCAGTGGGAGAAAAAGTTTCCTGATAATCTACACCTTCCAGCTGAGTGAAACCCTTGGCGACCAATCTGGCTTTGTACCTCTCAACAGACCCATCTGAACGGTGCTTGATTTTGTAGACCCATCGACAACCAATTGGGGTCTTGCTAGCCGGAAGTGTAGTGAGTGACCAAGTACCGTTGGCCCGGAGGGCCTGCAATTCAGAATGCATGGCGTCCCGCCACTCAGGAAAGGCAACAGCCTCCGAATAAGAACGATGCTCCGAGATAGCACTGATTTGAGCAATAAAGGATCTGTGTGTCGGCTGATATCTGTGATAGGAAATAAAATTTGCCAGTGGAAAACGTGTTCCTTTGATTGGACCCGGTAGTAAGGAGAGCGATTGGTCGGAGCAAACATTGGAGCAAACATAATCGGATAGCTTGACCGGTGGTCCGGTTTGGCGACTGGAGCGACGAAGTGGAGTGGGGTCTGGATTAGGGTCAGGTGGAGAGGAATCGAGAATCAGATGTGAAGTCGACGGCGGAGAGGATGAACCGGCAGCCGATCGTGGAGAGGGTGGGTTCCCGCGATCGGTCGGTTCAGAACTGGGCGGAATAAGAGGAGAAGAAAGGACCGACGGAGGAGAGACGGTGAGATGGAGAGAAGAAGACTCCGGCAGAGAAGATGTGGCAGATATGCGGTAGGGATTTGGAGAAGGAGAGGGCGATGAAAATGGAGTTAGGGATTTAGGTGTGGTGGAACGAATTGAGGGTTTGGGTGTGGCTGAACAGTCAGGTGGGGATATGGTGGGATTTGGAAATGTGGTAGGTGAATTTGGAAGAACAGGGTATGAGACATCATGGGCCAAAAAAGGGAAGGCAATTGGGCCAGAATTCTTATGTGGAGGAGACGTGAGATGGACAGAGGAATAAGGGAAAATATTTTCATGAAACTTAACATCACGACTAGTAAAAAAATTTTTGGTCGACAAATTGAACAATTTATACGCCTTTTGACCGATGGGATAGCCGATAAAAATTGAGGGTATGGAACGACAATCAAATTTGTGGGAAGGATGAACATTAGTAGCATAGGCTAAACAACCAAAGACACGAAGATGAGAAAAAGAAGGCGGTTTTAAGTAAAGAAGTTCAAAAGGTGTTTTGAAATAGAGAACTGGAGAAGGGAGGTGATTAATGATGTGAACAGCAGTAAAAGCACACTCTCCCCAAAATTGGATAGAGAGTTGAGCCTAAAATTTCAAAGCTCGAGCAACTTGCAAAATGTGGCAATGCTTGCGTTCCACAACCCTATTTTGTTGAGGCGTGTAAACGCAAGAATGCTGAAAAATGACACCTTTATTTTGAAAGAAAGAGCGAAGGGAGATAAATTCCCCACCATTGTCACTGCGTACAGTTTTAATGTGAGTGTTGAACTGGGTAAAACATAACTGAAAAATTATTTTAAAATTGACTGTGTTTCATCTTTGTGACGCATCAAAAAAATCCATGTAAATCGTGTATAACCATCGACAATAGTAAGAAAGTAATAAGCATCGAAAAGAGAAGGGTGTCGATAACGACCCCAAATATCACAATGAATTATTTCAAATTTTTGAGTAGATGATATTACACTAGGACTGAAAGGTAAACGACTTTGCTTAGCCAAAGGACATACATGGCAAGCTTTATTGGACTCAGCGGAAAAATTCAAAATTTTTTTTGCAATGAAACTGAAATGTGAAGAAGATGCATGGCCTAAACGGTTATGCCAGAGATCAGTGGATGAGATGATAAGGTTGCAGACTAGTCGGTTTGTGGGTGAGGTAGATTTGGTCATAGATTGCTTTGTCGCTAGTGCCACCAAATAGTAAAGTCCGTCACACTGTTTACCCAAACCAATCATCCTCCTCGTAGCCAGATCCTGCAAAATACACCAATAAGGGAAAAAAGTTATTGAACAATTCAGGCCTCTCGTTAAACGACTAATTGATAATAAATCAATTTTGAATGTGGGTACACATAGCACATCATGCAAATAGTAGACGGAATTCAAATGTAGTGATCCTTTTACAGTAATATTAGCCTTTTCTCCACTAGGCAGTAATACAGGAGGTAATGAACATTTTTTATCTCTGCGGAAAAATAATTTGGATGATGAAGCAATATGATACGTCGCTCCACTATCAATAATCCAACTGCGTGAGGTAATTTTAGACAAACCTGACTTGGTTACGGCATTAGCTTGAGAACTAGATCCCTCGTTTTTGTTGTCAAGTAGTGATAATAGCTGCTGCAATTGGGCTTCTGAAATCCCAACCATATGATTACCGTCCACTTTAGAGAGGGCCTCAGAGACATGATTGGCAGTAGTTTTATTGTTATTGTTGAAGTGTCTTGGGCCTGAATTGGAGCCTGAATTGTGTTTGGCCTTTGGATGGTCCGCTGGATACCCATGGAGTTCATAACAAGTCTGAACCCAATGGCCCATTTCACCACAATGAGAGCAATTTGGGCGTCCCCTGCCTGAGCCAAAACGACGCCTGTCTTGACGTCCTCCACTTTGATTTTCTAGCGATTTTTCTTGCAAACGAAAATCTTGAGATCCATATGAGCGATTGGATCGCTCAAACCTTGCTGAAGCAGATTTGCTGCCACTGTTATTGCTTCGAACCGCCATAGCTGCGCTGTTGGTGGAATCAGTTGCAGCCGATGTTGAACTCAGGAGACACTATTTTTCTTTTTGAGAAACAGAGGAGTATGCCTGACGAACTGAAGGAAGAGGATTCATAAGAAGGATTTGTCCACGAACAGCACTGTAAGAATCATTTAATCCCATCAGAAATTGCATCAATTTTTGCTGTTCTTGCTGTGTTCCATGTACTGCATCGTTATAGGAAGCAAGTTCATCCCACAAGCCCTTCAATTTTGTGTAATAACCAGAAATAGAGAGTTGTTCTTGTCGAAGATAAGCTATGTCCTGCTATATTTCGAAGATACGAGGTGCATTGCTTTAAGAGAAATGCTCTCGAAGATCTTCCCAAACTTCATGAGCGGCAGAGTAGTAAATCACAATGTCTGAAATTTCTGGACTGAGAGTGTTAATGATCCAGGAGTGGACCATATCATTGCACTGAGACCAAGCGGCATAACTCTCTGGATCAGTTTCTTCTGAAGGGGCTTTGATTGAGCCATTGACAAACCCTAACTTATTTTTGGAATTCAAAGCCAGAGTCATAGCCCTTTTCCAGGTCGAAAAATTGTCTCCTGTCAAAGGTTTGGAAATCAAAACCAAGCCCGGATGATCTGAATGGTGAGTGAAATAGGGATTTGAGATATTCACTTTTGAAGGATCTGTGGAAGTGCTAGGAATGGCAATTTCCTTGCCCGTGGCAGAAGACGTTAGTGATATTTCATCATTGGCCATGATGACTGAGAAAAAAAAAAGAATTACTACACGAGAGATTAAGGTGCAGTGATGGATCAGAATTTTAATCCTGCTCTGATACCATGAAAATATGGAAGAGAAATATATTTTGCTGAAGTGAATATTATTGATGTCAAAGACGTGTATATATACAGCAAGAATTCTAATAATTCCTATAAGTCAGGAACAAGAAACTACATTACAGGAAATCAAGCTAAAAGTAAGGCATTATAATAGGAAAAAATATATACACTAATATCTATTACTAAATACAGATAATATCCAAGTTTAACTTCCTAACAATTTTTACTAGTAAAGGTTTTAACGGGATATGTTATAGTATGATGGATATGCAAGGAGAAATGTTATGAAATCATTAATTCAATGTGCCCACATTCTAAAAATCAAACATTTTATCTCTCCATTTTCTCTTGTAATCGCCAAATAATTTATGATCTATGATGTAATTTATATCCACTAATATGTATTTATGATTGTAAGGCCTTGAGAGATTATAAATAAGAGCCTTAATTTTTTTTTTTTATTGCAACAAAACTTCTATTACAGAAGACCAACAAGAAAGCTTAGTTCAGGATTGAACTAACAAAATTCCTTCTTAGAGGAAAAGGCTAGGGAAGTAAGAGAATGTGTCATTCCATTTCTTGAACGAGGAATGACATGACAGTTGGAAACTCCCACGTCCCTAAAAAGAGCATTGAAATCATTAACAATAGGATCCACAAAAGAACTAGGAGAAGAGCTAAACACCCTAGCCACGATATTAACAGCATCTAACTCAACCTACTTAATAACCAGACTCAACTCTTTAGCCAGCAGCAAACCCTTCCGCAATAACACTTTGAGAAATGAAAGAAGAGCAATGTTAAGGGATTGCAGATAGCTAGTCGCTTTTTAGGGCGCGACAAATGGCATTATATATATATATATAAAATGCATAATTTTATTTTAGTCCTTTATGTTTATATTTTTAATTTCATTACCACTAATTAATATAAATGTATCAATTCAATCCATATAACTAAAATTTAAATAGCTAAATAAAAATAAAACTCAAAATTAACTGATTTACCCATAATAATAGGATATTAATATTAAAATATGTATTTGTCCTCCTAATTATAATATATGCTATTATAATATGTATTGATAAATACACATTTTTTCTTATATATATCTAATTAAATATAAAAATATATATTGTTATTCCAGACTTTATCTATAGAGGCCGCCTATTTTTTTTTTAAAAAAATATTTTTTTACATTTTTAATTATATAAAATAATAAATATGACAATAATTTTGATAAATTTTATAATTATTTTATTTAATTTTTTAATTTTAATTATTATCAATTTTACTAAAGGACTTACCTTGTTAATTGAAACTTCACAAGTTCTTCCAACTTATCAAGGTTTAAACCTTTATATCATAAATATTGTTCCACAATTGCCTATAAAACTCCAATAAGTGTAGGGAGTATACTTTTTTTGATTTAGATTTAAGATATTTGGACTGCGCTATAAAGCTTGATCTAGGTAAATCTGGGCAATCCTCTGACCCATCAGGTGTTAAATTTATATGTGTATTGTTGGCACCATTTCATATCGGAAATAAGGCCTTATATTTGCTTGCTTTTGTCCATTCTTGAGTGATTATTGGTTGTTTTTTTATGTTTTCCTTAAGTGTGCAGGTATTCAGGGTCATTCGGGGAGTTCGGGAGGAATCCGGGCAAAACTACGTTGTTTTGGCCCCACTACTTGAGCCCTACTTGCGTAAGTCGCAGCAATCTAATTTTAATATTGGACAGTGGCTGCCGCTACTTACCTTGCGACTTAGGCTTACGGCTACCTAAATCTTGCCCTATTCCGCTTGAGTATAAAAGGAAAAAGTGAAAGAAAAAGTGAGGAGTTCAGTTGTGGCAAAATACAGGAGAAAAGACAAGAAAATAAGGAAGAAGAAGAGAGAATGAGTGCTAGGAGACTAGACCCCGATCAATTCGTCATCTGTCTCATCAATTGAGGAATCCGGATTGTTGAAGGACGAGTTCACCCGAGTCGGAATCAGACGAGAGTCTTTCCGTCCAGAGTTCTTGTTCTTCATTCTTTCCTCCTTTATTGTATTTCTTTACTCATGTTTTCATTGTTGAACATCATTTATTGCTTTAATTACTTAGTTATGAACTAATTCTTTTAACTAGGGATGATGATGAAACTTTGTATGAATATTGGTTGATTTTGTATATGGTTGAGTGGCTTTTTAATGCTTATTGATATGTTAATTGATTGATTAACTTTTAGCATAAATTGTTGTTGTGGGTTAAGTACTGAGAGGAGACGCACACCAACATGTTCGATAAATTGTCCACCATAGTTTAAGAGTTAAATAGAGATATATTAACTTATTATATGTGGTCTGTGATATGCTATTGTGTGTTAATGCATTCTCATATAATTGGATAGCTATCGAGAGATAGAGTATTAATATATGTGAAATATGTTCGATTTGCCTCGAGAGAGGATTTTAAATAATTAAGTTAGTATAATCGTCAACCGATAACAATTAGACATCCTTACATAGTAATTTCAGCCTTTAGGATATACTTACAGAAATCGGTGATATGAACCTCGTCGAATGTATCAAGATTGATGCCAAAGTTCGTTCTAACCTCTGGTTCGGATGGAAACCGCGACCCAACACCTATATCGAGATGTGAACCTTGGTATAAAGAAGGACGCCACAATCAAGGATGAAATACTCGATTGATAAGTCAAGGAGGAACGCCACAGAGAATTCTGATAAGTTCCAGTTAGTTCTCAAAGAACAAAGAGAAAACTCTCTCAAATTTCATTCAAAATCAATAATAAAAAAATGCCCTTCTTACATCCATCAATATCCTTATATAATGAAACCCTAAAACAAAGGAAAGAAAACAAGATAGCCATTAAGGCCTTACAAATAGATGACCATAATTGCCTTACAAATGGACCAAAACTAAAACAAACTATTAAATCAAGCCCAAACCGAAATTATGCCAAGCTTTCTCTTATTCAGCCCACTCAATTGCCTTGATGATGTTAATCAAGCCTTGGTCTTCATGTGGATTCATCTTGGGCTTTAATAATTCAGAATTAGCCCATGTATCTTGAATTAGGCCATTGAGTGCTTCTTTGAATCTCTTAGCCCTTGCCCTTGTTATTGGCCCAATCGGAACATGCAATGGATCCCTTGGTGCAGCTCCCTTATTCTCATTATTCCCTCCCTCTTGAAAAGGATTTGTCCTCAAATCGTCACCTATATCAAAAGGAGACAAATCAGAAACATTGAAGCTTGCACTAACATTATACTCACCTGGAAGATCTAACTTGTAGGCATTGTCATTGATCCTTTCAATCACTTGAAATGGCCCATCTCCCCTTGGAAGTAGTTTAGAACGCCTCTGGACTGGAAACCGTTCCTTCCTCATATGCAACCTGTAACATCCCGGATTTCGGGTAATGAATTTTTGATATATGTGAAATATGTGAAAATAAATTTACTATTTGAGGGGGTGTAAATGTAATAGTGAAAAAAATGAAAAATAAAAATTGAAAAACTGAACCACAGAGTATCGCGACCTGGTCACCGCGACCACAGGTCGCGATGGCTCGCTCGCGGTGAAAAATGCAATTTCGGGCAGTGAGCATCGCGACCAGTCACCGCGACCACAGGTCGCGATGGCTTGCTCGCGATGAAAATGGCAAAACCTGGCAGTGAGCATCGCGACCACAGGTCGCGATAGACTGCTCGCGATGAAATTGTCAAAATCGGGCAGAGAGCAGCGCGACCACTCGCGCGACCAAGGCGCGCTCGCGAGGAAGGCGGTGCGCGCAGTCCAATGAGCATCACGACCTGGTGGCGCCACCACAGGTCGCGACGGCGGTCGCGGTAGCGAAAAAAATATATAAAAAAAGAAGAAGCTTCTCGCAGAAGCGAGAAACACACACAGAAACCAGGACAGCGAGAAAAAGAGAGAAAGAGCCGAGAAAAGAAGAGAAGAAAGAAGAAGAAGAGGAAAGAGAAGAGAAAGGAAAGGGAAAGAAAAAAAAAAAGAGATCGTCGAATCGCGATTTCTCGAACGAAAAACGGTACCGAGGTAGGTGTACGTTTGTTTTCGAAATCGTTACGAAAAGTTTCTCGTTATTGTTTTCGTTTTCGTTTTTGTTTCTGTTTCCGTTTTTGATTTCGTTGAACATCTTCGTTTTCGATTTTTGTATAAAAATATGTGAGATTGATGCTTGATACACTTGATTGCATTTCGAATAATTCGAATTTGTTTTAAGGAGTTGATTTAGACTTTTATATGGTTATTGTTTATTTTCTTGAAGAATATTGTATAAAAATTTGAGATGTGTTGATTAAATGTTGATTTTGGACTTGATTGTGGATTTAGTTTGTTGTATCGGCCCTAGGATACTTAGACATAGAAATGGATATAGGACGTTGGTATACCAGCTGGGTTTTACTGAGCAGTACTGCGCCGTTATTATTGTGTGATTGTTGTTGCGGGGCAATCTCGGACAATCACACCGATTTTAGTGATCGTTATTGCGGGGCAATCTCGGACGATCACAATGATACTAGTGATTGTTGTTGCAGGGCAATCTCGGACAATCATGTTGATATCAGTGACTGTTGTTGCGGGGCAACCCCGGACGTCACATTGACCCATATTCCAGTCCTAGTATGTTTAGTATTCTAGCGGGCCAGAATATATTGAAATGGAAAAGTGAGATGACTTTATTGATTGTTTTCCTATATATTGACGGTATTATTGAAACTAAAGTGATGGAAACTGTTTAATGATTTGATTCTGAAACTCAATTGTTTTGAAATTAATTAGAAATGATATATATATATATATATATATATATATATATATATTGTGATGTATTTCTTTTTAAAAGATAGTTATTATATTGTGTTTTATTTAATCGAGTTTATAGTACACCCACTAAGCTTTATGCTTAGCGCGTAGGTACCAGGAATCCAGAGGAGGCTAGAGACTGAAGGAAGAGCAAGTTGCAGACCGAGTCACAGAGATTGTACAGTTGGGTAGCTATATTTTTGTTATATGTATATATATATTCTGAAAGCATGCATATACAGGGAATTTGTAAATACGTTTTGTAAAATGTTTTGTAATTAATTAGTTTATGATTTATGTCTTTTATTATTAAAAATGTTTGTAACTATTAAAGCCTGTTTTGTTTTATTTTATAATCTGTTTTGATAAGTCGCACTAAACGGCAGAGTGCGCAACTGTTTGAAACTGTATAGAAGTGTTGTTGAGAATTGTATTGAGAATTGTGTAAAAACAGGTTTTGGAAAGTCCGAAAGACACACGGTACTCTGCCGAATTTTTGTAAAAAAAAAAAAAATTTGTATTGAATGGGCTCACTCGAAAATGATTTTTAAACTATAATTTATATGGTTTTCTGTTTACAAAATGAATTTTTAAAAGTTCTGAAAGTCCGAGTAGCGCTCCCCGGGTCGGTCCGGCCGGATCGGGTCGGGGGGTGCTACACAACCACACCCAATCACCGGGTTCAAACACAACTTTCTTGCGCCCTTTATTAGCTTGGTTGGCATATTGCTCAGTTCTTCTCTCGATGTTTTGCCTAGTCTTTTCATGGATTTGCTTAACAAACTCTGCCTTTTTCTTTCCATCCAAGTTAACATGCTCAGTCACAGGTAAAGGAAGTAAATCCAAAGGAGTCAATGGGTTAAAACCATACACAATTTCAAAAGGTGAAAAATGAGTTGCAGAATGCACACTCCTATTATAAGCAAACTCTACATGCGGCAAACAATCTTCCCATGTTTTCAAGTTCTTTTGTATTATAGCACGCAACAAGGCAGATAAAGTCCTATTAACTACTTCAGTTTGACCATCAGTTTGTGGATGACAAGTAGTAGAAAACAAAAGTTTAGTTCCTAACTTGCCCCATAAAGTTTTCCAAAAGTAGCTTAAGAACTTAGCATCTCTATCCGAAACAATGGTTTTAGGCATGCCGTGCAATCTAACAATTTCTTTGAAAAACAAATCAGCAATATGTGATGCATCATCAGTTTTATGACAAGGAATGAAATGTGCCATTTTAGAAAACCTATCAACAACCACATATATAGAATCCCTATCCCCTCTTTGACCTAGGCAAACCCAGCACAAAATCCATAGAAATATCAATCCAAGGTCCACTAGGTATAGGTAAAGGAGTATACAAACCATGAGGCTTAATCCTAGACTTAGCTTGTCTACACGTAATGCATTTCTCACAAATTCTTTCTACATCACGTTTCATATGAGGCCAAAAGAAGTGTTCATGCAAAACATCTAGGGTCTTGGCTATACCAAAATGCCCCATCAAACCGCCCCCATGAGCTTCCCTCACAAGCAATTCACGCAAAGAACTCTTAGGCACGCATAATTTAGTTTCTCTAAACAAAAATCCATCATGCCTATAAAACTTGCCAAATGCAACCTTTTCACATGCATTGAATACATTGCCAAAATCAGCATCTTCCACATACAATTCTTTAATGTAGTCGAAACCAAACAATCTAGCATCCAAAGTAGAAAGTAAAACGTACCTTCTGGACAGAGCATCAGCGACTACGTTTTCCTTACCTTTTTTGTACTTGATCACGTATGGAAATGTTTCTATGAACTCCACCCACTTGGCATGCCGCTTATTTAGCTTGTGCTGCCCCTTTAGATGCTTTAAGGACTCATGATCCGTGTGAATCACAAATTCTTTCGGCCAAAGGTAATGTTGCCAAGTTTCCAATGCTCTAACCAAAGCATACATCTCCTTGTCATAGGTAGGATAATTCAAGGCTGCTCCACTTATTTTCTCACTAAAAAATGCAATGGGACGTCCTTCTTGCATTAGTACAGCTCCCATACCTATTCCTAAAGCATCACACTCAATCTCAAAAGCTTTAGCAAAGTTAGGCAAAGCAAGCAAAGGTGCATTAGTTAATTTTTCCTTAATCAAGTTAAATGCCTTTTCTTGTTCATTACCCTACTTAAAACCCACATTCTTTTTGATAACTTCAGTTAAAGGTGCAGCTAGACTACTAAAGTCTTTCACAAACCTCCTATAGAAACTAGCCAACCCATGAAAACTTCTCACTTGTCCCACAGTTGTAGGTTTCGGCCACTCCTGAATTGCCTTAACCTTTTCTTCATCAACCCTAATTCCTTTAGCACTAACAACAAAACCCAAAAATACCAACCTATCCGTGCAAAAGGTACACTTTTTAAAATTAGCAAACAACTTTTCGGTTCTTAAAACACCTAAAACAAGTTTTAAATGTTCAACATGCTCATCCAAGTTTTTGCTATAAATCAGAATGTCATCAAAGTAAACAACTACAAATCTTCCAATAAAAGCACGCAAAACATGGTTCATTAATCTCATGAAAGTACTTGGTGCATTAGTTAACCCAAAAGGCATAACTAACCACTCATATAACCCATATTTTGTTTTGAAAGCAGTTTTCCACTCATCACCTTCTTTCATCCTAATTTGATGATATCCACTTTTAAGATCAATTTTAGTGAAAACAATAGAACCATGCAATTCATCAAGCATATCATCTAATCTAGGAATAGGATGTCGATACTTTACAGTGATATTGTTGATGGCACGACAATCAACACACATCCTCCATGTTCCATCCTTCTTAGGCACAAGCAATACAGGAACCGCACAAGGACTCATACTCTCACGAACATACCCCTTCTCCATGAGCTCATCAACCTGCCTTTGAAGTTCCTTTGTCTCATCGGGATTACTTCGGTATGCGGGTCTATTTGGAATTGGTGCTCCGGGGACAAAGTCAATTTGGTGTTCAATCCCCCTTATTGGTGGTAAACCAATAGGCATCTCTTCGGGAAACACTTCATCAAAATCCTGCAAAAGTGAAACAACAACACTAGGCAAAGAAGAGTTAATTTCATTAGTACTAAAACAAGCCTCTTTGTACAAAAGTACAATCATTGGCTGGTTTGAAAACAAAGCCCTTTTGATCTCACTGTCTCTTGCATAAAAGCTCACTTGTTTTGTCTCGCTTTTTATCTCTTCAACCTCTTTTTCTTTTGAACTCTCACTCTCATTTTTAACATCCCTCTCATCTTTTAACCTCACTTGATCTTCATATACTTGTCTTGGGGTTAAAGGTACAAGGGTGATTGGCCTTTTATGGAGCACAAAAGAGTATCTATTAGTGTATCCATCATGAGTCACATGCCTATCAAACTGCCACGGTCTTCCCAAAAGGATATGACCCGCATTCATTGGTACCACGTCACAAACAACTTCATCTTTGTATTTGCCAATTGAAAATGACACCAACACCTGTTTATTCACCCTAACTTCCCCACTATCATTCAACCATTGTAGCTTATAAGGTTTTGGGTGCTTCAAGGTTTTCAAATTCAATTTTTTTACCAAAGTAGTGCTCGCCACATTAGTACAACTCCCCCCATCAATAATCACATTACATACCTTGTCATTAACATGGCAGCGGGTGTGAAAAATATTTTCACATTGTACCTCATCATCTTCCTTTGCTTGAGCACTAAGAGCTCGTCTTGCAACCAAAAGCTCTCCACCCACCGGATATTCAAAGTCACCGGCATCCTCCAATGGTGGCATGGACTCACCATCAGATTCACCCTCTGATTCGATACCACCATCATCCTTCAAAACCATTACTCTCTTGTTTGGGCATTCTGATGCAATATGACTTGCTCCCAAACACTTAAAGCACTTAATGTCACGATTTCTAGTAGGTTGAGAATCTGGTTTACCTTGGTTTATTGTGCCTCCAGCCTTATGATCTTTGGAAGGTTCGGCCTTGGCCTTGAAACTAGGCTGGTCCTCCCTCTTGCTCCAATTCGGTTTCCATGATGATGAAGAACTCGAATTTTGCCCAACCCGTGTGGAACCCTTCCTCTTCAATTGTTGTTCCACTTTAATGGCCATGTGTACCATGTCAGTCAATTCAACATAATGCTACAACTCCACTACATTTGCAATGTCTCGGTGTAGTCCATTGAGAAACCTAGCCATAGTTGTCTCTCTGTCCTCCTGTACATCAGCTCGAATCATGGCTATTTCCATCTCTTTGTAGTGGTCTTCAACACACTTGGACCCCTGAGTAAGAGTTTGCAATTTTTGAAACAAACTCCTATAATAGTGACTTGGAATGAATCTCCTCCTCATAACAGTCTTCATCTCCTCCCATGTCTCAATAGGTCTTTCTCCATTCCGTCTCCTACTCACAATCAGTTGATCCCATCAAACAATAGCATAATCGGTGAATTCTATGGCTGCCAATTTCACCTTCTTCAATTCGGAATATTCATGGCAGTCAAACACCAACTCTATTCTTTTCTCCCACTCCAAATAAGCTTCAGGATCAGTTTTACCTTGGAATGTTGGAATCTTCACCTTTATACTACCCAAATTATTATCAACCCTCTCTACATACCTATCTCCTCTGTTCCCATACCTATCTTCTCTATTCCCATACCTATCTTCTCTATCCCCATACCTAACTCCTCTACCTCCCATTCCACGCCTAAATCTCCCCGCACCCACACTGGACATGCGATCATCCTCCTCTATGTCATTATCATCCCCGTAGTAATCATGAACTTCTTCTCTAACCGGAACCCTCTCTCTCCTACGTGCTTGGGGAACGGGTGGTGCTGTTCCGCACGTGTATTTTCTACCTGATCTAATCGTTCATGAATCGGTTCCATTTCAGCCCTTAACAATCTCCCCATCTCCCTCGTCAATGCTTCCATTATAAACTTTGTATCTACCTTTCCCAACACCTCATCCGAAGCACTTTCTTTAGACATATTCGCTGCAAAGAAAACATTAGTAAAAAAAAAATAAAATAAAAGAAGCTCCTCACTTCACTCCCTCACGTGTTTCCCTCAAACAATAGTTCACTCAGTTCCACTCCTGTTTCACACAATATATTCGGCTTTTACCCTCAGTATGTCCTCACCTCTCTTGCCTTTTTCCACTCGTAATTTTTTTCTCAAAAGTTCTTTTCAAACTAACCAAACAATAATCAGGATTTCTTAGCCACGTTCACACGAACAAAAGTTCTTAGGTTCACAGGAAACGAATCACAACGAAACTGATATATATATATATATATATATATATTTTTTATAATCACTGCACGAATCAAGAAGAGAAATAACAATAGTTGATAAATATTCAACTACACGATCGGTCAAAAATAAAAAAAAATTTGTACTCTTTTTTTTTTCTCTCTCTCTCTCTCTCTTAGATCTGGACACGCACAAACAAGAATATATAACTTCGATCTGGATCAACGAAATCAAGAACAAGACTAACACAGACTTAGATCTGGTTCAACGAAACCAAGAACAAGAATAACACAGACAGATAACTTCGCTCTAGATCAACGAAATCAAGAACAAGAATAACAATATATATAACTTCGATCTGGATCAACGAAATCAAGAACAAGAATAACACAGATAGATACTTGGATTTGGATCTACGAAATCAAGAACAAGAATAACACAGACAGATACGTAGATTTGGATCTACGAAATCAAGAATAAGAATAACAAAGATAGATAACTTAGATCTGGACACTAACAAGAAGTTCTGGAAATAAGATATAATTCTGTGATCAACAAAATCAAAGAAGAAGAATAACAAGATAGAATAACCTGATGTTAGAGCCCTAAGCTCTGATACCAAATGATATGAACCTCGTCGAATGTATCAAGATTGATGTCAAAGTTCGTTCTAACCTCTGGTTCGGATGGAAACCGCGACCCAACACCTATATCGAGATGTGAACCTTGGTATAAAAGAGGACGCCACAATCAAGGATGAAATACTCGATTGATAAGTCAAGGAGGAACGCCACAGAGAATTCTGATAAGTTCCAGTTAGTTCTCAAAGAACAAAGAGAAAACTCTCTCAAATTTCATTCAAAATCAATAATAAAAAATGCCCTTCTTACATCCATCAATATCCTTATATAATGAAACCCTAAAACAAAGGAAAGAAAACAAGATAGCCATTAAGGCCTTACAAATAGATGACCATAATTGCCTTACAAATGGACCAAAACTAAAACAAACTATTAAATCAAGCCCAAACCGAAATTATGCCAAGCTTTCTCTTATTCAGCCCACTCAATTGCCTTGATGATGTTAATCAAGCCTTGGTCTTCATGTGGGTTCATCTTGGGCTTTAATAATTCAGAATTAGCCCATGTATCTTGAATTAGGCCATTGAGTGCTTCTTTGAATCTCTTAGCCCTTGCCCTTGTTATTGGCCCAATCGGAACATGCAATGGATCCCTTGGTGCAGCTCCCTTATTCTCATCAATCGGATTCCCTAGTTCTTTTTCTCATAGATTAAACCCTTTCATTATTTAGTTTCCTGGGCATTTTAGTTGTTAATTAATTAGAAATTCATCACCAATCATTTAATAATTCAAATAGAGATAAACTTAGTTAATTTTAATATTCAATACCTATAATATCCTCGTTGGAACGATATTTGTACTCACATTTTATTACTTGTATCGATCCCGTATACTTACGGGTAACTAAAAGGCGTGACATTTATGTGTGTGTGTGTGTGTGTGTATATATGAGAATTTTTATTCTTACTTTTAGTTTTAATTTCTTTTTATAAAAGTTAATTTTGAATTTTATTTAAGTTCGAGCATTAAAATTTTGATCATATGGATTAAATTGATGAGTTTATAAGAACTAAGAATATTTATTATTTTTTATATTTAATTAGATACATATAAACAAAAATATATATTTATCAATACATATTATAATAGCATATGTTACAAGGGGACAAATACATCTTTTAATATTAATATCCTATTATCATGGGTAAACTAATTAATTTGGAGTTTCATTTTTATTTGACTATTTAAATTTTGATCATATGAAAGTCAGGAAGACGTCGTATACTTTAATTGCGATTATATATTTTTATTTATTTATATATTTAATTAGATACATATAAGAAAAAATATGTATTGATTAATACATATTATAATAGCATGTGTTGCAAGTAGGAGGACTAATACATCTTTTAATATTAATATCCTATTATTATGGGCAAATCAATTAATTTTGAATTTTATTTTTATTTAACTATTTAAATTTTGATCATATGAATTGAATTGATACATTTATATTAAGTAGTGGTCATAAATTTTTTTTTTTTAAAAAGTATAGTGCCACTTGTCGCTTCCTAGAGAGCGACTGGCTAGCTGCAATCGCTTAGCATTGCTCATGAAAGAATGTGTGGGGAGACTTTTTCTATGTAGTGGGAGTTGCTTTACGAATCGAATTTATATTGGTTAATCTCGTTAGGTCTCGATAAACTAAAAAATATTTTTTAATAAAAGGTGCGTTTAAAATTATTGTAAATTATGAAATAATAACTTATTTCATAATTTAGAATTTAAAAAAAATTGCGTAAATTAATTAAAAATAATAATTTCTTACATTTGCTTTCGGAAAGAAGTCTATGAAATATGCCTATTATTTTGTGAACAACAAGAAATAAAAGTTAAATATTAGCAAATATAGGTATAAGAATTTGCCTAAATGAGACCAAAAAAAAAAAAGAAGAAAAGTTGCAGAAAAGTGAACCAAATGGATGTACATGGAAGATAGTGTTGGTTGATCAGCGAAGTTAGGTCCAAGATAGCATGAATATAGTGACGGAAAAACCATTGCGAGGGGTCGATACACAACTGCACATGGGTTTGGTGAGGGCACATTATTTTTCAAATCTAAAAATCACTACAAGAGAGAGATTGTCACACACAGGATCACAAACTCTCACCACAGCTAAAACCTTTGTGGTCATCTGTCACGTGATTATCCTTCCACAGTCACGTGGATCTTACATGTGATTACAAGCGGGAAACTCGTGCATCAAGATTTATGACCCTTTTGGAAAAGAAATTTTTTTTTTTTAAAAGGATCCCTTCGGCAAATTCTTTTTTTTTTTTAAAAAAAAAAAAAAAAACTTATTTCACAAAATAAAGATGAAAAATTATTTTATTTATTTTAAATATCATTTACGAAAATACGACTCCAACCTATAATTTCATTAGTGTGGGTATAAGAAACTTCCCAGGCTAACTTTATCTTCTCAAGTAGTCATTTATTTTAGGCAATTATCTTGAGATTTTTTTTCTTTATTCAAAGTAATTTGTGACTTTTTTTATTTTTAATTAAATTGATTTCTATATTTTTTTTAAGTATCAAATTGACCCCTCTAACTAATTTTTATTTGTCAATTTTAACTATTATAATAATAAAATTGTATTTTAATTCAAGTACATTATAAAACTGAGATGTATACAATGTTTGACATCTAAAACGACAAAAATAAATGGTGGAGGTAGTTTGTGTTTTAATTTAAAGTACTAAATAAACCTAAAAACAACAAGAAAGTAGATGGAGTAAGTAGGATATCCTTTTACTAATCAAAAACTTAAGAATAAGCCAAATGGCCAACTAATATACAAGTTAAAATTAGCCCACTAGCATGTGTGGGACAAATATAAATAATAGTAATAGTAATCTTACCAATATTTTGGTACTGACGTGGGATCTTTAGGAAAAAGGTAAGACAACCACCACATATACATAACACTCCCTCTTGGGAGTCTACCTTTTTATCGTATACGCTCTTTGTTAGGAAAACTGGGTGGCTGGCACAAAAACCTGAACAAAAATATATATTGATTTGCTGAATCAAAGTAAAAGATACATGATGATATGAAGCATTTGGTGTTTGGATGTCCTTCAGGAACGGCCTCATTAAAAATCTTATCGGTAAAATTTAGTGGGATAAAATTAAGGCTGGCAAAATAGGTTCACGGGTCGGGTTGAACTCAACTCGACACGACCTGAACCCATTTAGGACTCAACCCGGCACCATCCGTTTATCTAAATGGATCAATCCCTTTTAATCTAGTAAGACACTTTTAGATAATCGGGTTAAACAGGTTGACCCATTTAACCTGATTATTATATTTGTGTATAAAATCAACAATAGATTTACCTTCTAGCTATAGGTTAAAATATATTTACAGAGAAGGAAAATGAAAGAGGAAAAAAAAGTGAAGTGAGATTTTTTATGATTTACAATTTGCTCGGCTGTTGAGAGGGGATGGAGAGGCGAGAGCAGTGCTGCTGATGAAGAAAAAAGCTGATGGAGAGAAAAATGACAAAATCTGGTTGAAAGGCGAGAGGGGCGAAAGTGTTGCAGGAGAAAAAAATGAGTAATTTAGGTTTTAGGGTTAACTTAAATAAGTTTATATATTAATGTAAAATTTCAATCTTAGGCCCTAATTTTTTTTAAAATTACAATTTGACCCTTAATAAACGGGTTGCATGGGTCAACTCACAACCGGTTTAGCTCAACCCGACACGGCTTGTTTATAAAAAGGGTTATAGGGGTTGACTCTTTTATTAACCCGAACCCATTTATTAACCTCGAGTTCGTGTCGGATTCACGTGTCGTGACCTATTTTGTCGATCTTAGATAAATTCCAGTCAAAGGAAATGAGTACATCACAAATGTCAAGAATCATTATTTCCTTCAAATATTTGCTCCCCTTGATGAAATGCTTCCCAAAATAAAAAAAATTAATTTTATAATTTGCAAAGCCGACGGATACAATGTAATATACCAACTTCTCAAATGTTGATATGGTAATGATTTTGTATATAGATCAGCATCTGAAGATCGGATGTGCTTTACATCAATCAGTCGGTTTTGCTAAAGTTCATAAGTATAAAAGAATTTGGAAGAAATATGATTGGTTTTATCTCCCTTGATATATCATCCCCTAACTTGAGCAATACAAGCCGCATTATCTTCAAAATTTGGTATCAATATTTCTATTGTAAAGTCATTATTTTAGTTGGTTTTGATTCCATGAGTAGAATGTTTTATGTTTGTAATTCTTAGGTAACTTAAGCTAGAGCGTGAAATTGACATATTGAAGATTCAAAGAATTCATGCAAAGGTGTTAAACTTTTAAGATTTATAAAGAGAGTGTTTCAAGGTAATTTATTTGGAACTCTTTAATTTTTGAGATTCATTAGCATTCGCATACACATATAGCTTGTTCATACATTGATGTTTGAGTGCTTGCATGTTGTTCTTAATGATAGATAAGTGTGAAGTTTTAATTATTTCATTTGATCTTAGATTTAATATTTATTTTCAAATACTTTTATAATTTTGAAAATCGACATTTGGAGTTTTGGAGCATAACTTTTTATCTACACATTTAAATGGTAATTTTTAAAATGGAGTAGAAACTAGACATCCGTACTTTTCCAACTGTGTTTTGAACGAAATATTTCTAATTCATTTTGATAGGTTTCAAAGGATTCAAACATGGGTCAAGAATAGAGGAAAATCAGCTAAAAAACTGAGGTGACACGATGCGGCAACAAGCTACCGCCTGAGGTAGAGAACAACTGCCAGCTCCATCCTTGCACTTCCTCTTCTGCTCATGATTTCTTGTTTCGTTCTCCAGTTGACTTCCATACATATCTTTAATGAATTCTAAATTATTTTGGAATATATTTTTAAGGGTTTAGGAAGTATGAAGACTTGCTAGTGCATTAAATAATATCTTTCAGAAAGTTTTCGATTTTGATTTATTTCTTTTGGTAAATTAACCCTATTTTCCTAAAGCTTCTTTAGAAAATCTACTGGTAAAAGATTTCATATTTTTTTTATTAGAGTTAGGTTTAGGCCGAAGCTTATAAATAATAGAATTATAATTAATTATTTATCAAGCATTCAAGCTTTACTATTTTATTGATTTTTCTGTGTTTTATTATTTTATTCTTGGAGATAATTGTTGAGAGTTCTAGGATAGATTAGCTTTTGATTTTGTGCTTCATTGTTTTAGCTTGCATAATATGTATTGATCTTTATATATTATTTGTTCATTCATGCATTGCTGAGCACCTAGATCGAATCTCAATAGTTTGAGGAATTTTATTTTTTTTACCTGAAGAAAAAATCGTAAAATCTTGCAGCGTGAGGAGTCTTTGAGCAGCATCTGAAAAAGATTCACTAGTAGAAGGCTTACGGCTAAGTAGTATTGGGTTATAATAAGAGTCGTGTGATTGACTGGTCATCAGCATTAATCGTAAACGATATACCAACAAGGGAAATTGATGTGTTATGTGTTAAGTGGCCTATGAGTTGGTCCTTTGATTTTTGCCTGTTGAGGTTTCCACTTAAAAATTGCTTTGTTGATTTTTAATTAAGTTTAATTTTTTTTATTTTGTAAATTTTGTTGTTAAACCTATTCAACCCCCTTCTAAAATTTGTTGTTTAAACATATAAGTTTTTTTTATTCCATAAAATTGCCACATCATGCAAAATAGCATGGCCCCAAACAGAAGTTGGTAATTGTGTTTGTAATAATAAAGGTCTTACAATTACCTGGATACGTTTAATGAATGACTCTACTGTAACGCTCCTAATTTTCCGTAATTATGAAAAGTATTATTATTAATTATTATTAAGCATGCAGAAGTTAAGTATGTGATTTAAATTGGTGGAAAGTGTATATATTCGGTATATGGTTGAAAAACGAATAGTGATTTTCACCTAGTTAAATCCCATTAGAGATATTATTTTTATGGTGCATTTGGATGATAATGGGTCCAATTGAATATTGGTGAAGTCAATTTGGTAATTGGATAAGTGTGTAATATTTTTGAAATAATTATCGAGATGTAATGTGATTACTTGTAAATTGAATTGCCATTTTGTGATTTGTAGAAGTCAATGGACCAATTTGAAATTGAGTAGATGTTCTATATATATATATATATATAAAATATGTTAGTGGAGAATTCCACTAACATATTGAAAGTCAAACAAACAAATTGTGCAAAATAAAAAACAAAGAACCAGAGGCATTTTCGGCCAAAAGAAAAGAAAAGACGGAATAGAGAGAGAAAGAGAGAGATTCTAGTGAGAAAAAGAGCTAGAAGAAGCAGAAGAAGGAAGGTGAAGTTGGTCAAGAAGAGTTTTGTGTAAAGAATAGCATTTCAGGTTTGGTGATACCGTTTTCGTATTTTTCATATTTTCCAGAACATTTCGGAATCGTTATAATATATTGTTTTTAGTTTATTTAAGCTATATTGATTACGATATATTATTTGAAATTGATTTTGGGATGTTTTGGATTACGTATATTTGGAATATATTCTGGATTCGTAATATTGTTTACGAAAAATATTCTGAATTGATTTTCGATATGTTTTGATTATAGTAATATTACGGAGAATATTATTAAAAGCGATTTCGTATATATTGTTTTGTGATTTATTTCGAAAAGTGATTCGGGGCATTTAGATTTACTATGGATTTACGATATATAATTGCATGTGATTTTAAATGTGATTTGAAGAGATTTCTGGATTCAGAAATATTTTCGGAAACGATTTTGTAATTTGCTTGCGTATGTATATTGATGCGATTCGAATTCCGAAAATGTGTATACTGATTTGGATATGATTTCAGAATTTAAATTGATGATTCTGTTCGGAATGAATTATATGATTTTCGAAAAGTGATTTGGTTATGATATATGTAAACATAGATATGGATATAGGAGATTAACATGTCAATTGGATTTTCTGAGTAGTACTATGCCGATTCTGATATGTATATGGGATACGCAGCGGGTCCTCTATTGGTGTCCAATTCTGATATGTATATGGGATATGCAGCGGGTCCTCCGTTGGTATCCAACTCTGTTCTGCATAGCCCGTAATCCAGTTCGAAAAATATGTTTAGTATATCAGGAGCCTGAAATGGAATTAGAAATGTGATATGATCTGTATATGATTTGAGATGAGAAATGATTTTATGTTTTTATAAGATATTTATTCTGATTTCCGATGGATTTATTGATATTTGTTTCAGTTTTCCGATGGATTTATATATTCGAAATGTTATTTGATATATTCAATTTACATGGGCCCTATATGTTGATATTAAATGTTATTTTGCATATTTGAAAAGTTATTGTACTATTTGCACATTTGACTTTTGGGTACAACTACTAAGCGTTATGCTTAGCGTGTTAAGTTTCTCACACGCAGGTAAAAGAATTGTTAAAGGGGACAAGGATCAGAAAGAGTAGAATCTGCAGGGATAGTGTTCAGAGTCACATCATTCCTGCATTTTTGGTAGCCCACTACGTATTTGATATTTTATATGTATTATATCGGCATGCATGGATATAAATGTTTTTTTTTTGTAAATATATGTAATGGATATTTAGTTTTATGTATGTTTATAAATATTTGTGATAATTGGGCCCATGGATTTTAATGCTTTTGAAGTTGAATGTTTATAAATATTTTGTATGAATTGTGTTTACGAAATTGTTGAAAATAAGTTTTTGGAAAGTCGGAAAAACAGAGGAAACTCTGGACGAAAATTTCAGAAAATAATTTTGGACCATAATTTTAAATATTTATTTGGATCATCACTTAAAGTTCATGTTCTGAAATTTATTTTCCGTATACGGTAGCGCTTCCCAATTCGGTTCGAGAGGGTTCGGATCGAAGGGTGTTACATCTACTAAACCATTATGTGTGTATACATGTGGAATTAAATATTCAACATCAATTTCAACTAATGCATGTTAATTATCAAATGTTTTAAAGGTAAATTCACCAGCATTGTCTAGTCATATAGTTTTGATGGGATAATTTGAAAATTATTCTCGGAGTCTAATAATCTGCAAGCAATCTAGAAAAAGCAATGTTACAGGTAATGTGTACTCAAAACTGGTTAACGGCCAAAATGCATGAATACAACATCGTTTATGTTATATGAATAATTTCTTAGTTTACTTGTGGGGTGTAAAATAATTAGTTTTGCTTGTTTCGATTTTTATAGGTTCATATGATTCATCACATTCTGCTTTTTGATGAAGACAAGGAAATGGATGAGGTAAAAGTTAGTTTTGATATCCTGAATACATATTCAATAACATTAAATTGAAATACAGCAGGTTACACTTTATTCTTTATTATTATAGGAAGTGTTTTGATTGTTGAAAAGATTTATAGTGAAGGTTAGTAATATTACCATGTTTTTTCTCTTCTTATTTCTTACAATTAATTTTTTACATTATAATCTATGAAGGTAATCAATATTTTGGAAAAATTCAATCATTTAGTTTTCTTAAATTCAGTTGTACATGGAGAGATGGGAATGAAAGATGGTGGTTGAAACTGTTTTTTTGTTTTTGTTTTTTATGTTAGTAAATATTATTGGAAGAACTGATGTTCCAACATGTAGATGGGTTCACATGTTTTAATAGATAACTTTTTTTTTTTTTTTTATCAAAATGGAACTTTTGATCCCTTATGAGTCATGACCATATATTTTTAATGGAAGATGTATATTGTATCATGAATTTCTGAACTTATATATGAGAATTATAAAGAAACATATCATGTTATAAATTGTATTTGGAGTTTGTCATCGGATTTAGTATCAATTTCATATTGTGCAATAATTTTAAAACGAACTCTTTCAAAAAGCCATTGAATATATATATATATATATATATATATATATATATATAAATGGGATGAGGATGGTATAGGGGTAAGGAATTGATACCCTAATGGGGAATCCCCATACCCGCTTCGTTTATTTTAAGGATGGTATTCATCAGGAATAAGAGCCATCATACAAATTGGGATCAGGGATGGAAAGAAAAGCCCTCTCACCAACCCATCCCATTAACATCCCTATTTCTAAGTTAAAATAATATATTGTTTTCCCCTAAGTCTTTCATTTTAAATTTGTTTTTCAAATACTCAGCAGTTTTCAAGAGTTTTTTAGTAGTTCCAATTAAATTTATATTATCAACATAAACTGCTACAATAGCGAATCTGGATTCTGAATTCTTGATTAAGATACATGGGCTTATAGGATTATCTATATACCCTTCTTTTATCAGATATCTATTGAGACGGTTATACCTCATCCATCAAGATTGTTTTAGCTTATATAAGGATTAATTTAACCTTATATAATAAAGATTACGAGGCCTTGTATTACATGCTTTCGGCATTTTGAATCCTTCAGGTATCCTCATTAAATATCAATATCAAGTGGGTTTATGCTGTCACTACGTCCATAACACGGATTTCAAGTCCTTCAGGGACAACCAAATTAATAAAAAATCGAACGTAATTGCATTCATCACTGGTGAATACATCTCATTAAAATTAGTGTCAAGACTATGCGAGAAATCTTATGCTATGAATCGTGCATTGTATCTCACGACTGCTTTTTTTTTTTTCATTATGTTCCCGTAGAAAAACTCATTTGTATCCAACAGATTTGACAACTTCTCGAATCTAGACTACAGGTCCAAAAACTTCACGCTAGCTAAGAAATTCAGTTCTGCTTGAATTGCTTCCTTCCATTTATGTCAATCATGCCTTTGCCTACTTTGATCGACGGTGCGTGGCTTATAATCATTATTCATGATTTCAGTAGCTACTATATATGAAAATATATCATTGATGATTGTTTCTCCATGATTCTACATTTATCTTGTATAATTTATAGAAATTTCTTCATTTGTAGATTCTTATATATTTTTAGGGATTCCTGCTACTTCAAGGACTTTCGTCATTTCAGCGATTTTCGTCACTTCAAGGACTTTCGTCTCATCAATGATATGTATCTCTTCAGCGACATCTAACTCTTCTGGGGTCAATTAATAGAAAGTTAATCTATTTATAACTCGAGTTTCATTTTTAACAATATCTTGATAATTTATTTTCATCTTCCGTAGAATTGTATCCTTTATATCAAGTGGTCTGCCATATTTCTGGCACGCAACAGATTATTCATTTGTTGCTATTTGTTAGATTGTTCTGCTGCAACAATCACTCAGGTTGGTGTATAGCAGTTGGTATATATGATTTTGTTATCTTAGCAACATCTATAAATGCGTATGGTAACTGATTTGCAATCATTTGGAGATTGATTATCCTCTGTACTTTATTTTTACATTGAGGGGTATGAGGATCTAAATGAGATATAGTTGTCACATACTAGGAATATTCATTTTTATCCCCACCAATAACTTTTCTTTCACATTTCTCTGTAGGAGAAATTTTTCTTTTACATTTCTCTTTAAGAGAAGTTTTTCCTTTCCCCAATGGTGGGATAGTTGTTTCATCAAGATGACAGTCTGCAAAACGAGCAGTAAAAAGATCAACTGTCAAGGGCTTAAGATATCTAATAATTAAAGGTGAGTTAAAACTAACATAAGTTCCCAAACGATGATGATGGCCTATTTTAGTTCGTTGTTGAGGTACAATAGGGACATGCACAACACAACCAAAAATGTGCAAATAGGAAATGCTAGGTTGGTGACTGAGCACAAGTTGTAAAGATGAGTATCGTTGATAAGCAGTGGGGCGAAACAAATTAACACCACATCATGCAAAATAGCATGACCCCAAACAGAAATTGGTAATTGTATTTATAATAATAAAAGTATTATAATTATCTGGATACATTTAATGAATGACTCTACTAAACCATTTTGGGTGTGTAAATGTGGAACTAGATTTTCAACATCAATTCCAATTAATGCACGGTAATCATCAAATGTTTTAAAGGTAAATTTACCAACATTGTCTAGTAGTATGATTTTGATAAGGATAATTTGAAAATTGTTCTTGGAGTCTAATAATCTGTAAACAATATAGAAAAAACAATGTTACAGATCATCTTGTAGACGCATCAACTAAGACTATAAAATAACGGAATGGTCCGCTAGGTGGATGGATTTGTCCACGTATGTCTTCGTGAATCTTTTGTAGAAATGATGGACACTTAAAACCAAATTTTAAAACTAATGGTCTAACTACCAATTTTCCTTGTGAACAGACAATACATATATTCTCCTTAGACAATGGAATCTTCTAGCTCTTTAATGAGTGTTCATTAGAGTTTTCAATAATTCTATGATTCATTGTAGATCCTGGATGTCCGAGATGATCTACCAAAGTTGAAATGTCTTTGGCTTTGAGAGCTTTTGGACCATCACTGCATAGGTCTCAATTGATCTTATGGATGTATAATACAATCCATATTATAATTAAAGCTTCAAGCTTTTCTAAGATGAGCTTCCGGCCCGAGACATTTTTATTAATGCAAAGGTACCCTATATTATCATTATTTGTGATCTCAAAATGATATCTATTATGTTGTCTATTTTTGAAGCTTAGTAGATTTCTTCTGAATCTACTTGATAATAGAGCATTATTTATGCATAATTTAGTAACATTTGTTAACAAAGTCGTTGCTCTTATAGAGCCTTCTATTAAGTCTGCAGGACTAGTTATGGTATTTACCTTGGCTTTGGTCATTAATAAATGTGATAAATATTTCTTGCTCTGAAGCTTAATATGTGTTGTTGCACTGATCCTCGCCTTCCCTTCTAAAACCATATAGTTCATTCATGTTTGGCATCATAAATATTATACTTCTAGGAATGTTTTCTGGTTTCGATGACAAGAAAATTTACGATCACCAACAAAAAGGTTATCAGTTCTTAATGTTTTGTAAATCGACACTCTTGATATTGCTGCTTTAGGAGCACATTTTGTAACACCCCCTGACCCGACCCGACTGGATCGACCCAGGAAGCGCTACCGGGTTTTCAAAACTTTACTTAATTCACTTTATAAATTACAAATCAGAGAAAATCGTATCAATTTGTAATTTAAAATATGTTTCTAGTGAGCCCATCAAATTTTATTTTCAAAAATTTCGGCAGAGTTTCCTCTATTTTTCTGATTTCCCAAAACCTGTTTTCAATAAAACAAATATACTACAATATAATTTCAACACTTCTATATCCAAATTTTCAAATCAATGCGTACTCTGCCGTTTAGTGCGACTTCCAAACAGTTTCAAATAAAACATATATAATTAATATTTACAACCATGTGAACAGAATATAAATCATAAAGCACTTCTTACAAAACATATATAAATGTCAAATTACAGGTTTCTGTATATGCATGCTTCACTAAATACAATATACAAATAATATTCAATTGTAACTACTCAAAAGAAACTGTGACTCTGGACCTTCAATCTGCTGTTACTTCTTCTCTATTCTGTGTTTCCCCCTGTGTCTCTGATACCTGCGCGTGATAAAATCAACGCGCTAAGCAATAATGCCTAGTGGGTGTACACTCAACTCAAGTATCAAAATCAATAATCATTTCATAATAAAAATATTCCAATATGATCGTATAAAAACATTTCAATTTTCAACTTTCTGGAATAAGTCATATAAAAACAGTTTAATAAAAGCATCTAAATTCAATCAGTAATGCATACAACATTTAGTTTTCAGTTCTTTTATACTCATTTTATTTATTCTGTAACATTTTATTCACTTTCATTCTCTATTCTGGCCGTACACTTATCATACATTTCTATATCTGTACCATCAGTGTAACGTACACCTCCAGGATTCGCCTAAACTGGACCAAGCCAGGTTTGCCCCGCGAGATATAACAGTCATGGATACAGTGCACTGGCTATCTCCGGGATTCGCCTAAACTGGACTCAGCCAGGTTTGCCCCGCGAGATGCAGCAGTCATCACTATCAGTACAATGGCTATCTCCGAGATTCGCCTAAACAGGACCTTGCCAGGTTTGCCCCGCGAGATGCAATAGTCATAGATACAGTGCAATAACTATCTCCGGGATTCGCCTAAACTGGACTTGCCAGATTTGCCCCGCGAGATACAACAGTCATCAAACTTCGTCAATTTCATATCAAAACCTTCTGTTTCTTTCAAAATCAACAATTAATTTTCAAATCGTATTTATGAAACAATAATTATATACAAGTTTTCCAAAAATCGTTTCCAAACATTACTCGCAAAACGATTTATTCGAAACCATAGAAATTTCATTATACTATCATATTCCCTAATTATTTTTCAGACAGTTTCTAACAATTTACGAAAACAAAACATAATTAGACAAAATCCATAAATAAATTTAATGCTCAATTTAACGCAATATGGAAAATTCAAATGAACATATATAATGAAAATTTTAACAAATGCAGAGATCAGTGTATACCAACCTGGATTTCGTTTTTACGCCTTTTTCCTTCTGAATTTTCCTTTTTCCCTTTCTCTTTCCCTTTTTCTCTTTCTTCTTCTCTTCTCTTTTTTTTTTCTTTTCTTCTTCTTTCTCTTTTCTTGTTCTCTTCCTCTTCTTCTTCTTCTTCTTCTTCTTCTTCTTCTCTTCTTCTTCTTCTTCTTTTTTTCTTTTCTTTCTCTGTCTCACTTTCTCTTTGTTTTCTCCTTTTCTGTTTTTCTGGAGACTTCACGTTTCTTATTTTTTTTATAAAATTTTGGTCGTCGCGACCTGTGGTCGCGGTGACCAGGTCGCATTGCTCTCTGGAGCAACTCCACCGCCTTCATCGCGATCACCCATCGTGGTACCCTGGTCGCGCTAGTGGTCGCGATGCTCACTGCTAGGATTTTCACTTTTTCATCGCGAGCCAGTTATCGCAATCTGTGGTCGCGGTAACCAGGTCGCATTGCTCACTGCCCAAAAATACCATTTTTCACCGTGAGCAGCTCATCGCGACCTGTGGTCGCGGTGAGGGGTCGCGGTACACACTGCCCCAGTTTTTCACTCCCTTTTTCTTCATGCCTCAATTCTGGACCGTTCCATCTGGTCCACCCGAAAACCATAAAAATAAACATATATTTAATTACATTTTACTCCCCTCAACTCATATATATGTTATCCACATATTCAAAATTAATTACTCGAAATTTAGGATGTTACACATTTGATACATGAAAAATGGTGATAATAGAGTAAAAATAAATCAGATTATAATCACATCCAAATAAATTTGCAAATTATTTTAGAACTTTAGGTTCATATTTATAATGTCATATACAATATTTTGAAATTCAGGTTTAACAAAAACTTCATCTATATTCTTGAGAACTTCAATTCCTAGAATTGACAACTATATTTTATGCAAAACTTGAAAGTTTTGATTAAGATGTCTTCATAACTTCAAGTTCTAACAATATGAGTTTCAGCTTTAGGTTCCAATTATATTAGAATTCGTTCATAATTTCTCATCTTAACAAATTGAAATTCAGAACTTCTAGTTATAATAAATTGAATTTGGTGTAGAACCTCTGGTTCTAATAAATTAAATTCCAAAACTTCTGGTTCTGAATTATTTTTAGATCGTTAAGCTTTTTATTTACAATTTTTAGGTTGTTAGAGACTTTCATATCATCTTTAAATAATAAAATATTTTGGTCTTTTTTATTTAAGGTTTTCATATTATGATTATGCTTAATAACAAAAGTGTAATAGTGTATTTGACAAATTTTTTTCATATTAATAAAGTGATTTCTGATTTAACAAATCTTGTAGCATTTATAGTTTAAGTATTATATTTGTCAAAAGTAAATAATCATAAGGTCAAAAGATTATGAGAGATAAAGAATTGTTCGTACATTTGGATATGTATGAGGTTGAACAATATTCACAACTTAGATAAAGGTTGGACGTCTTTACCTTGTTAAAGTTGTAGATTCTTTTTGCTAGCATTTGAGCTGGATCAAATGTGATATGATGAGTCTAAAATCATCAAAGTGTAATGTCTTTGGGCAAAAGAATCTAGTGCACTAAGTGCATTGAATAGGATCACAGTGAAATACTTTATCCACATCCGTCAGTGGATAAAAGTTATCACCTGAGGACAATTTAAGAGTCTATCTCATTCCTGAGATAAATGATGGACTTATAGTTGCAAGTGTTATCATTTAAGCTATCAATGAGTATGATTATATCGCATAATCTATCCTCGATGGTTTGGTGGCATTAATTTATTAATCGATGGATGACTTCATCCATAGATATGGACATCGTGGCTCCATTTATTAAATGCGAGTAGAATACCATCATATGGATATTTTGAGGTATTGGATATTAAATTTTAATGTTAAGTTTTCAATAGTGTCTATTGAAACATGATTTCTGGACAAGTCAAAATATCCAAGTTCAAAATGTGGTCATATGAGTAAATATGGTAACTAGGAGAGCTATAGGCAATCTATGAGCTCTTGGCGATTACTGGTATTTTTCACGAGGATATACTTTCTCCAATAAGGTTGTATAGGGTACAAATGAGAAACATTAACCTATTCTATCTTTATTTAAGTGTTCAATTTTAGTTTTTTAGTGGAATGAACTAAAATTAATATATCGGATCTAAGTGAATCATTTGTTGATTGTGATTAAGTTATATCTATTGAAGCTTAAATTTAGATAGCCCGCTAAGATCCCCAATCCACACGAACTTGCATGGATCACTTGATATATCCTATCGAACTATTTTCTAGGTCCATCTAGAACTGTTTTTGGATTTTTTAATTCAAAAGTTTTGAAAGGTGCGGTCTTGTAACACCCCCTGACCCAAATCCACTCTGACCGAATCAGGGAGCGCTACAATGTACTAAAAACTAACTTTTACTGTAGATGAACATATTTTATATTCAAAAACCTTTTGAAAGTGGTCCAAATAAATTTTTGAAAATCTTGCCAGAGTTTCCTCTGTTTTTCTGACTTTCCAAAACCTGTTTACAGATAAAATTTATAAACTTCCAAATTCTCAAATCAATTTTGCGCATCCTTCCAATCATAGTGCGACTTACCAACCAATTTATCACAATATAATTTATAAAGATTCACATAACATAAACATATCATAAAATATTTACATAGCGGAAGCTCGTTAAATATTTACAAACAGTTTCTGTATATACATACGGTATCATAATATATAAACTTAATACAAACAAACTACCAAAATGTATGCAGGAAAGATGTGATCCTGACTCTGGTTCTGCAAACTCTACTCTTCTTTATCTTTTTCGCCTTTGGAACCTTTGTTACCTGCGTGCGAGAAAACTCAACACGCTAAGCATATTGCTTAGTGGATGTACACAAAATCGTATATACAAATATTTTATATCAATTAAAACTATAAATAACAAATATATAAACAAGCTATATGGGACTCATATCAAATCAAATATCCAAAATCAAGCAACAAACAAATTTTTCATAATTTCTCAAACATTTCCATATGACAAATAAATTTTCAGATTGGGCTCATGACATACAAAACATAAGTTATCAGACTGGATTACGGGTTGTTCGGTATTGGACGCAAACGCGCCCACTCACCGAATATCAGATCAAAATGGAACACCAACGGAATCACCCGCTGTAAATGTCCCATGACAAATTTTAGAACCCTAGGACTGACACTTGGGGCCTGCACTATCCAAAGGGTGGTATAATCGGCACAGTACTGTTCAGACAGAAACCCAATTGACATGTCAACCTCCTATATCCATATCTATGTTCATACACATCAGAGCCAAAATATTTTCTCCAATCCAATGTCAACATATTTTATTTCGTTCCGAATAATCGAATTCAATTGCAATACATATCAATATATTTATATGTTTGCAAATTCAAATTTCATCAAATATAATATAACGGAAATGTACGAATATATTTATAAATCAATAATCATATTAAATCAATCCAAAATAGACTCAAACGTATTTCATAATTCCGTTTCGAATCAAATTGGCCCAAAATCATTTTCCGATACATTTCACAATACAATATAATTTAAGTCACTTTCAACAATATATTTCCATAACACTATGAGAACCAAATCGTATTCAAATCATTCCGAAATCAGTTTCAAACTATCCATTCTACTCAATAGAATTCAAATAATTCAAAAACTATAAACTTCGATAATTCCGAAAATTTCTGGAAAACTAGAAAAATTCGAAAACTCTAACCTGAACTATATTCGATAATCAATATAATTCAAATAATGCAAATTTAATCAATTTCAATCAATCTGAAATATTCTGGAAACTGGAAAAATTCTAAAACACGTATATATCAAATCTAAACTATAATCTATAATCCCTATAATTCAAATAACTCAGAAACTCTAAAATTTGACAATTCCGAAAATTTCTAAAAAACTGGAAATTCGAAAAATACGTGTACACCAAACCTGAAAGCTTCCTCCTTCTCCTTTCCTTCTTCTCTTTCTCTTTTCTTCTTCTTCTTCTTCTTTTCTCCTTCTTCTTCTTCTTCTTCTTTTTTCTTCTTTCTCTCGTTCTGTTCTGTGATGTTTCTGTTTCTATGTTATTTTGCTTCAAGTTTAGTTTATGAAGCTTCACCGCTTCATCATGCGGTGCTATATATTTTTTTAAAATTTTTGAGTCATCGCGACCGGTATCGCGAGCAGTGGTCGCGTTGCTCACTGGTCGAATTTGCCACTTTCATCGCGAGCTGATCATCGCGACCTGTGGTCGCGATGACTGGTCGCGGTACTCACTGCCCCAAATCATCCTTTTCATCGCGAGCTGCTCATCGCGATCCCTGGTCGCAATGAGTGGTCGCGATGCCTACTGTCCAGATTTTCACCCTTTTCTTCGTGTATTGTTTTCGACCATTCAAATTGGTCCATTATAAAACCTAAACATATACATACATTTAATTATAATTTTCACCCCTCAAATCATAAAACTCATATTCACATATTCAAAATGAATTCAATCATACTTTTCATATATATTCGAAATTAGGGATGTTACAGGTCTTGTGTGTGATTAAGACGCGCGGTAACTCTTCAAATGCCTGAGATGAGTAGCCAAGGATGTGGGAATCCCTGGGCAGCCCTAATGGGGTGCATTTAGCATTCCATTAATATATTAAGAATATAATTTGCACATTTTAAATAAATAGACTGTTAAATTATATAACACATTAATTAAGGCATATGGACTAATTTCTTTTTTAATAAAAATAGGTCTAGTTCACATGTAGACTTTTTTTTTTTATTGAAGTCCAATGGAATTTAATAAAATAGAAAAACAACACTTTGCCCATGAATTGGCTTGGGCAGCAAGGGCTAAAGATTTTTTAGCTAATGTGTTGTTTTTAGTTTATTATTTAATTATATGAAATTTAATTTAATTAATTATTTAATTAAAAGTCAAAATACTTTTCTGCTAGGAGTTGGTATTTTAGTGTCATAACTATCAAAACTCAAAATTGATTATTGATCAAATTAGGAGGTTTTTGATAATGTTACAATTTAATTAAATCCAATAACTTAGATAATACACTTATAAGTTAAGATAGAATGGAACTCTTAAGCTGGTAGGTTTTTTAGTGAAGCACAAATCCTCCCACTAGGAGAATTCGGCCACCACTAGTAACCCATCAAGGGGAATTCAGCCATTCATGCTTTTGTAAGAGAATTTGAGCTTTGATTTGCTTAAAAAATTCGCCCAACTAAGAGCAATAATTGTGTGAAAATTTGGCTAAGAGAAAAGAGAAACAGAGTGTTTAGTTTTGATAGTGCACTACTAGCTTTTACATCAAAAGACTTTGTTTACAACATCGAATTAGATTCACGCGAGTTTCAATCGAAAGATTGTGAATTCACAAGTGACCAAACGTTATTTTATTTTCTTAGGAGGGTTATTGTAACTAACAAAAAAGAAAAGTTTTTTGTTTTCCATCCTCAGCTATACAATTCAAAGAAAAGGAGCCCACACTCTAAGGTGATTCACGTTCGTGATTGGATTGGAAGATCTTACGGTTTCACATCGACGCAACATCAATCGTTACATTTAAAAAGGTACGATACCTTTTATATGTATATTAAGGGATATTCTTATTTTCTCCCATGACGATTCAGTCAACGATACTTTACCCCCTCATGTTTTAGAAATAGTCATTTCCCCTCTGGAGTTAACTTTTCATCCAAAAAGCAATATAATGACAAAAAAATAAGTAAAAAGACTTAATTACCCTTAAAGCATATTTACTTACCCTTTAATACTTTAAGGGTAATTAAGTCTTTTTACTTATTTTTTTATCATCATATTGCTTTTTGGATGGAGAGTTAACTCTAGGAGAGAAAATGACTATTTCTGAAACGTGAAGGGATAAAATATCGTTAATCAAATCGTCAGGGGGAAAAAATAGAAATATTCCTGTATATTAATTAATTAAGGGTTAAAGTACACTCTTTTTAAGAAAAATTTTTAAAATATATAAACCCACGTTTTACGCTTCCGCCGCATGGTTTTTCTTACATTTAAATCATTTTAATAATTTTTATTATTTTTTAAATATTATTTTATTATAATTTTAGATTAATTTATTATAAATAATAAATTTGTATTATTGTAACTTTAATTTTTCAAAAGTATTAATATTATTTTATTATTAATAATAAAAATATTATTTCATCCATTTTATAATTAAGTTTTTTATCTTTATTTTTAAATAAGATAAATTAAGGGTATTAATATATTTTTACAAATTTTAATAAAATTAAATATCAGATTTGACATGAAAGTGACGATCACTTCTAAAAAGTTAAAGATTTATTTAGTATTTATAAAAAAGTATGTGTACTAATTTAATGAAAATAAAAAGTCACAAATTATAAAAAACAATCACTCTTTATTTTATATTCAAGTTTAGAAGAAGATTCCAATAAACTATATTGATAATTAGATTTCGATGAGGTCATAGATTATTTTTATAATAAATTTAACAAGAACATTTATAGTATCAAGGCTATAAAGTTTTTGCATATTCTTCATTTTTAAAAATATAGAAAAATAATTTTTAGTGTTTTCAAAAAATAATAATATTAGTTCAGAATTTCTACAATATAGGGTTCACTATTTTAATTTTAATTTTTCTCAAATGATTTTTTTTAATTTAAACTATTAAACCCCTTTTTCAAATATAATTTTTTATATAATATTATTCATAAATTTTTATTTAATTTTGAATTTTTTTTTAAAAAAAAGAAAAAAGAAAAAAGGCAATTCATAGTTAGGGACGAAAAAGAGGGTTTGTGAAATGAATGTTAACTGTGATGTAGATGGGTCCTACCTTCAGCTAAATCAATCTTAACATAACAAAAAGTCAAACTGATGAGATTATTATCATAATCATATCATATAGTATTATCATTTATAACTTTATCATCCTCTCAAAATATATCTTCATTACATGTGTGTCTTTATATCTGTGCGATGTTAAAAGTAAAAAAAAAATTACCTTTAGTAGTAGGACAAAATTGAAGTGGGTGGGTTATTAACTAAGCTGGGACTTTCAAAGCGATAGTTTTGTCACATAATTCATGATTGCATTCATTTCTATGAGAAATTAATTTATTACAATGCTCTTGTTTTTTGTTTATTTGTATTTCAATAATAAAACAAAACTCCTCTTCATCATGAAGGTAAGTTGGTATTTACAAGACTGGTTGTGTTGTTTATTGGAGGCCCAATGGGCCATTGATAGAATACTTGCTCATGTGCAAAATGTGTTGATAAGCCCAATTCTAAATGGCTCTGGGCTCTGGCATACCCATTATTTGAAGCCCAAAATCATTAGGATAAGAAAAACCATGTTTGTATAATGAAACATGATATGGTATTAAAAAGTGAGCTAACTTTTGTAAGTAGATTTTTATGAGATTGGTCTGAGGATAGGTCTTCCTGAAAAGCCAGAAGAAATATCCACAAGGAAGTTTGATGATCAGGTTTCTTCACTTTTTCTTATATTGCACTCCCATCGCGTATGCTTATGCTAAACTAAGTCCTGCCATTGCCATAATATTCTCTCAACGTACGTAGGTGGTTGGTGGTTGGTGGAGGTTGTGTAAAAGTCTGCATAAAAACTACTCAACGCTGGCTTCGCCTGACCAACAATAACTTAGCCGCCTCCCACGAATGCGATTCCTTTGCGGACAAGTCAAACTATCCACTATTTTCAGCTCTATGCACGCAAAATAATTTTGTCAAATTAATTATATACAAGATTTGCTAGATACCATTATTGGCTATAAATAACTGTTGAGCAATGCTACAGTCGCTCTCTTAGGGAGCAACACGTGGAATACTATTTATTATAACAGTTTTTCTTTTATTTGGTGGCAATGTTTTAAATAAGGAGAAGAAAATTGTTAATTTTACAAGCCATTGTAATAAATAGTGTTCCTCGTGTCAGAGAGCGACTGTGCTCCAACAATCATTTATAAAATTAAAAAAAAATTTAAGATTTCAGTAATTAAAATATTAATTATTACAATTTTTTTTACAATAAAATATAAATTGATTGTTACTGTTTAAAAGGCTGCAAATTGATACAATTTTGAATTGTTAAAGTCCAAATCAGATGTTCTGTGGCATGTTAAATGAAGAAAAAAGAGGAAAATTGAGGGAGGTTTATATCGTTAACTTAACCCACAAAATAAATGAAGAAAAAAAGTAATAAGGTGGTAATAGCCCTCAACATAGTTTTATAGACTCCTACTCTTATTGGCCCTTAACCACTCAACGGGTATTTACGGCAGAGTACTGGAATAACATCACTGTCATAGGAATTGTAACATATTGAATCAAACGAGATTCATTTTGATGTGCAGGATCCTTCATTGGAGATAAACACAGGGCATACTTGAATTGTTTAACAAAATTATATTATAAGATAAAATAGGCTCAGGACCTCAGGAAAGAGAGAGTTTTTAAGCGAACATGATTTTTATTATATCACAATATTTAGTACCAAGCTTCTCTGCCTCAATAATTGAGAGGCTCAGTCCTTTTATAGATCAATGAGCTGACAAAAGAGCAAGATAGCTTACATTATAAAAGTAAAATGGATGTCATACGTGACAACTTTTACAAAGTAAAAAGATTACGGGCGATAATCTTTAATAATTACAAAACAAACCGACACACTTTTGATAAAGTAGACAATAATTAGTAAAGTCTTTTGGATAAGAGGGAATCTTGAGCTGGTTGAAATTGAGCTGGTTGTCCTCACATGGAGTGAGATGGGGACAAGTTGGCATTGTCATAGTCTTTGTGATATGAATCAACATCTCCAATGATATTTTTATACCATGGACATGGACCTGTATCAATCTCTATAGGATCTTGAGAATCTTGAAAATATTACGGAGGAGATTGAGATTGTGGAATGATGAACAAAATTTTCACATTTAATTTATAAGTTCACCCACTATTAAAATTTAAAAATTGAACATCATATCAATAATAGAATTGTGAAAATAAAATGAAATGATTTGTTTATATGTAATTTATATGAAAAGAACTAAATATGTATAACAACAATTGCATGATAGAGTAGAGGCTGCTAGCATTCAAATCTATCAAATTTAACTCTTATTATTACATCTCTCCGTAGATGAAACGCGTTTTGGATGTATCTTCTTAACTTTCCATAAGAAACAACCAGAATTACTAGTTGATGTTTTATCTTCTAAATAAATCCCTTCAATCTTGGGTTTATCTTCTTCGATTCTCTTCATTTTCTCCTTATGCATCTTCCGTAACACATATGCCTCTGCAAGATAGTAACCAGGGGTTTCCATGGCCTCAGAAAATAAAGCAAGTTATGTGATTTGTGAAGTTTGAGGGTTTAATTTATAGGAGATTTTACTTGAGGAGGAGGCAAGTTTGACTGGTTTTCGCCAACTATTTAAGACCTGGAAGAAGGGGTTATGTTATGTCATAAAGCGGTCCTTATCGTTGAAATGTAATGTTAGCTTGGTGGCCAAGGTACTACTACTGTTAATTAATTAATTAATTAATTTATAATGGAAACTCTTTTCATTTCATTTTTTTTTTCCATAATTGACTAAGTATGGTCTCATGAGGCCATGATTAATGATCAGATTTATTCTCAAGGGCATGGTCCTGACTCCTGTGCAGCCTGCTGAGGGATATTTATTTTATTAAGAAATATATTTTAATATTATTATTTAATATTTTATTAATTTAATTAGCCACATGTCAATAAATTAATTGTACATGTGTCAAAATAGTGTACCGTACAAATCTTAAGATAAAATTATCTCTACGCCGTGTACCGTACAAGTCTTAAGATAAAATTTTCCGAGGTGGATTGTTTTCATAGCTTAAACATCTCTATTTGGGACATGGAAATTGTGGTGGTATAATTCATGAGTAAAAGTTTTTAAGTCTCCTGGAAGCTTCCATAATACATTCTCTGTGTCCAAATGCACTGACTCTAATATATTCTTCTCCTCCAGGACCGAATCCCCTTCCTGGAATAGTCACAATGTCTGTTTTCTCAAGAATTTCTGCGAAGGTATTCCATGAACTCTGCCCTGGAAAATGTACCCATGCATAAGGGGCATTCTTTCCACCATAAACCTTCAACCCACGCGATTCAAATGTATCAACAATTATCTTGGCATTTTCTTTGTAGTATCCAACCACGCTGTTAAGGGCCTGAAACAAATACACGCACAGAGAAAGAAATAATTACCATTTTACGAAACCAATGATAAAAATTTTCCATTATTGTGAAATCCAAAGTTACTTCTGCAAATTTTGCAAGAAAATGCTACCTGATAGCCATCCGGAGAAAGGCATGCTAGACCTCCAGCCTGAGCAATATTTGATGCGCCATTGAAGCAGGTGCATACGATGCGGTCAAAATCCTTTATAACTGGATACCCATTGGAGTAAACAAGCTCTTCGGGTACCACTGTCCAGCCAAGGCGGACACCTGTGAACCCAGCTAATTTGGAGAAGGATGAAATTTCGATGGCAACCTATATCATGTGAAGGCAAGTAAACTGTCAGGAAGAAACAGGGTTTTTGATCAAATGCAGCGGTGAGATGGTTATCATTACCACAAAGTGGTCATTATTGACAAACCTCTCTGGCACCAGGAATTTCAAAGATTGATCTTGGGCTTGCATCAGATATATAAGCAGCATATGCAGAGTCATAAATTATTATTGACCCATTTGCCTTTGCAAATTCCACTAATTGCTTTAATTGCTGCCAGGATGCAGCATGACCAGTTGGATTGTTGGGAGAACAAAAGAAAATGATATTTGTCCTTGGAGTAGTTGATAAGTCGGGAAAGAAACCATTCTCAGGTGTGCAGTTCATGTACACAATGTTCTTGTACTTCTCAGTTTTCGGTTGGAACTTGCCAGCTTGCCCTACAATGACACTAGAATCTATATAGGCCTGTTCCAAGCACATAGTCCGTTAAAAAACAAAGAAACCTGTCATCTTGCTAGAAAATATACTACTAGACGTGTGAAAAACATAGACGAGAAGCTGAAATGGCATATCTTCAAATCATTCAATAGTTTCAAAAAGATTGATTCAGAATGAACATTTGCAATCCAATTTAAAAAGTAAACTATCTAATCATGTTGCCCCTAGTGAGGGTTGTTTAAAGCATTAAGCCATATCAATATGATATTATTATCTGTTGATATTATTTCATTAGGAAGCTAATGGGTAAAGACCACCCTTCCAAATATTACCGGAAAGGATGGGTCCTGCACAGCCACTGTCACACTGGATCCCAGAAGCATCTGTTGAAAGGAATACAAAAGTTTTATAATTGACAACATATCTGAAGCTTTATGCAAGCTCGATGACTAAACAGAAGTACAAGATTTGATATACAGACCAATTTCTTGTACCTGTAAACGAGAAATGTCACATTGGGCACCATCTGATACAAATATCTCATTGCCTTTCAGACCCATATCTTTATAAAATGTATCTGCAATCGCCTTTCTCAATGCCTATGCAAAGGGAAAAGAGCTTTCAGTATCTCAATATAAAATTATACAGCAAAACGAAACTATGTAAGAATGTGAAATCTATTCTACAATCCTGTGTACCCTGAAAATACTCTCGTTAACTTAGAGGTATAATTTAGGTGTTTTATTTTTTATTATTATTATTTTTAAAATGTAATTATGATAGCAAAGACCATTATTTAAAAAGTGAGAATGATAAAATTCTATTACAAACTTTTCTGGCTATCAAACAAAAGTTTCACTCTTGTAGGCTTCTCGTTGTTGTCATTATCAAAATGCATTTGCTTACCCTATTTGATTTCTTAATAATATAAATGATTCTAAAAAGTAATCCCAAGTAAATCAACTAAGCTTCATGAAGCATATTGGTCCCTCAAGATATGCTGGCCAGCTGTCCACCATCCTGACAGCAACGATATAATGCATCTTCACCATTGATAAAGACGGCTCAACAAAATGAAACATACAAATGAATACAGAACAGCTTGATTCACCACCTTTGTTTCAGGGCTCCTTGAGTCCTTGGTTTCTACTTTTGGTAAGTGTCCCTTTAAATTTCTTAGGGTCCCAATAGAAAATTATGTATGAAAGAGATCCACAGAGAGTCACCAAATCAATATATTGAGATTGACAAAAAAGATGCAGATATTAGCCAGACAAACCCCAAGATGAATTAATGGGTCAGTTATTTCATCCAGATAGTCTGGTTAAAAATTTTGTTTCATTTATAGTACTAAATAGAGTGGCAACTACATATTGCATGGCGTGGAGGTTGGTTGGAGTTTAGGTTGCATTGGCATTACTTTTATGAACTGTTGAAGGGCAATAGACCAAAAATACAACACATAAATTGAGAATAAGCATCCAAAAGGGCCAATGTACCATGTTGCCTTGCTCTGCTCCATACCCTTTATAACCTTGAATTGTTGATAGAGAAAATGCATGCTGCAAACAGAAAACATAGTGTGACTAATTATTTACTAACTAAAAGAAAAAGAAAAAAACAGAATAAAAACTTGGTATAATCTAGAATATAATTCTACCAAGCTTTGAAAAGTTTTAAGTTACTTATTCAGTTATGATCTAGCAAATTGTGTTTTTCACCACCAACTGATATACACCCAAAAAAAGTAAAAGTAATCCAAACACCAAAATGAGTATCGACTACTGCAGAAACCTTAGTGGGAAAAGCACTCAAATGTATTAATTTTAAAAGAACTGTGCAGAAATTCAGGAGTGCATGTGCAGACTATAATGCTATGGTGCATATATAACTAAGTTCCTCTGATTATCCAGATCAACGGGTTCCTTACTTAGCCACTAGTCATGGGTTTAATATTTGTTACGCTTAATTTGTAGGATGTAAAGAATAAACCAATATTTTCAAAATAATTAAAATGAAGTCAAATCCAGAAGTGACAAGTTTTAAGTAACATTTGTGAACTGTTTTATTTGAAAGGATCCACTTAGGTACCTCAGCCATAGCCGACGTTATGATGTCAGGTATAGGCTCTGTAGTGTCACCAATACCAAGTCGTATCAAACTTGCATCTGGAAACTTCTGGATGTGTTCAGACTCGCGCTTGAATATCTGGTTAAGAAAAAAAAAATTAGCAACATACTTACTTGAACAACTTAAAAAATAAATAATATTAATATCAAATTGTCCAGGATGACCATCTAATCCAATTAAAGTTCTAAGTAAACCAAGAGGTGACTTCACACATAACAAAAAAGGCACAATCACCGTATCCTCAGATCAGGTAATAAAACAAGGCATAAATTGCAGCCCCGGATATTTTTAGAAGTTGCTGACCTCAGGAAACAAATATCCACTTTGCAGGTTCTCCATATTGACATTGCGTGGGACTTCTGTGCAATGACCTGTGATCACATTCATATCATGTATATTCATTTCAAAATCTATTAACATATTAAAATAGTTCTTTCCAAGTTAGTGGCAAATTATTCTACTGATACATTCCAAGTACTTACCAATTCTCCTTCCATTGTTGGACTTCGAACTGTAAATCATCCAACACACGAGTAGATGAAAGTCAAGTAATTTACATAAGACATGATATATAAAAGAAACAGAAAAATAACATGCAAGGACTGTATCAATCTGTTAACAGTAACCTGTTCCAATTTGTTTTAGGTTGTAACAAGGTAGCATTCGGTACGCAAATGCATGATGATACTGGAAAATAATACATGATTTGTTTCAAAATTTTGCTGTGTCAAAATCCTTAATGAGCAGTATGAGATGAATATTCTGTATGTGGTAAAATCTTTTTGGTACACAGCAATATGTCCCTAAAACATTTTGCAACCTGGAACTATTTAAATAGGACTGGATACGAAACAAAAGTTGACCATTCCCAGAAAGTTACAAATGTGAAACAAAGGTTTCATTTGGAGGTGGACCTCTGAGTCCAAGGATGCTTCAGTTCAATCAGCTGAAGTTTGACACCATTAAATATTTTCCACACAACCACCAACTGCAAACACATTTTCCTTGTGGAAAAATTATCAATGCTTATTCCTTGAACCTACTACTGTTTTTGAGTTTTCCACATTAAAAAAAAACGGATGCTGTAATTACTTCTACCAAGGGGATACAGTTCAATGCATACACATAGCTACAATGACATTGAAAAGCAAGTCAACCATGCCTTTGCAGGCATAATTCCTAACATGGCCAAACCCACATGGAACTGGCTGCTGAGAAAAGAAACCCAAGGAAAAAGGAAATTGAGTCTCAAGAGGAGACGTGGAGCATTTGGGTTGCTGACCTAACAACAACACATCCATAAACTAAAACACAACTTCATATATGGATGTAATTGTGACATTTGCATTGTATTAATGGCTTGATCAAACATTTCTTGGAAAGTTGCATGACAATGTAACATGCTAAAAGTATATGTCCTTTCCTTGAAATTACTTGAGCACTACAGTATTTCTGGAACTAAATTGGTAACCAAATACATTAGAGAATGAAAGAAAAGTCTAATCTCCTAATAATATGAAAGAAACACCACTAACATAAGTACAAAATCTAAAATGAGTTTGAAAAGTATAATGAGAATAAGCTCTTCTTATCATTGATATGCAGAGCAAGATTTCCTTGTGACGCATGGAGTATTATCTATAATGATATCATGATATCCACTGAAAAACTGATATGTCAAATTACAGTGTACCATTATCTGAAACCAAAATGGCTGCAAATGTTACAGTAATATATAATTTTACAATAAGTTAAACTAAATTTCTTGAAATAATAAACCACAACAGTTTTTGAAATAATATGGATCATGCTATCTGAATTTTATATTTTTTTTACTTGAATTTACCTTTTTCAATATATATTTTTTTATTCTTCGTAATCACTTTGGTTTATGTTAAACCTCCGCTCCTAATATTAGTGAGCTTGTTGCCATTAGAGAGATCTTAGAAATGATTCAATTGCAGTATCTTTCCTGTGAGGATTTAGAGACAGACTCAAATCAAAGCAATAAAATTCTGGCCTTCTAGACTTTCATATATATATATATATATTCAGTAATAATAATAATAACAATTAAATTAATAATATTTTTCAACTCCTGTTCTAACAACGCTTTCGCTCTCCACCTCATTATTTATTTTAAATTTTAAAAAATGCAAATAATATGTGGTAATTTTTAAAATCGACAACATATATTTATTAAATGATAATCATACTGTAAAATTTTATTTCACCCCCCATAGTCACCAAATTACCTAAACACCAATCTATACACTTAGAGTTCGTTTATTTTTTTTATCTGAATACTGAACGATCTTGAATTTTACTAAATAATGAATGAAGACTGAAACGTGAAACCTGAATAATATTTTTTTTATATTATTAAAATCCCCCTGTAGTTTAATATATTCATCAAAATCCCCCTTTAGTTTTATTTTTAGCTAAAATTTCTCCTGTAGTTTGGTGTATTCGTCAAAATCCCCCATACCGTCAGTTTTACTTACTAAAATGCCATTGACCGTTAACTTTTCAGTTAAGCATATTATTAAAATTCCCCTTATAATTTGATATATTAGTCAAAATCTCCTTACAGTTTCATTTATAGTCAAAATCCCTCCGTAGTATCATTTTATAGTCAATTTCCCCTTTATCGTCAGTTTTAATTACTAAAATACTTTTAACCATTAATTTTCTGTTAAAAACTTTAGGGCACCAAGGATATAAAGGTAAATATCTATACATATTAAATTAAAATATTTTAATTTATAATGTTAATGAAACTCTACCGTCCATAATATAATGACATTAGAGATTAAATATAAAAAATTAAAAATTAAAAATTAAAAAAAGTTGGATCTCCATCGTCTATAGATGGACGGTAGAGATCATAAACACAACTTTTTTTTATAAAAATTACAAATTTTTTTAAAAAAATTAAAAATAAAAAATAAAAAGATGGATCTCCACTGTCCATCTCTATATTATGATGGACATTAGAGATCAAATTTAAAATATTAAAAATTTAAAAAATTTAGATCTCCACCGTCCATAAATTATAAATACAAAAATTTTTAAAAAAAAAATAGATCTCCGACGTCCATCTCCATAGATGGATAGTAGAGATCATAAACATAAAATATTTTTTTTTAAAAATACATAAAAAATTAAAAATAGACCTTCACCATCCATTGTCCATCTCCACAGATTTTTAATTTTTTAATTGTTTAATATTTTATATTTGGTCTCTAAGTCATCATATTATGGACGATAGAGATTTATTAACATTATAAATTAAAATATTTTAATATATATATATATTTATTTACCTTTATACCCTTGGTGTCCTAAAGTTTTTAACAAGAAAGTTAATGGTTAAAAGTATTTGGGTAATTAAAACTGACCTTAGGGAAAAATTAACTATAAAATGAAACTACGGGGGGGGGGGGGGGGGGGGGATTTTGGCCATAAATGAAACTATGGGAAGATTTTAACTAATACATTAAATTATAGGGGGATTTTAATAATATGCCTAACTGAAAAGTAAATGGTCAATGGTATTTTAGTACTTAAAACTGACGGTAGGGGGGATTTTGACGAATACATCAAATTATAGGGGGAATTTTAGTCAAAAATAAAACTAGAGGGGTGATTTTAGTAATATCTCTTTTTTTTCTCACCTCTAAATATACTGATAACTTGTTTGTTTCTTAGAAATAATATATCTGAAAACGAATAATTTGACATTTATACTTTTGTTACTATTAGTTCATATATATTTTTATTTGATATGATACAAACAATTCTAATTTAACAAATCCTAAATCTTTTTTTATGTTTTAAACCTTTTTTTATGTAAATATTGATAAAATTTTATTCATGATTAATATATGATAATGATGATATAAAAAAAATTTATTTTGTTTTACAATAATAAAAAAAAAATAAAGGTTCAATAATGGTATAGAAAGTATTACATAATAAAAACAATATTTTTTTAAAGCAGTTTATCATAAATAATAGGAGAAAATAAAAAAAATTTGTACTATATAAAATTAAGATAAAGTTAGAAATATATTGTCTTTGGGAGGATACTTTTAAAAGAAAATAATTTAAATATAATCAATTATTTGGAATTAAATGAAACATCAGAATTTTTTACTTTTTATTTTTTGTTATGTTTGGGTATTTTTGAGTTGTTTAGCCACCTAATAAAAATAAAAATAACTTAATTGATCAAATTCAGATTCATTAAGTGTTATGTGGAAAAAATAAACGACCTATTATATCATATTCTTCCTTCTTTTCTCCAAATTACCTAAAGACCCCTCTAGACACTTACGTCATCTCCTTTTCTCCATAATTTTATTTCCTCTCCTTCAATTCTCTCCATTAATTCTTCGGTCAATAGTGTTTCTTGCAAAATGGAACATTAACAATAAAAAAAGGGACAAATTCCATTAATCAAAATCATATTACATCATCTTCACTTCTTCTTTTTCCATTATTTTTCCCCCCTCTATCATCTTTATTTCAAGATATTTCAATATGCATTTTTTTTACTTGACAAGTCATGTGTTATAGATTTTGTTTGGTTGATCAATTGTTCAACTGGTTTTGTTGAAATCTTAAAAATAAAAAAGACAAATTATTTTTCCAGAAGAGTTTACAATATATCTTGTTTCGCAAATCGTGAATGTTAGTTCACAAATCGTGAAATTATAATTCAAAAAATTGTGAAATCATAGTTCTAAAATCGTGAAATCATTTATAAAAATGTGAAATCAACTGCTGAAAATATGAAATCATTTCTGGACTCTGCCCCTTACATGAAATATGTTGGAAATTTAAAATTTCTCTCATTTTCAAGAAATGGCTTCAAAAGTAATTACAATTTCTGAACTACAATTTTATTGTTTTCTAAGTATGATTTCACCATTTCTTAACCATGATTTCACCATTTTCTAAGAGTTTGTTTGGGAAACTTTTACTTTTGTCTTTTGATGGTAGAAGAAGAGAAGTAAAATCTGTAATTTTTAGTTATTGTTTGGATATTGTATTTCAAAAGAGCTTTTATACTCAGAAAAGCTTTTGAGCCTGTTTGATTGAAATTTTTTAAAAACTCAACTAAACTGTGATATAACCTTATTGTTGGGATTTATGCCATAAAACTTGTAAATATAAATGTAATAAGACATAAATAAAGATAAATAAAGTAATAGATTTTCATTTGAATAAATATTTGTTTATTAATATTCATACGCTTGTATCATGTGCGCGAAATATCTAAGATTGCATAATATAATCTCAAACTGAGTATATGAATGTGATATACAAAATGATTAAGTTTGAGACGTGCAATCTAAGGAATCCGTAGAGAGCAAACAAAACTGGGTACTTTGTTTGTGGTTGATCTACAGCTGCGGTCCATTATATAGTGTATGGTGATCTGATCCTAGACTACTAATGTAGTGACATGAGAATTGAGGCACCTTATATGATGAGCTCATATAAGACACGGCCACGATTTATATGAATCCCTCACCAAGATCCATTAATTGAAGAGATTCATATATATCGATAAATGATGGTTGTATATGGGTGATCTGAATCCTGAGTGTCTTATTGACTTCTTCATGTTAGGTCGTGGTTTTTGACATACCGTGAGTGAGAACGATGTAGCATTCTCGATCAATACTTTTGTATCTTGGAGTTGCAATTTAGCTTGTGGTTGGGGAGGTTTGAACACAATAAAAGAATCCACTCCTTCTTGCGAGAAGTAGAGGAGTAGTTCCCTTAAGGGTTTCGGGGCTTGAACAATATTTATGAGCGCTTTCCTTCTTCCTTAAAGGAAGATAGGATTTAATTGTTCATTAGAGAATCAACGATGCTTAAAGGAAAATATGTAATTAGAGGGGTATAACAGACATTATGACCTAACTCTAATTATGAGTTACTCATGGAGGATTATACCGTATGTAATAGCCATACCGTATGACATCTGCAGTTTTAAGAGTACAGCCTCGGGTTTTTAGGGGAATAACTCCGAAGTTAATAATCATGGAATATAAATTAAAGTGTTTAATTAATATTTCTAAATATTATTGGAGTTCAAAACTGTAGGTCCGTTAGGTCCCCTTGCTAGTTCTTATGGTTAAGGGTAACAAAAGTCGCGGTTAATTAATTGGATAGTCCAATTAATTGTGTTGCGAAAATGACATGATTTTATTAAGAGAATTTATTAAATAATATGATTATTCAAGTAATGAATTAATAATTAAATCTCAATTATTAAATATTTTAATTATTAGAAGGAGGTTGCAAATTCGAACCATGACTAATACAAAAGGGATTAAAATAATAAATATTATTTTAAGTCCTAGAGGAAAGGTTCAAACTCTAAAAGTGACCAATATTAAATAGGATTTAAAATCCTATTTGACCTGGTCAAACCTTAACCATAGAGTCCTGATATATATATAAATAGACTGCGGCAACACAAAGAGAGAGAAAGAGAAAAAAAAGTTCTTTTTTTCTTTGCTTTTGTAGGTGCGGCCAGCCATAGAAAGAAGGTAAGGAGTTGTCTTCTCCACTTTTCTGCGACCTTAATCTTTGTATCCATGACGTGCTCACACACGCGTTGTCAGACCGCAGATCATAGCTTGAAAGACTTGGTGGTGAATCGAAGTTTCAAGAATCAAGAAAAATAATCAGGTAAATTGTAGTTTGTATTTTAACACGCGCGTATAAAAAAAAAAACAGATCTGTTCGTGAAAATAGTTTTCTTAAAAGGAAAAATTTTAAAACCCCCTTTATTCTTTCGCTGCGCGTTTTTTGAAAACCCTATTCAATTTTTTCTTCAATTGGTATCAGACTTCATGGTTTTTCGTTTTTGTATATACACGAAAGAAAACTACGATTGTTATTGTTTTTCTTTTTTATTCCGACTTGTATGACATGTGTAGGCACTATCTAGGGTTTGTATAATTTTGTATATATAATTTTTTTTGTATATATTAACATGAATGGTCATTAAATATATAGTGATATAGGTTTTTATTGTTCTTGAAAACCCAATTATTTATGGTTTTTTTTTTGTATATACTGTTTTGTATTGTATATTTTTTGTTTTTGTGTATTATTTTGTATGGCGCGAAGAAGATCATGATTACGAAGGATACGAAAAAAAAAAAAAAGCAAGGGTGACAGCCCCTACGACGCTCAGCAGCGGCTGCGAGCAGGCTGCTGCACGCGTCTGCACTGGCCGCTATCACTGCGTTTTTAGGGCTGTCCAAGCAGTTTTTCGCAACCATATTTTGCTGCGTATTTTTCCAAAAATATTGTCAAATATTGTTTCGAAAAATGACAGAAAATTGAAACAAAAACAATAGCCAAAACGCTGCCTATGCGCGCAAAGCGCGGCTATGCACACCAGGTGTACGCATGGCTCGCGGCTATCGCTGCTAGCAGCCGTATGTTCACATGTGCTAGGGTTGTGTTCAGATAATGCATGGGCCTTGGTACAAAATATGGTAGCACATAGAAGCCATTCAGACAGCCCTAGAGTGTCCAAGGCTGTTGTGCGCAATTTTGCGTGTGTGCGGACTCGAGGCTTGCAAAAAGGTAGTCTCGTGAGCTTCGTGGGCAGCACATACCCTAGTAGATTTAAGTGATGGGTCTTATGGTCTAACTCATGAGATGAATCACTTAATATAAATCAAGTTGGACTTGATAGGGAGCCCAATACGAAAAGTGGTGGACTTGGAGATAAAGAATTACAAGAAGATAAATGGATGCCTTTGATCAATTTTTTGTAATTAGAGTTGTTTAAGTTAGATAACCCATATCACTCGGTCATTCATGTATGCTTTTTATTAAGTCATGTGATGATTTATTTTATTTAAAAAGCATGATCATACATATAAATACCATTTAGATTAGTTGTGACTACACTTGCATTATAACATGTCATACATACATGATTGGCATGCTTTATATGTTTTTATTTTTAATGAGATTAAAATAGGAAACATTTACATAAATGACAATCAAATAATGAGATTAGCTTTTAGAAGTAAAAACTTGGTAATTCTCATTAATAAACTAATCTTTTAATTAAAATATTTAATTAATTAAATTAGTTAGACCCAATACATTATTAGGATTAATTCGATTAAGGCCTTACTAATAATTGGACCGAATAATGTGATTTAATTTTAATAGTTAAAACTTGGTAAATTCATATTTAATTTCTAGTCTATTTAAATAGTTTACATAGATTAGAGATCAAATAATAAATTAGATTTTTAATAGTTACAAATCGGATAATTTATTATATGTTAAAAGGATAAGATTCTAGTAATATACCAAAAGACCTAGTAACTTAGATTTTAATTAGTCGTTGAATCTAAGTTAAAAATAGAGACATAGAGTTTCATAACTCGACGCCATAAGAAAACCCCAAACTACAAATAGTGAGTGGAAGGGGGATATATGATATTATATCCCACAGTCTCCATTGTTAATTCAACACCGTGAGATTCAAGTGGCGCCTCAAGACGGCTTTGCTTTCGTCCTCCCTAAGGAAAGTGTCCATGAGAGCTAATACCAAGGTTGACTTCCTTACGGATAGGATTTTTGAATGTATTTTGAAATTGACTGACCCCACGGCAGCAATTCTCAAGTTAAGTTCGTGAAATTTGAAACAATGAGTTACACTCACAAGGATTTAATTAAATGGTTAATTAACATCCTGACTAAATTAAGCGATGGTTGAATGATATAAGAATAAAGAGTTATTATGGTGTATCATTCGATTGAGAATATCTTGATCTAACATACAAGTATTTGACCTACCCCACGCACTTACTTGTGAAATGTTGGATTGTCGTGGCATAGTAACTCCTTTAGGGATTTTTTTTCTAGTTCATTAAACTTGTGCATGCATCATATTTAATTTTATGCCGAATATTTGGCATGTGATATGAATGTATGCAATTAATGAAATTTAATTTATTTATGTTTATATCAGTAATGTCTCTTGCTTTATTACAAATCCTCACAAATGAAAAATTAACAGTGGATAACTATACGAAATAGAAACATAACATGAATGCAATCATGGTAGCATAGATCTTAAATTTATGCTTACGGAAGAATGTCCTCCAGATCCTGCTGCCAACGCGGCACGAGCTGTCAAAGTGGCCCACAAGAAATGGGTTTCGGCTGATGAAAAGGCCTGTACTTATTAGCTAGCCGGCATGATCGGAGTGTTTGTAACAATGCACGAGTCAATGACTACCTCATTTGAGATGATAGAGTCATTGTAGGCCATGTTTGGACAACCTTTCGAGCAAAAGCGACACGAAGCTGTTTGTTCCGCAATGCTTGCTCGAATGAAGGAGAGTTCATCCATTTGAGAACATGTCCTGGGGATGATATCCTATTTCAATACAGCTAAAGTCAATGGTGGGGCCATGGGTGAGGCTACCCAGATGAACATCATATTGACAACTCTTCTGAAGAGTTTTGATCAGTTTAAGAGCAACTATAGGATGAACAAAGTTAAAGTTCACTCTGACTTAGTTGCTCAATGAGCTCTTTACCTTTCAGTCTATGATTAAGGACAACAAAGGTAAGGCTGGCGAAGTAAATGTTGCTGAGCCATCTTCTTTTGGTTTCATAAAGATGAAGAGATCTACTGGCAAAGCCAAGACTAAGCCCAAGAAGAAAGTCAAAGTGGATTGATTCTTAGACAAAGATAGATGAGGGTGTCTTCTTAATGTGTGTTGGAACAGGAGATGTCGTTTCAGCACGAGCAGTGGGAGAAGTCAGACTTCATATCACTACTTAATACGGAATTGTTTAAAGTTGAAAAACCGAAAACAAAGTGACAAAAAATTTCTCCAGATAATAAAATGTATATGTGGCATCTAATACTTGCCCACATCAACCTTGAAAGGATAAATAAACTAGTAAAATGCGGACCTTTAAATCAGTTAAAGATCGGCATTTTACCGGTCTGTATAGCTCTGATATATATATATATATATATATATATATATATATATATAAGGAAACAAAACTAAAGAAAATCTAAAAGAAAAGAACAACGGTGTTGCAAAGAAAGAGAAAAACAAAAGCTTTTTTTTCTTTGCTTGTGTAGGTGCAGCCAACCATAGAAAGAAGACAAAGAGTTGTCTTCTCCGTTTTTCTGCAACCTCCATCTCTGTATCCGTGACGTGCTCACACACGCGTTGTCAAACTATGGGTCATAACTCGAAAGACTTGGTGGTAAATTGGATTTTCAAGAATCAAGAAAAACAATCAGGTAAATTGTAGTTTGTATTTTAACACACGCGTATACAAAAACAAGATCCGTTCTTGAAAATAGTTTTCTTTAAAGGACAAAAATTTAAAACCCCTTTTATTCTTCCGCTGAGCGTTTTTTTAAAACCCCATTCAATTTTTCCTTCACTTTTTCACCTCTAGAAGAGCTTTTGAGCATGTTTGGTAGTAACATTTTATAATCTCTTCTCAATATAATATAAACTTTGTATTAGAAAATATATGTGATTATTTTTTGAAAAAATTTTAGTTTTCATATTGAATGATATAACATTTTTTAAATTTATATTTCCTCAAGAAAAAAATAAAGTAATTAAAATTCCTTTAAAATTACAAATATATCTATGCATAATAGTTTGCTACAAATTATGTAGATAATATTATATAAAATCTTAATTATAAAGGTAAAAATAAACTCATCTTAATATTAGTTCTCTAGCAATTTATCAAGGACGACCCTTATTTCATTTTCATCAATTGTTAAATTCATGGATAATGTTGTACATCCTATCTTTATATCCAAATTTGATCCCAACATATGCAATAGTCTTTCTCCTTGTGAAATTATGCAAAGCCATTAAATCCGTATAGTAGCTACGTGCTTATCAAACTTATAATTAGGCATGTGTTGCAAAATTCTCCATCTTGCTTTCTACAAACCAAAATAATGCTCAATAACATTTTGTAATGATGAAAGCATATAATTAAATATTTCTCAAGAGCCTAATGCATTGACAATAATACGAAACTCTGGAAAATAATATTGTTCTCCTTTATATGAAGCTAAATAACCTTTCATATTTGGATATCCTGGTCAACCAAGTAGTATTTATCTGTAATATCAACTTTAATTTTTAAACAATATTATTCTAAAATAAAATTAAAAAATTATTTAAAAGTATATGCCAATAAATATCACATAACATTAAGTGATTTAGGAAATTTTTAACTTAGTTTTTTTCAATGCCTCTAAAAGTATGTGTAGCATGTACAGTACCTTACCATCCTAGCCATACAGATGTGAAAAGTGTAACACTCCCTGACCCAAATCGCTAGGACCGAATCAGGAAGCGCTACTATATACTAAATTCTAACTTTTACTTTTATATAACCATAATTTAAAACTATATTAAAAACATTTGAAAGTGGTCCAAATAAATTTCCAAAAATCTTGTCAGAGTTTCCTCTGTTTTTCTGACTTTCCAAAACCTGTTTACAGTTCAAATTTATAAAAATCAATTTTGCGCACCCTTCCAAATATAGTATGACTTACCAACCAATTTATCACAATATAATTTATAAATATTCAAATAACATAAACATATATTAAAATATTTATACAGCGGAAGTTCTTCAAATATGTACAAACATTTTCTGTATATGCATGTTGTATTATAACATATATACTTATTACAGAAGGACTACCAAAATATATGCAGGAAAGATGTGATTCCGGACTCTGGTTCTGCAGTTTCTACTCTTCTTTATCTTTATCTCCCTTGGAACCTCGGTTACCTGCGTGTGAGAAAACTCAACACGCTAAGTATATTGTTTAGTGGATGTACACAAAATTATATATACAAATATACTATATCGAATACGTTTATCTATTTTCGATCAAAATATAAATCATATATAATTAAATCATATATGGGGCTCATATCAAATCAAATCATAAATTCAACCAGTATAATATCCAAAATCAATCAACAGGCAAATTCTTCATAATTTCTCAAATGTTTTCATATGACAAATCAGTTTTCAGACTGGGCTCCTGACATACAAAATATAAGTTATCGGACTAGATTACGGGTTGTTCGGCATCGGACACATAAACGGGGCAACCCGCCGAACATCAGATCAGAATGGAACACCAACGGAATCACCCGTTGTAAATGTCCCATGACAGAATTCAGAACCCTAGGACCGTCACTTTGGGCCTGTACTATCCAAAGGGTGAGTATATCGACACAGTACTGTTCAGACAGAAATCCAATTGACATGTCAACCTCCTATATCCATATCTATGTTTATACATATCAGAGCCACTTCACAAAACATTTTCTCACATCCAATGTCAACATTTTTCATTTATTTCAGAATCATCGAAATCAACTTTCAACGTATTCAATTTCAATTCATATCAATATATATATATATATATATATATATATATATATTCGAAATTCAAATTTCATCAAATATCATATAACGGAAATATACGAATATATTTCTAAACCAATAATCACATCAAATCGATCCAAAAATATACTCAAACATATTTTATTATTCCATATCGAATCAAAGTGCCCCAAAATAATTTTTCGATACATTTCACAAATATTATATAATTAAAATCACTTTCAACAATATATTTCTATAACAATCTTAGCATCAAAACGTATTAAAATCAATTCCGAATAGTATTTATAATCAAAATTTTAGATATAATCTATATTTCGATAATTCGCAATTCAAATCATTCCAGAATCAATTTCAAACTATCAACTATAAGCAATATAATCCAAATAACTCAAAATAAATTAAATGAAATCAATCCGAAATATTTTGGAAAATAGAAAAATTCGAAAACACGTGTACACCGAACCTGAACACTTCCTCCTACTTTTTTCCTTCTTCTCCTCCTCTTTCCTTCTTCTTCTTCTTCTTCTTTCCTTTCTCTCTCTTCTTTCTCTCTCCTCTTTTCTCTCTTCTTTCTCTCTCGTTCTGGTTTCTGTTCTGCTTCTGTGTGTTTGCTGTGTTTTTGGCTTCAATTTCGTTTATGAAGCCCCACCGCTTCATCATTCGGTACTATTTTTTTTTTTTAATTTTTGAGCCATCGCGACCGCGTACCACGAGTGGTGGTCACGTCGCTCGGTCGCGATGCTCACTGGTCCAATTTCTCCATTTTCACCACGAGCACTACCGCGATCTCTAGTCGCGATGCTCACTGTCCAGTTTTTCACCCTTTTCTTCGTGCATTATTTTCGACCGTTCAAATTGGTCCATATGGAAACCTAAAATCATAAATATCATATTCACATACTCAAGATTAATTTAACCATACTTTTCATATTTATTCGAAATTAAGGATGTTACAAAAAGCATATCAAAAATCAACATACAACCAATATATGGAATTCCTTTCCTACCAATATATGGAATTTTTCCATCTATTGGAAGCATCACATGAACATGTGTTTCATATATAGCGCTAATGCAATCTTATCAAATACTAGAGGAATTAAAAAAAAAAAGACTTATCTCTTCAAACAAAAAAAAAAAGACTTACAAATTTAATTTACTTACAAACAAATAAGTAGATACTATTACCTTAAAATATGACCAATATTTGTTATTATTTCGAATGTAATGTGGGACTTCATTATAATATTCAAGTGGCCTAATTTCATCAAAAGCAAGCATGATTATTTTTTCGAGCACAACTCTAAATTGTCTACTCACAAATTCACCTAAATGTTGAAATAGTTCTTGAATAATTTTATTCCCAACATCATGTCCTAAAGTTATAAAAGACATACCTACTGTTTTCTCAAGCTTAACTCTTCTAGTAGAGGTTAATCCATAACTTCTTAATATGTTACATAATTTGACAAAAACATATTTTTCCCATTCGAAACTGCTCATGACAACGTCGGTAATTTACTTCGAGTATTTCCATTATGAACATCCATCCAGAATAAGGAGAATTTATATATTTTTTTATTAAAAAATTATTGTGGTGATACATTGCTACTCTTACTATTGCAAGAACAAGTTCATCAAATTCCATATCATCTCTAATTGCTTTTTCGAAAAATTCTTCTTCCATCTCTTCATGTGAATTAATGTCCATTTTTAGCTAATTGGTTGTAATTGTTAAACAAAAATGATGAATTGTAACTAACATTTAGAATAACAATAATATTTGAATGTAGGCAGAATTGTCACACTGGCCTAGGGAATTCCATCAGATTTTGACAAACTACAAAAATTCATTAAAAGTCAAAGACAAAACCAATTGAGGCAAGAGTAGTCAAGAATTAAATCTTCACGCATCTATATAATTATAAAAAATAATTCCAATCAATTTAGTTTTTCAAAAACGTCCATGGTTGTCTCTACGACAGTAGGATTTCCACCAGCTTATCTTCGATTTTGAAAATTCACCAAAAATGGAATGTAAAATCAATTTAGGTGAAATCAATCATGAATGAATCCTTCATATGTCTCTATGATAATAAAGAAGAAAAATGATCAAAAATCATTTTATCAAAAGCAATTACTAATCAAAACAGTTCTTCGGAAATGTCTATAACTGTCATTGCGACAGTAGGATTTCTAACAACTGATCTTCGACTTCGAAAATTCACAAACAATGAAATTTAAAACCAATTTAGTTGAAATCAATCATGAATGAAATATTTTTAAGTCTAAAATCTAATAAAAATAAATTATTCCAAAAGTTTCACATAAAAAAATACCATTTTAAATTCCTCTGAAATCGAGGAATATAATAAACATTGTTCAAAACAACAAAATAATCATTTAAAAATTGTAGTCGAACTTCTCCCACTGCTTTCGCTAAAACGACATCCCCTATCCCAACTCGCATGATGAACTCGCCTTTCATCAAGCTCCCTCCATGAATCAATCAACTGCAAATAAGAACAAACATGATTAGTGGCTCCTGAATCAATAATCCAAAGGGATAAATCGTCTTCCACTAAAAAGGATTCAATAACAAGTAAATCATATTTTCCTTTATCCTTCTTTTTCTTCTTAAACTCCTTGAGGTACTTTGGACAGTTCCTCTCTCAATGCCTATCTATATTACAGTGAAAATATTTTCCCTTGGGCTTGGTGGCTTTTGAGCTTTTTTTTGTACTTTTTCTGTTGAGTTTGCTTCTTGGGCTCAACTTTAGCTTTCCCGGTATTTCTCACCCTTTTCTTATTACCATAATTGGATGACTCAGCAACATTTGCTTCACCGGACTTAATCTTGTCCTTATTCATGGACTCATAAGTTATAAGCTCATTCAGCAGTTGTGTAAGAGTGTAGGTCACTTGTTCATAATATAGTTGCTCTTAAACTTCATGAAACTCTTCGAAAGAGTTTCCAAAATTATGCTTATTTGGTTAGGCTCATCAATTACCCCACCATGGCTTCGGCCGTGTTGAAACGGGTCATCATTTTCAAGACATGCTTCGAACTGATGAACCCTTTTTCATCTTAGTAGTCATAACAACACCAACTGCTTCATGATGTTGCTGCTCAGAAGGTTGCTCAAACATCCTCTGCAATGACTCTAGCATCTGTGATGCTGTTTCCATTGGATCGTGCTTCGTGGCAAGTACTTCAGACATTCCTGCTAGCAACTAGCAACGGGCCTTTTCATTGGTCGAGACCCATTTCTAGTAGGTCTCACGTGTAGCACAAGGAGTATTTGCTGCTAGTTGAGGAGGACATTCCTCCGGTAGGACAAATTTTAGGTCCACATAGACCAAGACGGTGTACGTGTTACTTTTCCATTTTACATAGTTATCTCTGTTTAATTTATCGTTTGCCAAAATAGAGATTAAAGGTGACATTATTGCTAAAATAAATAAATAAAAATATCATTCATCTCATTTTGCAAATATAAACATCATGAATTTGGCATAAAATTAAACGTGATGCACGATTAATGAGTTAGAATTACCCTAAAAATAATTACAACGCCACAATAATCTAACATCCCACAAATAGCTGCCGCCGTAAGGTAGGTCAATTATTTGCTTATTAGATTAAGACAATATCAATCGAATAATATTACAGAATAACTCTTATTCCTATATTATTAAATCATTGCTTATTTCGATCAAAACATTAATTAACATTTAAATAATTTTTTCATGAGTGTAACCCATTGTTTTAAATCTCATGGACTTAACTTAAAAATTGCTGCCATAGGGTATGTTAATCCCAAAATACATCTAGAAATCCTATTACATAGGAATTCAACCTTGAGGCGCCACCCATAGGGGGACGAAAATAAAGTCTTCTCGGAGCACCATTCGAGTCTCATGGTGTTGAACTAACGATGGAGACCATATGACATATTGACACATATCCCTCTCTCATTCATTAGTTTATAATAGGATTTTCTATAATATTAAGTATCATATACTTATATCTCTAGTTACTAACTTAGATTCTTAATGGCTAAAAATTAAAATTTAAGTCACTAGAATATTTATGTGAGATTACCGAATTTTAACTAATTAAAATCTAATCCACATTTTGAGCAATTTATGAAATATGTTCTTCTTAATCAAATTAAGTATATATTTCTAAAATGCTATTCTAATCTAACTAAATTAAACGCTTTAACTAATTAGATTAGATATAATGAGATTTACCCAATCTTAACCAATTAAAATCTAACCTAATTATTAATGCCAATTATATAACAATTACAACTTAAATTATTAAGGACTTTCATCTACAATCCTAACATAAAATCTATAAGCATTTTAAAGTATTATTGCCTCTAATTATAACTATTAAACAATTCAAAAGTTAAAATTAAGAATAATACATTTATGTCATGCATGTTATAATGCAAGCGTAGACACTATTATTCTATATGTCATTTTATGTATGAACATGTCATTTAAAATTCATACATCGCATGATAAATAATTAAATAAATAACATGTGATTGACCTTGTTCTTTGATCATCTAACCTAGTACTTGTTGAGATTTATACCCTAAAACTTGTAATTGTAAATATTGTTAGACATAAATAAAAAAGTTAAATATTTATCATTCAAATAAAAAGTGTTTTATATTTGTTCATATGTTTATATTATGTAAGTAACATCCGAGATTGCAAAATTTAATCTCAAAATGAGTATATGAAAGTCATATACAGTAGGATTTATTTTGAGACATACAATCTAAAGAGTCCATAGAGAGCAGACAAGGCTGGGTACTTTGTTTGTGGTTGATCTACTGCTGCGGTCTATTCTGTATCGTACAGTGGTCTTATCCTACACTGCCTATGTAGTTGACATGAGAATGGAGGCACCTTATATAATGATATCATATAGGACTATGCCACGATTTATATGAATCTCTCACCAAGATTCGTTAGTAGATGAGATTCATATATATCAACAAACGATGGCTATTTATAGGTGATCTTAATCTTGATTGTCTTGTCGACTCCTTCAGGTTGGATCGTGGCTTTTTATTTACTATGAGTAAGGTCGATGTAGTATTCTCAACCAATACCTCCATATCTTAGAGTTGCAGTTTGGCTTGTGGCTGGGAAGGTATGAACATAATGGCATTGGCAACGAGCAATGGATGCACCGTCATGCATAGCCGAAAGGCGAGGGTACTGCAGACTCGAAACAGGGCAGTGCTCTTGTACGCAAAGGACTGTTATGGTAGGTTTTTGGGCTTTTTTTTTATGGATTTCTTGCCAGCGATTTTGTTGCATATTTTCTGAAAAATATTGGTGAATATTAACCCAGAAAAGTGATAGAAAATCGGAGCAAAAAACTGTGGGCGAAACACTCACAATGCGCGCGGAAGCGCAGCTTGAGCTAAGGCTATGCGCACCTTGCGTGTGCGCGGCTGTTGCTACTGGCAGCCGCGACTTCGCATGTGTTAGGGCTATTTTGGGCTTCGTTTGGACCTCGGATACGTGTTAGGGTAACGCATGGACCTTGGTACAAAAGATGGCAACCTATAGAAGTCATTCAGATTGTCCTAAAGCATCCGAGCCCACTACGTGCAATTCTTGCGCGTGAGTGGACTTGAAGTTTACAGAGGGATAGTCCAATGGGCTTCTTGGTTAGCCACAAGCTGCTGGAATTTATGTGATGGGCCTCATAGCTTAAGTCATGAGATGGTTCACTTAAATTAAATCAAGTTTGACTTGATAGGAAACCCAATATAAAAAGGAGTTAGACTTAAAAAAGAAGACCAAGGAATGCCTTAGATTAAACTTGTAATTAGATTTGTTTAAGTTAAATAACTCATGTCATTCGGTCATTCATGTATGCTTTAAGTTTATTTCATGTGATGATTTATGGTAGTTTAAAATATGATCATACATATACATACTATCTAGATTAGGTGTGCCTACACTTGCATTCTAACATGTCATATATGATTGCCATGATTTATTTGTTTAATTTTTAATGTGATTAAAATGGTAAACATCTTCAAAATGGCAATCAAATAATAAGATTAGTTTTTACTAGTAAAAACTTGGTAATTCTTATTAATTAACTAATCATATAATTAAAGTGTATAATTAATTAGATTAGTTAGGTCCATTAAATAATTATGATTAATATGATTAACACCTAAATTATAATTGGACCAGAATAATGAGATTAGTTTTTAGGAGTAAAAACTTAGTAATTCTCGTTAATTAACTAATTCATTAATTAAAGTGTTTAATTAATTAGATTAGTTAGGTTCTTTTATTAATTAAGAATAATATGATTAAAGCCTTAATTAAAATTGAACCAAATAATGAGATCAGTTTTTAGGAGTAAAAACTTGGTAATTCTCATTATTAAACTAATCTTATAATTAATTATTTAATTAGATTAGTTAGGTCCATCAATTACTTAGGATTAATATGATTAAGGCCTAAATAATAATTGGACCAAAATAATGTGATTTAGTTTTAATAGTTAAAACTTGGTAATTTCACATATAATTTCTAGTTTATGTAAATTAGAAATTGAACAATAAATTATAATTTTAAGTGTTAAAATCAAATAATTTATTATGTCTAGTAACTTAGTTTTTATATTAGCCGTAGAAGCTAAATAACAACTAGAAACATAGAGTTTTAGAAACTCTTAGTCATTAGAAAACCCTACACTACAAATAGTGAGTGGGAGAGGGTTATATGACATTATATCGCGCAATCTCCATTATTAGTTCAACACCGTGAGATTCAAGTGGCACCTCGTGACGGTTTTACTTTCGTACTGCCTATAGAAGGTGTCTGTGAGAGTCAATATCAAGGTTTACTTCATAACGGATAGGTTTTTAGAATGTATTTTGGGATTGACCTAGCCTACATAGGCAACTCTCAAGTTAAATTTATGAATTCTGAAACGGTGGGTCACACTCACAAACGATATAATTAAATTGTTAATTAAAATCCTGACTGAATTAAAGTGATGGTTGGATGATATATGAATAAAGAGTTATTCTGGTGTATCATTCGATTAAGAATGTCTCGATCTAACATGCAGGGATTTGACCTAGCCTACCTAGGCACTTACTTGTGGTATGTTGGGTTATCGCGGCATAGTAACTATTTTTAGGTATTTTTTTTAGTTCATTAAAACATGTTCATGCATCATTTTTAATTTTATGCCGAACAAATAGCATATGATATGAATGTATGAAATGAATGATTTTAATTTATTTATGTTTTAAGATCAGCAATGTCTTCTAGTTTAATTTCAATCCTCGCAAACGAAAAATTAACCGAGCATAATTATACTAAATGGAAACACAACGTGAACGCAATCAAGTTCTGTAAAGACCTTAAATTTGTGTTTAAGGAGGAATGTCCTCCAGAGCCTATAACCAACGCAGGACGAGCTATCAAAAGTAAGACCGGCGAAGCAAATGTTGTTAAGCCATCTTCTTCTTGTTTTAAGAAGAGAAAGAAGTCTACTGGTAAAGTAAAGGCTAAGCCCAATATAAAGAGCATCATGACTGACAAAGCAAAGGGAAATATTTCCGTTGCAAAGAGGTTAGTTAGTGGAAGAGGAACTGTCCACGGTATCTCGAGGAGCTCTTAAATAAGAAGAAAGTGAAAAGTAAATCAGATTTACTTGTCATTGAATTTTGTTTAGTGGAAGATGATTCTTCATATTGCATAATAAATTCAGGGGCCACTAGCCATGTTTATTCTTCTTTATATTAGACATGTTCTTGGACAGAGCTAGAGAATAGGTCCTTCACTATGCACATTGGAACAGGAGATGTCGTTTCAGCATGAGCAGTGGGAGTAGTTAGACTACATTTTAATAATTGTTTTCTTTCATTAGACAATGTTTATTACATTCCTGGATTTACAAGAAATTTGATTTCTGTATCCAGATTGCTTGAACAATTTTATTCAATTTCTTTTAATGATAAGTCAATTATTATTTTGAGAAATGGTTTGAATATCTGTTCTGCTACGATTGAAAACAGTTTGTGTATTTTTAGGCCGTTAATTCATACATCACTGCTTAATACTGAATTGTTTAAAGTTGAAAAACCTAAAACAAAACGACAGAAAGTTTCTCCAAATAATGAAACGTATTTGTGGCATCTAAGACTTGGGCATATCAACCTTGATAGGATAGATAGTCTTATAAAAGAAGGATCTTTAAGTCAGTTAAAGATCAGGACTTTACATATTTGTGAGTTTTGTCTAAAAGGTAAAATGACTAAGAGACATTTTATAGGAAAAGGACTTAGAGCTATACAACCACTAGAGCTCATACACTCAGACGTTTGCGGACCTATGAGTGTTAGAGGTAGAAGTAGTTATAAGTATTATGTCACGTTCATTGATGACTACTCAAGATACTGATATATTTACCTAATACAACGAAGGTCGGAAACCTTTGAAAAGTTCAAAGAATTTCGAGCTGAAGTTAAAAACCAATTAGGCAAAACAATCAAAGCTCTACGATCGGATCGTGGTGGTGAGTATCTCGACCAAGAGTTTGAAGACTACATAGTTAAGCATTGGATAGTATCCCAACTCACAGCTCCAGGAACACCACAACAGAATGGTGTTGCGGAGAGGAGAAATAGAACCCTGATGGAAATGGTGAGATCTATGATTAGTTTCTCATCATTACCAAATTTCTTTTGGGGATATGCACTACAAACAGCGGCTTACATATTGAATGTAGTTTCATCCAAATCTGTTCCTAGGACTCCCCTAGAGTTGTGAAATGGTCGTAAAGCTAGTTTACAATATTTTTCGCATATGTGGGTATCTAGTACATGTATTGAAGAACAAAAGCGGAAAGCTAGAACCTCATACGCAAGTATGCCTATTTGTAGGATATCCAAAGGAAACTCGAGGATGATTTATTTATAAACAACAAAGTGTTTGTATCGAGAGAGGCATAGGGTGTCGTTTTCGATGATAGTGTGGATGATCCATTAACATTTAGATATGCAATAGAATATTCTGACAAAGAGGAATGGCTTAAAGCCATGAATCTCAAGATAGAGTCCATGTACTCCAACTCAGTATGAGAACTTATAGACTTACCAGATGTAATAAAACCCATAGGGTGTAAGTGGATCTACAAGAGACAGAGAGGATTAGATGGGAAGGTAAAGACCTTCAAAGTAAAGCTAGTGGCAAAGGGTTATACCTAGAAAGAATGCATCGATTATGATGAGACCTTCTCACCAGCAACTATGTTTAAGTCTATTAGAATACTCTTATCCATAGCTGCCTATTTCAATTACGAAATTTGGCAAATGGACATCAAGACTGCATTCTTGAATGACAATCTTGACGAGAGCATCTACATGATGCAACCAGAGGGATTTATATCCCAAGAGCAAGAGGAAAAGGTTTGCAAGTTGCAAAAGTCTATTTGTGGATTTAAGCAAGCGTCTAGATCTCGGAACATTAGGTTTGATACTGCTATCAAGACCTATGGCCTTGAGCAAAATGTTGCCTTGTATGTACGAGCGCATCAGTGACAAGAGAGTAGTATTCCTGGTCCTTTACGTAAATGATATCCTACTCATTGGGAATGATATAAGGACATTATCAGAAGTAAAGGGTTGGCTTGCTAACCAATTCCAAATGAAAGATTTAGGAGAGGCAAATTATGTTCTAAGGATTAAATTAATAAGGGACCGCAAGAAGAAACTGTTAGCATTGTCTCAAGCATTGTATATTGACAAGATACTTATGCGATTCTTGATGCAGAACTCCAAGAAAGGTAGTCTACCTTCTAGGCACGGAGTTCATCTGTCTAAGGAACAGTTTCCTAAGACATCTCAACAAATTGAGGATATGGGATGAATTCCCTATGCGTCGGCAGTAGGTAGTCTCATGTATATTATGCTATGCATGAGAACTGACATCTACTTTACAGTGGGAATAGTAAGCAGATATCAGTCCAACCCAGAATTGGATCATTGGGTTGTTGTTAAGCATATTCTCAAGTATCTTCGGAGAACGAGAAACTATATGATAGTATATTCCCAACTGGATTTGATCATGTTAAGATATACAAATTCTGACTTTCAGTCAGACAAGGATTCTAGGAAATATTCCACGTCTGGGTCAGTATTCACCCTTGGTAGTAGAGCCATAGTATGGAGGAGCATCAAGCAATCTTGTATTGCTGATTCTACCATGGAAGCCGAGTATGTAGTGGTCTGTAAAGCTGCTAAAGAGGTTGTATGACTCCGTAAGTTTTTAAGTGATCTGGAAGTTATTCTAAATGTGGATACCCATGACACTTTATTGTAATAATAGTAGAGTTGTGGCTAATTTCAAAGAACCAAAAGGCCACAAAAGAGGGAAGCATATAGAGAGGAAATATCATCTCATAAGAGAGAGAGTGCAGAAAGGAGAAGTGACCGTGACAAAGATTACGCCATAGGACTTGGCTGATCCATTTACGAAGACCTTAATGGCTAAAGTGTTTTAGGGTCACCTAGAGGGTCTAGGATTACGAGACATGTCTCATCTACTTTAGCGCAAGTGGGAGATTGTTGGGATTTATACCCTAAAGCTTGTAATTGTAAATGTTGTTAGACATAAATAAAAAGTTAAATATTTATCATTCAAATAAAAAGTGTTTTATATTTGTTCATACGTTTATATTGTGCAAGTAACATCCGAGATTGCAAGATGTAATCTCAAAATGAGTATATGAAAGTCATATACAGTAGAATTCATTTTGAAACATGCAATCTAAGGAGTCTGTAGAGAGCAAACAAAGTTGAGTACTTTGTTTGTGGTTGATCTACTGCTGCGGTTCATTCTGTATCGTATAGTAGTCATATACTAGACTACCCATGTAATTGACATAAGAATGTAGACACCTTATATGATGAGACCATATAGTACTGGGCAACGATTTATATGAATCTCTCACCAAGATCCGTTAGTAGATTAGATTCATATATATCGACAAACGATGGCTATTTATAGGTGATCTTAATCTTGAGTGTCTTATCAACTCTTTTAGGTTGGATCGTGGCTTTTGATTTACTATGAGTAAGGTCGATATAGTATTCTCGACCAATACCTCCGTATCTTAGAGTTGCGGTTTGGCTTGTGGCTAGGATGGTATGAACACAATAGTGGAATCCACTCCTTCTTGATCGAAATAGATGAGTAGTTCCCCTAAGGGTTGATTCGGGGCTTGAACGATTATGAGTGCTCTCCTTCTTCCGTGAGGAAGACAGGATTTAATTGTTCATTATAGAATCAACTGTGCTTAAAGGAATAGATATAACTAGAGTGGTATAACAGACATTATGACCCAGCTCTAGCTATGCACTAGTTGTAAAGGATCATACTATATGCAAATAGCTATATTAATGGACACTGAAACTTCAAATTGTATAAACACGTCTACAGTTCTGAGAGTACAGCATCGGGTTTTTAGTGGAATAACTCCGAGGTTAATAATCATGAAATATTAATTAAAGAGTTTAATTAATATTACTAAGTATTATTGGAGCTCAAAACTGTGGATCCATTAGGTCCCCTTGCTAGCCCTTATAGTTGTTGGTAACGAGGGTCACGGTAAATTAATTGGATGGTCCAATTAATAGTGTTATGAAAGTAACACAATTTAATTAAGGAGAATTAATTAAATAATATGATTATTTAATTAATAATTTAATAATTAAATAAAATTATTAATTATTAATTATTTTAATTATTAAATAGGAGGTTGCATATTCAAACCATGACAATGACAAAAGGAATTAAATTGATTATTTAATTGTCCTACTGGTCATAGGTTCAAACTCTAGGGAGACCAAAATTAAAAGGATTTAGAATCATATTTTGACTTTATCAAATTAAAACCTTAAAGCCCTAGTATATATATGATATGTTAATAGAGAAATTGACCTAATGCAATTAGTCTAAGAAAAGAAAGGAGCAGCCACCACAAAAGAGAGAAAAGAGAAAAAAGTTTTTTTTCTAACTCTTCTTTGCAGGGGGCGACCGGCCAAGAGAAGGATAAGTTTTCTCCGCTTTTCTACTTTCTTCATCTCTCCATTTGTGACGTGCTCACACATGCGTTATCAGACCGCGGGTTATAGCTCGGAAGGCTTGGTAGTGAATCAAGAAGTCAGAGAGTCAAATCACAACAAAATGTAATTATAGTTTCAATTTGATATTCACGTATATACAGGAACTCGTTCTTGATTGAAAAGTATTTTCAAATAAAAGAAAAATTTTTGAAACCCATTTCGCTGCGTTTATAAGATAAATCAATTTTTCTTCCCTTCAGTTCTAAGATTACAAAAATCATCCAAGGCATTCATTGGTTATTACAAATCTTTCAGGTCGCTTAGTCTTCACTCTAGGGTTTCTCTGAACCTTGGTGTAGAAGGAGTCGTAGGTCTTCGGACAAATTTCATTCCGCGAGTGAATACAGCCTTTTGTACTGGTCTTCTTTTGTATACTTTTCTTGTAGTTGGTTCTCGAGATCATTATGGATTCGCAAGAGGTTGCCAGGTTGTGTGAATCTCTTAAATTTACTGAGTTGGATGGTCCTAGCACAAAGATTGCAGAGGCGATTAAGGAGAATTGACACCATATACTATCATTATGCCTCGTGGGCAAAATCTTGGTCAATAGACAAGTGAACAGGGATGCATTTCGGGCTACCATCTCTAAGATTTGGCGCACTTCATCATCGGTGGAGGTTGAGGTGGTTAGACAAAATGTATTTGCTTTCCACTTTACATGTGATGTTGATCGATGACAGGTTCTAGCGGGTGGTCCGTGGAGTTTCGATGGTTCTTTCCTAGTTTTGGACGAGCCTAAAGGGCTTAAGGACTTTAGTAATTTTCAATATGCGGATTTTTGGATTCAATTCCATAATGTTCCTTTATTTTGCATGAGCAAGGAAATTGGCATGTTTTTGGGGAAGCAAGTTGGGGTTGTTAAAGACATCGATTATGGTGCATCAGGGGACTGTATGGGGAAATTCTTGAGAGTTCTTGTTCGCATAGATATCTCCAAACAGTTGAAAAAAGGGTTGCCGGTTAGCCTGGATGATTCTGATAAGTCTTCGGTTTTGATTATACGATATGAACACCTTTCGGAGTATTACTTTGGATGCGGGCTGGTTGGCCATGCCTTTCGCGAATGCTCTCACGCTCAATCGGACTATGAATACGTCCCGAACGAAAGCTAACCTTATGGCAGCTGGCTTCGTGCTTCCAGCCCTCTTAAAACTAGACCACCACGGTTTGTTAGAGAAGAGGCCCCTACCAAGGTCATTCATCTACCGGAACCGAGCACGACCAGCAAAGGTAAATTGCCAGTTACTGATCCAATAGAACCGAGCACGAACACAACATCGCCTCATGACTATGATCGTCAGCAACTAGCTCCTTCCCAAAATCCCATTATAGAAGGTCCGGTGAACATTAATGAGAGGGAGGCAAATTCTAAAATATCCGGGATTTTAATAGAAAATCATCACAATCTCAATGCCACAGATTCTTCTCTTCCCACGGCCAATGCGATGATCCTAGAGAGTGTCTTGACAGAAGAGGCAACTGATCTTCATTAGAGGATTTTTTAAAAATCCTCCAATCATTGATACTGATAACGTTGAGGTTTGCCCCATGCAAGGCTTGGAGCCATGCAATCAAATGATTCTTAATGACTCTATTGGGCCCTATGAACAGGCCAGTCCAACTGAGGAAGCTTCTCATATTGTCTTAGGGCCTGGAAGCTAATGGAAGAAACCCTAAGTGGAAAAGAAAAGCCCGAGTTGCTTTAGACCCAACCTACCATCTTATCTCAAGTTAGCTTACCTTAGTAAAGAAGAGAGCTACTGACAGTGAAGCGAAGATTCCAGGTCTCCCAAACAAGTACAAATCTTTTAGGTCTTGAATCATTTCTTCTTATTTTGGGTTTCGCTTAGGCTCCAAATTAAGGCCAACTTAATTTTCAAGAACATCCATCGAATGATCGGGCCTAAAGGCCCATTTTTTAAATATATATACATATATATATATATATATATATATATTGAAAATTGTCGTCGCGAGCACGAGCAACACTGAGACACCCACGGCCAGCTGTCTGTCACGAACTTTCTAGAAGGATCCGGAATAACCTAGAGGAATGGTGAACCTTGTGGAGAAAACTAGAAGGATGGAGAAACTCCTAGAGAAGTCTAGCTCTTGGGACATTCTAGAATGTTGTGGAGACTTGTAGGATGTTCAAGACTTGGAATTCTCTAGAACATGTACATTGTAGGAATTTCTTGTACATTATAGAATTCTCTAGAACATGGTACATAGGTAGGGACCTAGAATGTTCTTTGGTGCCTATAAATAGATGGCACCCCTCATTTGTACAAACCATCCAAGAATCCAAGAAATCCAAGAATTCAAGAGTTCTAGCATTCAAGCATTCCAAACACTTGTGCTCTCTTCTCTTCTCTCTTCCTACAAGCTTTCTTGAGTTTGCTAGCAAGTTACTTGCCTAGCTCGTGGGGATTAAGGCTGACTTAACCTCTTCGACGGGAGGAAGTGTGTTAAGTGCCGCACGGTTGGCTTAGAAAATACTAAGGCCGTGACAAGTGGTATCAGAGCCTCGTTGCTCAACCAAGGAAGAGATAGCATAATGGCAGGAGTCGAGGAAGTTGTCGTCCAAGAGCCAAGCCGTAGAAGGGATGCCAACCCAAGCAGGTCGAGGAAAGACAAATCTCGGGATGCCGCCTCAATCTTGGAGTCAAGGTTGGCTAGGATTGAGCTCGCCATAGCCGATTCGAGGGAACGGCTGGATGTGTTGGAGCAATGCGTGAAGAGGGACATCGGTGATCTTAGGGAAAAGATCGAGGACCTCCGAGGAGACATGCAATTTTGCTCTACATCAGGGCGAGAGGCGCAAGAGGGGAACGAGATCTTCCAGGCGCGGTTGGAAAACACGGTAATGGGGAAGCTCGCGAAGTTCGAGACACTTCTTGAAGACATGCGGGACGATTGGGCCTTATGCAAGAGAGCTGTCAGTGGTGGGGCTTTCCAAGGTGCTCCAAAGAAGGAGATACCTAAGCCGAAGGAGTTTGATGGCAAACGAGATGCCAAGGAGGTAGACAACTTCATTTGGCACATGGAGAGGTACTTTGAGGCCGTCAGGATCACGGATGATCAGGAGCAAATCCGGACCGCAACCTTATACCTCGCCGATACAGCCACTCTGTGGTGGAGGAGGAGACATGCCGACATCCAAAGAGGTACGTGCACTATCAACTCTTGGGATGATTTTAAGAAAGAGCTTAAGAAACAATTCTATCCTGAAGATGCTGCATACCTAGCTCGGAAGAATTTGAAGAAGCTCAAGCAAACAGGTTCAATTAGGGACTATGTTAAGGAATTTTCTAGTCTCATGCTCGAAGTTCCTAACATGTCGGACGACGAGTTGTTGTTCAACTTCATGGACAACCTACAACCTTGGGCGGAAGTAGAGTTGCGTCGCCGCAATGTGCAAAATCTTGCCGAAGCCATAGCCATTGCGGAATCCCTAATTGATTACCGAAGGACTGAACCACCCAAGAAGAAGCCACCACAGGATAATCACGGTAAAGGTGGGGGAGACAAAGGGAAGGGTCCGTACAAGCCTCCGAGTGGGAAAGACAAAGGTAAGCAGAAGGAAGGTCAAGGCAAGAAAGACATCAAGCCGAAGACCAACTGTTTCCTTTGCGACGGTCCTCACTGGGCAAGAGAGTGCCCAAAGCGCAAGGCTATCAATGCGTTGGTAAATGAGCGCGAGAAGGAGATTGAGGAATCTCACATGGGCTCTCTTCGCACGCTCACCGCCATCAAAGCCCAACCAACTCCAAAGACCCGAGGGAGTCAGGGTCTGATGTACTTGGACGTACACATCAATGGGAAAGCTACCCGCGTCATGGTCGATACGGGAGCTACAAACTCCTTTGTCTCGGAGGAGGAGGCAAGAAGACTTGGACTGAAGGTGTCCAAGGAGACCGGATGGTTAAAGGCGGTGAACTCTAAGGCGAGACCGCTTATTGGCATGGCTCGAGGAGTAAGCATCAGTATGGGTAATTGGAATGGGAAGATAGACTTGACAGTCGCGCCCATGGATGACTTCGAGGTAGTGCTAGGCATGGACTTCCTCGAACAAGTCAAGGTAGTTTCTTTACCCTTCCTACGTTCTATTGCTATATTGGAAGATACTCCTTGCATCATTCCAGCTATCGCCAAATCCGGATCGAAGACTCCTCATCTTTCGGTCTTGCAAGTAAAGAAAGGCCTTAAGAAGGGGGAGGTGACATACTTGGCCGCGGTCAAACATGACGAGGGTGGAGTTCCAACGGAGGGGCTACCCAAGGAGATCAAGAAGGTCCTTGAAGAGTACAAGGATGTCATGCCCGCGGAATTGCCCAAGAAAATACCACCTAGGAGGGAGGTGGATCACCAGATAAAGTACAAGCCCGGGAAGGACAATTTGGTGGCGGATGCACTAAGTCGCAAGGCGGAGCTTGCAACTATACGAAGTGCGCCACAGGGAGAAGTCGTCAATCTCATCAAGGAGGGGCTACAACACGACTCACTTGGCAAGAGTCTCGTGGGACTAGCAAACGATGGGAAGACCAAACGGTTTTGGGTACAGGATGACTTGCTCTACACTGTGGGAAACAGACTGTATGTCCCAAAATTTGAAAACCTGCGGAAGAATCTGATCAAGGAGTGCCATGATACAAAGTGGGCAGGACATCCGGGACAACAGAGGACCAGGGCTTTGCTCGAGGCAACTTACTACTGGCCGCACATGAGGGATGATATAGAGGCCTATGTGAAGACTTGTCTTGTATGCCAACAAGACAAGAACGAGCACCAATCGCCAGGAGGATCGCTAGAGCCGTTACCCATCCCCGAGAGACCATGGGAAAGTGTCACCATGGACTTCATATCGGCCTTGCCCAAGTCGGACGGATGCGGATCGATCATGGTGGTGGTCGATCGATTCTCAAAATATGCAACTTTCATTGCTGCCCCTACGGATTGCACGGTGGAGCAGGCAGCTCGGTTGTTTTTAAGGAATGTAGTGAAGTATTGGGGCGTGCCAAGAACGATCATTAGCGATCGAGACCCGCGCTTCACGGGGAAATTCTGGACCGAGCTTTTTAACCTGTTGGGGTCGAAGTTGCATTTCTCTACAAGTTTTCACCCACAAACAGATGGACAAACAGAAAGGGTGAATGCCTTGTTGGAGTTATACCTGAGGCACTTTGTGAGTGCCAACCAGCGAGATTGGGCAAAGTTACTTGATGTGGCCCAGTTCTCTTACAACCTGCAGAGGAGTGAGGCGACCCACCATAGTCCCTTCGAGTTGGCAACGGGCCAACAACCCCTCACTCCGCAGACGGTAATGGTGGGATATACGGGAAGGAGTCCAGGATCGTATAAGTTGGCCAAGGATTGGCAAGAACAACCCGATATAGCACGATCCTATCTCGACAAGGCCGCGCGGAAAATGAAGAAATGGGCGGACAAGAAGAGGCGACGAGTGGAATTTCAAGTAGGAGACTTGGTGCTTGTCAAGTTGTTGCCCCAACAATTCAAGGCCTTCAGGAAGGTGCACAAAGGCTTGGTAAGGAAGTACGAAGGACCCTTTCCAATCCTGAAGAAAGTAGGAAAAGTTTCCTACAAAGTTGAATTACCTCCAAGGCTCAAGATCCATCCAGTCTTCCATGTGAGTCATTTGAAACCTTATCATGCAGACATGGAAGACCCTAGCCGAGGAGAATCATCGAGGGCGCCAACTGCCATTGTAACCTCCTACGACAAGGAAGTGGAGGAGATCCTAGCGGATCGAATCGTGCGAAAAAGGGGTGTTCCCCGAAGTAGCGAGTACCTCATCAAATGGAAGGGACTTCCTACGAGCGAAGCTACTTGGGAACCGAAAGAGGCTTTATGGCAGTTCTCGAAGCAAATCGAGGAGTTCCACAAGGAGACTACGACGAGGACGTCGCCGGATTAGGTGGGGGAGAATGTCACGAACTTTCTAGAAGGATCCGGAATAACCTAGAGGAATGGTGAACCTTGTGGAGAAAACTAGAAGGATGGAGAAACTCCTAGAGAAGTCTAGCTCTTGGGACATTCTAGAATGTTGTGGAGACTTGTAGGATGTTCAAGACTTGGAATTCTCTAGAACATGTACATTGTAGGAATTTCTTGTACATTATAGAATTCTCTAGAACATGGTACATAGGTAGGGACCTAGAATGTTCTTTGGTGCCTATAAATAGATGGCACCCTTCATTTGTACAAACCATCCAAGAATCCAAGAAATCCAAGAATTCAAGAGTTCTAGCATTCAAGCATTCCAAACACTTGTGCTCTCTTCTCTTCTCTCTTCCTACAAGCTTTCTTGAGTTTGCTAGCAAGTTACTTGCCTAACTCGTGGGGATTAAGGCTGACTTAACCTCTTCGACGGGAGGAAGTGTGTTAAGTGCCGCACGGTTGGCTTAGAAAATACTAAGGCCGTGACATGTCGCACTTGTGCTCGTGCAGCAGCCCTTAGGTGTGCGAGAGCATAGCCAATAACCGTAGGTTGCGCAGCAGACAATGCATTGCGTTGATGTCCAAACTCCCAACAGCTACATAATAGTTACATTACAATATATATATATATATATAAACCCTAATCTTTTATATATAAAACACAGCACAAAATATGGCTTTACAATCCCCAAAAAAGAAAAAGAACCAAAGAATAATAAAAAATTACGATCAATCATGCAAAAATTAATAACCCATTCACAACATGAGTAATAAAAAAATAAAGAGCATATAAAAATAATTATGAGTGCCTACTCATGACATACAAAATGGAATAATATATATATATAACAAATATAAGGCTTTGAAACCAACTGTAGGATAAAAAGTAGAAAATTTGATTTTCTTGCACAACGGAAAAGTCTACGTTTTAAAAAAAATTTATACCTTATTTTTATTTGTCTTTCGTAAGATAGCAAATTCACACCACGTGATCTTCTTTGTTATAACTTTTCACCAGGAAATCAACATGTGGGCGTCTTTTGATATTCTGTTCGTTTGTTCTTTTTCAAAAAGAAACTATCATACAGAGGTTAGTGGTAATGGTGTTTCATTGAACATAAAGATTTTTTTTTTTTTTTTATATCACTTCCAACATATAATAAAAAATCTTATTAAGATTCATCTTTCTGATACCTTTTATCTCTTTATAACCCATATTTAAAATAAAATGTTAGGGCTATTGAAGATATTGAATCTTTGACATGCAGGTTAAATAATTCATAATTATTTTTAACCCTCTGTAGTCATGAAGAGTCGAACTCTTGACATCTATCTCCATTAATAATTCAATAATTTATAATTATTAATTAAAACATTATTAATTTATTAATTTGAATAATCAATATTATTTAATTAATTATTCGAACATTATAATTGAACAATTCAATTATTTGTATTCATAACTTATTTCCTAGTGTACGTGAGCTAACAAAAGAACCAAATGAACCTACAGTTTTGAGCTTCAAAACTCTTTAATCAATCATTTACCACTATTAGTCTTAATGTTACTCCGTTAAAAACTTAAGGCTGCACTCTCACAACTGTAGATATTTTACATAAACTGATTTCAGTGTCCACTGATCTAATCATTATACATGGTTTGATCCTCCACGAATAGTTCATGATTGGGTCGGGTCATAAAGTTCGTTTTACCTCTTTAATTATTTCTTATTCTTAAAAGTGTCATTGATTCTCTGAACAATATACCCATAACGACTTATGGATTTATCTTTATGTTTATATAAACATAAAATTGAGCGCTCTTATTGTTAAAGTACTGAATCAACCCTTAAGGGAATTACTCATCTACTTCTCGTAAGAAAGAGTGGATTTCAATATTGTGTAGAACATTCCCAACTACATATCAGACTGTATCTCCAAAATACGAAGTTATTGATCGAGAATACTACATCGATCTCACCCATGTAAATCAAGAAACATGATTATACATGCAGAAATCCATAAAACACTCAGAATTACGATCATCTCATATATAATCATCAATTTGATAAATATGTATCTCTTTTATTTCACGGATCTTATAAAGAGATTCATTTTTATTAAAGCCTAGTCGCATATAATCCTATTATATAGGTGCCTCCATTTTCATGTCATCAAATGTATAGTCCCGGATAAGATCATCGTATCATATACGAAATGGACCGCAGTTATAAATTTACCACAAACAAAGTACCCAACTTTGTTTGCGCTCTACGGACTCAGTAGATTATTGACCTCAAACAAAATCCTCTTTTATATGACATTCACATACTTTGTTTGGGACTACATGAGTAATCATAAATTTTTTTGACATTTATAAATTATAAATAAATCATCAACAATGAATGAATAATACATGTCTTTATTAACATTTATAACGTTTACATATTATTACAAGCTATTAGGGTAAAAAAACCCTGAAGGATGTTGGCATGTTATGATGAAAATATAGAAGGCAGGTTTTGTGGTTAGGGAATGAATTGAAATAACAACTTTATTAGATTTAAAAATTGGTCCAAGGAGTGGGTATGATGTTCAGAAAACGGTAACGCAGTATAAACATATCAGGTTTTTCCCATAACGTGATACAACATAGAGAAATTATATACTTATAGGAATTGTCGTACAAGAAACAACTGAGAGAATCGTCTTAAAGATATTACTGATAGTTGAAATATTTTATGAATAAGTAGACTCGGGATGAATGGAAAATATTTGGGAGAAATGGGCTGCTAGTAATTTCCATTTAAGTCTATAAAATCATCACCAATTCGGTGGAGGAGTTGTCAAACCATATGAAGAAACACTTATTCGTAACATTTCACCCAATTATGTCTTGCTTTTATATATATAGGATATACATATATTACAACAAAAATAAGACTATTCTTTTTTCTTTCTTTTTTTTCAACTACCAATAATAAGAGGAGTCACAAGTGTCCATTTAAACAGTAGCCAAATAGTAAGAATATTGATATAAGAGAAGAGACAGCAACGGAATTTAAGAAACATCGGCCCACAACTCAAACAATACTTCTTCTTTCGTACACACACTTCATCCGAGAAAATCTAGAATGCAAATACAACCAACATCTTGAATCTACATGAATTACAAGTGGATCAGTTCCTCAAGGGTACATTTGGTACATAGGACAAGATAGAATAACGTGAAACAGTCTATTCATCATGTCTTATATTTAGTACGACATAGACGTAGAACAATATGGAATAATGTGGGATAAAAAACTTAAAAACTTGTCTCACCTCAGATTTTAGGACAAGTAGAGCCTGAACCTGAAAATACTCATATATCCTTAATTCTTTTAAAAATTATAATTAAACCTAGGGCAAAAATTTTTTTAAACAAATAAAAATTGTAAAATTAAATTTTTTTCAATTAAAATTTCTTTTTTTACTATTTCAAAAATAGTTGATGTTCTTGGATAAATTATAAACCAAAAAAAAAAAACAAATAGATTAGATATAGTAATATAAACATAAGATTTCACTTTTCAAAACAAACAAAAAAAAAAAAAAATCAGATTACATATTTAATTATCTTTAAAATAATAATAATAACTAGGCTAGGATATATAGGGTTATTCCAATGTCCAGATCGAATCACACTTGTTGTTAATTATTAAAAAAAAGAAATATGATATAAAGATATTTATGTATATAACCTTCGAGTTGTATATCATTATATGATTTATTTACCATATACAAAAACTAAGGGTTAATTTTCATATTTATTGGATTATTCATTACACTCTTTAAATTTTGAAAATATATTTGTTGAAGACATAAAATTATTCTTAAAAAAAGTATGAATTTATAACATTATTAATGAAATTATATTATTTGGTTTATAATTAAAAAAAATGAAGATTATATTTATAAAGGATTATTGAAATACATTTATTTATTAACAGTTAAGAAACACATCCACTTATAGTTTAGAGCTAATTGCACTCACACCCCCTGAGGTTTGGCTAACTACAAGTAAAATCAACTTTATCGTTTATTAACAATGACAACCCCTACCGTTAGTTGACTTTAGTCAAAGTTAACAGTATCAGGGGTATTTTCGTCTTTTTCAATTTTTAATTTTATTTTATTAAATAATAAATCAAAAAATTAAAATAAAATAATTTAAAAATTAAAATAATAATAAAATTAATAAAAAAATAAAAAATTAATTAATTTAAATCCATTTTCCAGATCGAATCTCAACCGTCCATCAAGATTAATGAAGGGTTGAGATTCAATCTAAAAATGGATCTAAAATATATATATTTTGGGATCTTCGAAGAACCCAATCTGGGTTCTTCGAAGAACCCAGAGAGGGTTCTTCGATCGAACCCAGATGGGTTCGATCGAAGAACCCTCTGGGTTTGATCGAAGAACCCAGAGGGTTCTTCGAAGAAGAACCCAACTGGGTTCTCCGAAGAACCCAGTTTCTGGGTTCTCCGAAGAACCCAGTTTCTGGGTTCTTCGAAGAATCCAGATGGGTTCGATCAAAGAACCCTCTGGGTTCTTCGAACGAAGAACCATGGTTCGATGGTTCTTCGTTCGAAGAACCCAGAGGGTTCTTCGATCGAACCCATCCGGGTTCTTCAATCGAACCCATCTGGGTTCTTTGAAGAACCCAGTTTTCTGGGTTCTTCGGAGAACCCAGAAACTGGGTTCTTCGAAGAACCCAGTGGGGTTCTTCGTTCGAACCCAGATGGGTTCGATCGAAGAACCCTCTGGGTTCTTCGAACGAAGAACCATCGAACCATGGTTCTTCGTTCGAAGAACCCAGTTTCTGGGTTCTCCGAAGAACCCAGAAACTGGGTTCTTCGAAGAACCCAGTTGGGTTCTTCTTCGAAGAACCCTCTGGGTTCTTCAATCGAACCCAGAGGGTTCTTCGAACGAACCCATCTAGGTTCGATCGAAGAACCCTTCTGGGTTCTTCGTTCGAACCCAGATGGGTTGGAACGAAGAACCCAGAAGGGTTCTTCGAAGATCCCAAAAAATATATATATTTTTTTTTGGGTGGAGTTCCAATCTCCAGATTGGATCTCCACCGTCCATCAGATTTGATGGACGGTGGAGATCCACACTTTAATTTTTTATTTTTTTTTTAAAATTAAAAAATTTATAATAATTTTTTTATTTAATAAAAAGAAAATATTGTTTAAGGGGTAGTTTGGTCATTTCAAGGGTAACAGTTGGTCAACCGTTAAATCTAACGGAAGTCAACTAACGGTAGGGGGTGTCATTGTCAATAAACGATAAAATTAATTTTACCTGTAGTTAGCCAAACCTCAGGGGGTGTGAGAGCAATTAGCTCTATAGTTTAAATGGTCAATACATATTATAACAAACATTAGACAGGACAATAAAGATACTTTGGTCATTTAAACCTCTTGTACTGTCCTGTCTCCTGTCCCGTCCATGTATCAAACGCACCCCAAGAGAAGACATTCGCTCATGTACTATGTAATAATTCATTTTAATTCCATCGTCTTACTTCCACATAGATACCCAACAATTAAATAAATAGTATCAGAACCAAAAAAATATCATGACTATAAACCATCTACAGGTTGTCATAATAATAACATTGCTCACAGAACTGGGGAAAAAAAAGATCCTATCATGTACACCTGCAAGAAATTCATCTTAGCCTCTGTTGCCATGTCCTCGAAGTGTGGGACTCTTCAATATGTCGAGTTAGCAGTGAAATCCCATAATGAGAGGCACTTGAAGCAGCATAATACGAAGTCACAGTAAGTTGGGCAAACTCTGGAAGCGCATAACCTACAAATTCACATGTTAAATTGGGTGTCAAATCCAAACTGAGATACTTATCAATTTAATAATATCTTGGAAAAAAAAAAGTTCTTTTACATAGCTTATTACTGACGAACCCAATGGTCCCAGAATCCAAGGAGGATTCAAATTACAAATTCAATTACAATCAATACATGCTATATTTTGTGGACATGGCAAGGGAGACGTTTGGTTAAATGAGGTTCACGATCTGTCCCTTTGAAATAATTCAAAATAATTAATAACAAAGCCTATCTTTGGCTATTCTTGGTTATTAGACTCTTTATTTAAACAATAACAAATAAAATCTGAAGAGAAGCTAAAATCAATCTACAGACTTTAGGAAGAAAACATTTGATCAATGACAAAAACCTGTAATTAATAATTGTTCATTGAACTTCAAATTATTTGAATTTTATAAAGTTTGTTTCTTTTTCTTCCAACTTCAAAGGAGCTGGCAAGAACCCATTAAGGATAAAAAGAAACAAAACTGAGAAATCGCATATATATATTTTCTAAAGCATGCACAATAAGCAAACTTTCTTCCAAAAGTAACTTTCAGCAAACTAGTTAGATACCAATAGCTCTCAACATAATCACCAAAATGCCAAAACAAGTTTACACAGACCCTGCTAATTGCTTATATACCTAGGCAGAAGCACAGAATAAGCACCATTGATATCATCTCATGTGCCATGTATTCATAATTCCAAAAAGATGTGAGCACAAGATTCCATTTACACTATCCAACTTGGCATTTGGTCTATCACAAACTTGCTTCATCATTATCACTACATCAGTCTAAAGGTCACCCCAGAGTACTGATAAAACACTGCTCCAAGTTTCAGCTTATAGCTATGACAACACAGCTGCATCTTTAGGGCCAAATATGAATTATGTTAAACCTACATTGACTAAACTAGTACGATTATCCTAGCCACTTGTACTCCCACATCCTCAGGTATATTTTTATTACCTATCAACAGTTATGTACACCTCCAACAAGAAAATCTCTATTCCTGCACAGAGGCACACCTGCCATGCGCCTCCTTCATCTAATGAAATTTTCCAGCCAATCTTCGTCCTAGATTTTTTTTGTCCAAACACACTCCCCTAAAACTTATATTCTGATAGCAGTAACTGAGAGACTTTTCTGCCATGGGTATCAAACAACCTGCCTGAAATCCATAAGCGAGTGCCGAGCAGTACCAAGCTTCCTCCAGGTTATACTTTTCAAATATATGGCACAATTGGATTAATGTTACTGCTGTACTTGTTGAGTCAGTTGATAAATTAACTAATTGAAAGAGTAGTCTGGAAACCAAGTGCATAAGAGTAATCAATTACATATTTTCAATAGTTTGATTTTGATTGCGCACACACCAAAAAAAAAAAGCCTTCACTAGACAGATTATTTTTTAGAAAACCATATTTGCAAAATTAGATCATCGTGAATAACAAGAAACCAACCAGTCCACATAAATCAGCTATAACCATTCTATCCTCTAAGAAATAACAACACTAGTTTGTTAATGGAAACACGAAATTATTTTTCTAAAACTAGAAAATAATGAATACAACAGGAAGATATTCTTAAAAAGGTTAAAATCCTTAAGAATATCTGATTTTAAGAAACATTATAAAATAAGTGCATCATGTGAAAATTGAAAATTACTCATAAATGGCATATTTTCAAAATGTTTCGTGTGACTACCTTTAGAAGGAAAATAAAACATTAAAAAGCAATATACAGGAACATACTGTTAACCTTATCCTAGATATATGTAACCAAATATATCTATGGTCAACAATTATTGCATGGGCAATACTTGAAGTGCTAGCACCAGTAACACAAAATGATAAAAAGGTATACTGCCTTAGATTAATGACAAAACTTCCTAAACTGGAACATCATTCATAAATTGAAGGCCAGTCATACACAAAACAAGGACTTTTTCAATGCCTAAAAATCTAACCACATATAGGCACAAGATTTCTGTTCAGTGATACAAAAACTTTCTTGAATAGGAAAAAAATAAGAACCCAGGGCAACAGAGTCCAAACCCAGTCCGATCAATCCCCCCTCTCATTTAGATAAGTCAGTGAAAACTTCAATAGGACGAAAATCCATGAAAGAGGTAGGAATTATAAATCAGACTTAAGCTGATTGGAGTAAGATAAAATTTATAAGACAACTTATACAGTTCTTTTCTTATTCATTGACAAATGCTAGAAGCTAAATTCAAGATGCATAAAAATATGTGCAACAATGGAAGTTTATGGGAACCGAGATCAAGAATAATCTACTACGTGCTTGAGTGTTAGAATGTGTAATTAGTCTAAAAGTTTCCAATGAACTATCAGTATGGCGAGACATTTTCTTTGAAATCCCTATCTTCGCAAGAGTTAAAAAGGAGCAAAAGAAACAAGAAAATTTATTTTGAAAAATACCAATCCATCCAGTAAAGCAAATGCTTTTGGAACAAACTTGTCTGATGATTTATTCATTGGCATATCATAATTTAACATAGAAGAAAACGCAACAACTCTTAACAAGGTGGAAACTTTTACAGCAAATTCATAAGGACTCAAGTCTATTTCATTAGCTAAAGACAAACTATCAATGGACCTTTAGACTAGGAATTCATAGCTTAATTGTAGGACATGACAAACACTCACAATTTATTCATTTTAATTGACTAACAAATCTAGAACACACGTTGCTTCCCATGTCAATTAAAGATGTAAATAGGGCATGATTTATAGCTATGTAAACAAGTAACAAAATGGCCAACGCATTTCTAAGTAATCTGTATTTAGGTTTTTCAGTGAACGTTCTTTTACAGCAAAGGTAAAAGGTAAAAGGTACAAGATAATTAGGTTACAAAATATATGCAATAATGGCGCTAACCAACAGGCTTTCAAATAAACAGAAATGATTAAAAGCGATTGAAATTCAAATGAATAAATGTTGAAATTTAACTTAACATGAAAGTTAATCGTAGTGAGTGTGAAACTCACAAATGCTGTCACGGGAAAACGGTCATAAAATTGGTCCTCTCTCTCTTTTCTCAAAAACCCATCTCATTTCAAAGTGATCATATTGAAAGCAGTCCACGTCATTTGAAGACGTAAATGGGCCATGATTTGTAACAAATGACCAATGAATTTTAAAGCAATATTTAGGTTTTCCTGTAAACTTTCTTTTAAAGCAAAGTAGAAGTTACAAACTAGTTATTTTACATAATGTTACCAGATAGTTAAGTTACAAAATTTACCCATAAATGGCAAACCAATCAAAGCTTTAACTGTATAAGATCATTAAATGGGATTGAAAATTTAACTTAAAATTGAAAGTTATATTTAGAGAGAGTGTGTGAAACTCACAAAACACTTTCTCACAGGATAACTGTCATGAGATTCTCACTCTCCTTTCCTAGGAAACCCCTCTCATTTCAAAGTGATCATATCAAAAGCATAGTTTTAGCTGCAATATTTCAGAAGAAAAGCAATCGTATTTAGATCTAAAAATAATTCTATTTTGAAGATCCTTCAAAAGAATAAACACGAGAAGAAGGTCATGCTATCACCCACTTTATCCTCACAGACAAGGATGATTTCAAGGCAGAAGGAATGTTCTGTGCTTAGTCAATTAGCTGCCCATATCATTTAATCTTGTTGGTTTGGATGGGGGCATGTCTTGTCAAGTGCACTTAACATACATGAAGAATTTGTTTCTCAACCAAAGTATTGCAACCAAGTTCGGTTTTGCCCTGCTTTTTTAAGTGTTTTATGTGCTCTGTCTTTTGCTTAAATTTTAGTGGATAATTTAAATTGAATTACTCTATATTAGTTAGCTAGTGGGTTAGCTCTATCACTTTTATTCATGAGATTCGGAATAAACCAACGTAACAATTTTCTTTGTTGTATTTCAGTAGGCCTACAGATAAAAGCAGAGGACATAATTTTCATTATCACTCGACTTGTTTGAGAATTATAGGATTGGTCCTTAAAAGAACCAGAAACTTTGTAACTCAGCAAACTCTTTTTCTTTGGTTCATATCATAGTTATTCATGAGATAACATGTAAAAAATTTGTATCAAACTACATTACACCAGGTAAAAGGAGGAAACGTCCATACCTCCAAAGGCAGCACTGGCACCAGAAAACATTAGGAGTAGAGGAATCTGCCAGAAAAGAAGACAATTGAAGAAAATGCAACCAATATGATGAAGTGCATCAGTATTCTGGAATAATTAGAATTAAAAATCAGGTTTACCCCAGTTACAAAAGGAAGCCACTTCGGTCCCTTAAGATGATTTTGAAGTAACGGGATCCCTGTATTGAAACCATGAATAGCACCAAGCATACCACCTATACCAGAGCCAGCCTACCAAAAATAATATATATCAAAACAAGCACTATTAACACTAGCAGAACTAAGCATCAGTGTCCACAAGAATCTTTAACCACTCATGTTTCACAGCAAGATTACATTAATTTAACAGAATTGATATTTGAGAGTTTTCACCAAAAAAACAAATTAAATTAAAAAGGTTGATCAGTAATGGGTATAAAAGGAAAATGTAAAATTGTCAGATATCAAAAGCCGAATTTCCAGAAGAAGAATTGAGATGCAAAATTGCAACACAATACAGTAATTGTAAAAGCAAAGTGGAGAGACTAACCACACCAGTAGCGTCGTGTAAAACGGAAGTGATAGTCCACTCACCCTTGTCCTAAAATAAAGAGAAGAATTGAAAGGGATATTTAAATTTAATAATTAAATACAAGAAGAAAAAGAAGGGGTTTAAAAGAGTTGAAAAGAGTACAGATTTAGGGTTTAAGAGAGAAAGACAACGAGGGCAGCGAGGCGAACCCAGCCCCGGATTCATGGTAGGATCGTGATGCAGATTCCCACTTCTTAGTTTCTCCTCGTACACTTCCCTTGTACCCATTCCTCTCTCTCTCTCTCTCTCTCTCTCTCAAGATTTCTTTATTTTCCACTACTAAATCACCGCAACCGCATTAACAACATACCAAGCCGATTACCATTTTTCATGCTTCTATCGGCACCCCACTTTTGTCTCTTCACACCCCTATTTTTTTTATTATTATTTAAATTTTTTTTTTAGGGGTTCCAATGCCAATTCTTTCTATTTGTAAAACCGGCCAAAATTATTTTGATTCTCAGTTTTTTAAAATTTTTTTTTTCTGATATTTAATATTTTAGCTCTACTAATTTCTAATTTTTTTAAAATTAATTAAATTAGTTCCTCTACCCATATTTTTTATAATTAAACTTAACAGAATTTACACATTGACCATTTTATTCTTAAAAAATTTATAAATTTATAAATTATAAAAACAAAAAATTTCTAATTTTATTTTTTAATCACTATCATTTTTTAAAAATTTAATTTTTTTATTTTTAACCTAAATAGTACTTTTTGTGTGTAAGGACTAAAATACCCATAACACCGTCAAAATTAATTAACTGTTAACTAACGGAAGGACTAAACTAATTTATTTTAGAAAAGTTAGAGACCATGAGAGCCAAAACATTAAATATCGGTCAAAAAGTGATAATTCAAAAAAATCTGAGGACCAAAATTATTTTCATCCTTATAAAACACATCATATACGATTGTTTTAGAGAACTGAGTATGAAATTAATTGGAAAATTTTTAAGAGATATTTTTTTTTTAAGCACATCACATACCGCCTAATGTGGTTCGGTGATAAGAACGCTCATTTAACATGACAATGTCTCAAGCTTAAATCATCACCACCGTAAATGGTATATAAAAAAACAAAGATTTTTTTAAAAAAAAAGAAAAAAAAATTATTAAACATTTTAAAGGATATTTTGATAATTAAAAATAAGAAATTATAATTAAAAAAAATTATATTTATTTTGAATCTCTTAGGTGACACTTGAAATTGTGTCACCTTGTAATATTATCTTTGCTTTAGTTGAATGAATGAAATTTATTAATTTTACCCTTCAAGTTGTTTGTTTGTAAGGTGGATTGTAATAGAATACCCTGACGTTTGGCCAAATTGCAATGAAATCGTGAGTTTAGCCTTAATTACACATTACTGTAGTAGCCAAAATCTGTCGGGCCCAAAATATAAATAAGGATCCAGCCCAAAAGCCCAAAGTATACCCCAAAAACCAGGCCCAGAGTCAAAAAGTGGTACAACATCCATATAGTACGACATACGCTCGATATGGGACATCCATGTAGTACGACATGCGCTTGCTGTGAGACATCCATGTAGTACGACATACGATCGATAAAGAGACCTCCATGTAGTACGACATGCACTCCATGCCCCACACGTCCAAGTAGTATCAAGGGAATTAATTCAATATCCGCGCTTGGAAGTGCTCCTACGTCACACGACATACTCATCTCAGGTCGACGTTTAATCAACATGTCGTACGACATAGAATCTCCTTGGTTCTATGGGAGACCAAATCATGATCTACTTTAAAGACAGTCCTACAAAACCATAATTGCAATCTATAACGGCCACATTAAAAGAAGCATCCACCAACTTCCTTGGTGGAAGACAGCAAGAAGAGGTAATGATGAAGTCCCTCAAACGAGCAGAAGCATCCATCCCCTATAAATGAAGGATGATTATCCAAAGAGAGGGGGGGGGGACCTAAAAACTTAGATCCTAGAGCTATCAATATTCAAACAATATTCTCCGGCCATTGTCCATCATCTCCGATCACCCTCCGACCTTACATCTCCTTTGATCAAGGAGACCTCGATCATCAAGATAACAGGAAGTATCATTCACTCATCTCCATTTACGAGCATTACATACTTATTAGCATTCGCTAACTTGACCGTCGGAGTGACTTTGGCCGGCACCACTCCGGTGTCCCAGACGTCCTGCGAGTCACGTGCATTCTATCTTTGCAGGTTGTAGTGCCCCGTGTCCCCGAGCAATTTTTGAGGACAACAATTTGGCACCCACCGTGGGGCACGACAATCTCTGTGCGAGCAAAGGTAGAACGTAGCAACTTCGACTATGTCGTCAGACAATTTTCATCACGATGTGATGGAGGTTAGGGTACAACTCCTCATATCCCAGATGCAAGAGAATACCCAAAGGCTCCAAGCACTCGAACAAGAGACCCAACGAGTGTTGGCAGAGAACCAAGAATTGCAAAATAGGATCAATTCCCTCACCGTCGTACGACCGTTTGGAGACGCTTCAACGTCCCAACCCTTGCCATTCGATCAAGCCGCCCACACTACTTACTACACGCCAATCTGCCCAGACGAACAAGGTACCATGGCAAGAGACCTCGATCCAATCCACGTAGGCTCGGAGCCTAACATTCGAGCCACGGACGAACTGCACATCGTCGCACGACATATGGCGGACAACACGTCGACCAGGACAGGAAGGCATCGATCAGATGACATGGTAAGAGCTACACAAGAGGTGACACCTATCTCCACCCCAAATGGCAACATTGGTTCAACCCAACCAACCATCCCGCTATAAGGAATGCCATCTGGTCCTTCGCATTCGGCACCGTCGAACCCGAACCTGGTAAATATCGAACCAACGTTGGCTAACCGTGACTTAGCGTAAAGGTTCGCAGAGATGAAAGCACTTATCCAACACATTCCGGGAATGCCCGCTCCTATAAAGAAAAGCGCGGCCAATAGCTTTGCCGACTCTCCCTTCGTCGACGTAATAGCACTGGTGGAGATGCCAAGAAAGTTCAACTTTCCCGGTATGAAGCAGTACGACGGAACGACAGACCCCGACGACCACATTGCGCAGTATCGACAACGAATGTTTACTGCCGCCATCCCACAAGACCTAAGGGAAGTATGCATGTGCAAAAGATTCGGCTCGAGCCTCGTAGGACCTGCCCTACAATGGTACACCAACCTTTCCAATGTTTCCATCAATTCTTTCACTCAACTCACGGACACCTTCGTGGAGCAGTTCGCTAGCAACCGGAAGCTAGAAAAATAATCCGACGACCTCTACACAATCAACCAAAGGAGGGGTGAACGCCTACGTGACTTTGTAGGCCGTTTCAACAATGAAAAGGTTTCAATCCCTCATTGCAACCAGGCGACAGCCATATCAGCCTTCCGCAAGGGTCTACTCTATGATTCCGACCTATACAAGGAGCTCACCAAGTACCCTTGTAAAACCATGGAAGACGTCCTAACCAAAGCATGGGCACAGATAAAATGGGAGGAAGACGAAGTGAACTATAAACCTAATAGAGCAAACAGCAGGGAAGACGGGTCGAGTAGAAGGGTTGAACAACGAATTAACAACAGACGTATCGAGCCATACCCAACGATACCCCGAAGGGACGACCAAATAAGATACGAGTGCCGAATCGACGACAGATCGCCAAGACCGTTCGTCCTCAAAGGAATGGGTAGATCAATTCAGTGGCCAGACAAGATGATGAACCCGCCGGATCAGAGAGACAACTCCAAGTGGTGCGAATTTCATGGTGACCACGGCTATCGAACAGAGCATTGCGTCGCGCTACGACTAGAAGTGGTAGAACTACTCAAGAAGGGCCACCTTAAAGAATTCCTAACTGACAAAGGTAAGCAGACTTTTTTGAGTAAGGATAAGTCGCGCGACATTGCTTCAATTCCACCACCAGAACCTCCCAAACACGAGAGAACTGTGAACGTTATCTCTGGCGGATCCGAAGTAAATGGAGTCACTTACTCAGAAGCGAAGCGACACTCACTGCAAGCCGGTCGTACGGAAGTCCGACAAACCCATACGGCGGACCCGACGTATAATTATCCAATCAGTTTTAGCAGCGATGAGCATACAGACTTACTCAACCCCCACCACGACGCGCTAGTTATCTCATTAACAGTAGCCAGTTGTTTGATCAAGCGAATCCTAGTGGACAATGGAAGCTCAACAAACGTACTCTTCCTCGGCTCGCTAAGATTAATGCATATTGACGAGTGTAACATCGTACGTCACTCGACCATCCTGGTAGGATTTAGTGGAGAACATAAGAACACCATAGGGGAAATCGTCCTTCCCGTCTACGCGGAAGGTATCAACTTAAACACACGCTTCCTCATCCTGGACTGCCCATCGTCCTACAACATAATCATGGGTTGCCCATGGATTCATAAGATGAGAGCTGTCCCATCAACATATCATCAGGTCATCCGTTTTCCTACGAAATGGAAAGTCCACGAGATCCGAGGGCAACAAAAGACCTCGCGTGACTGCTACCAGAACACTCTAAAAAGCAGGTCGTCCGACTTATAGCAATTACAAAACGCGAGCGCCACTACCAACAAAGACGGACCAGATATGGAGGAGCTCGACGAAGTGTCCATACATCCAAGTTTCCCAGACACAAAGTTAGTATCGAATCCGGCCTCCCACAAAATATTAGAGCAAAGCTAGTCAGCTTCTTAACGGCCCGGCATGACAGTTTCGCATGGTCACACACGGACATGACCGGCATTAACCTAAAAGTCCTAGTGCATAGGTTATAAGTCGACCCAGATTACCCGTCCGTGAAGCAAAAATGAAGGAAGTTCGCGCCCGAGCGCAACAAAGTTATCAACGAAGAAATCCAAAAGCTAATCGACATTGGCTCAATGAGAAAAGTAAATTACCCAGACTGGCTCGCAAACGTAGTAGTAGTGAAGAAAAAGAGTGGGAAGTGGCGAGTCTGCATCAACTTCACAGACCTCAACAAGGCTTGTCCGAAGGACTCCTTCCCTCTCCCACACATCGACTACAGCAGGCCACGAACTATTGAGCTTCATGGGTGCATTCTCCGGTTACAACCAAATCCTCATGCATGTGAACGCCTAGGAAAGAACTTCTTTCATCACAGAGCGTGGCATTTTCTGCTATAAGGTGATGCTCTTCGGCCTCAAAAACGCAGGGGCGACCTACCAAAGATTAGTCAACAAAATGTTCACAAGAATGCTCGAACAGATCATGGAGGTCTACATCGACGACATGCTGGTGAAATCATTAATAGCGGATCAATACCTTGACCACCTCGTCTACATCGACGACATGCTAGTGAAATCATTAATAGCGGATCAATACCTCGACCACCTCTGACAGTCGTTCGATATCATCGACAAGTATGGGATGAAGCTTAATCCAACCAAATGTTCCTTTGGAGTTTCATCAGGAAAGTTCCTTAGCTATTTAGTAACCAAGAGGGGCGTCAAGGACAACCCAGATCAACTTCGATCCGTCATGGATTTGAGGTCCCCCAAAAGCATCAAAGACGTACAAAAAACTGACCGGGCGACTCGCGGCCCTCAACCAATTCATCTCAAAGTCATCCGAAAAATGCAAGCCTTTCTTCGATGCTTTAAGGAAGAGTAAATCATTTGATTAGAACCAAACAAGTGAGGACGCATTCCAAAACATAAAGCAGTATCTAGCATACCCTCATCTCCTATCCAAACCTAAGGAAGGAGAGATACTTCTACTCTACCTCACTGTGTCCGAGACGGCCGTTAGCGCAGTACTAGTAAGGGAAGAAGATAGTAAACAACTCCTCGTATACTACATCAACAAGACCTTACTCGACGCAGAAATAAGGTACACTCAACTTGAGAAATTGGCCCTTGCACTAGTTACAGCCGCAAGGAAATTGAGGCCATATTTCCAATGCCACACCATCAGCGTACTCACTGCTTTCCCCTTGAAGAACATCCTACATAAGCCCGAACTGTCCGACCGACTAGTGAAGTGGGCCGTGGAGCTAAGTGAGTATGACGTCAACAACCAACCTCGCACAGCGATCAAATCACAAGTGTTGGCAGACTTCATAGCAAACTTCACACCTGGGATTCTACGACAAGCGGAGGAAGAGCTTTGCACCATGTCATACGACACGTCAAAAGAGGAATGGACCTTGGTAGTCGACGGATCAAGTAACGCTAGGGGCAGCGGACTAGGGATAATACTTACCTCATCTAAGGGACACGCCATAGAACGATCCATTCGGTGCGGGTTCAAAACCACTAACAATGAAGTCGAGTACGAGGCCCTCATAGCCTGGCTAACCTTGGAAAAAGACCTACGCATCGAACGGATTAAGGTACGTAGTGACTCCCAATTAATTGTGAGACAATTGCAAGGATCCTACCAAGCTCGAGACTTGAAAATGTCGTCTTACTTAAACTTGGTGAAAGAACTACAAGCCTCGTTCGAGTCATTCGACATTGAACAAATACCAAGATCAGAAAACACGCATGCCGACGCGCTTGCCAACCTTGGCTCTGCACTAGATACCACAGTCGAGCGGACCATCCCCATGGTTTTTTCCTAATGGCCAGCTATGTGGAAACCAATGAAGCTCGAAATTGGACCAATTTCGGACGAGCCAACTTGGATCACCCCGATCTATGACGACTCCCTCCCATCTGACAAGGTAGAGGCACGACGAATCAAGATAAAAGCTGCCAGATTTTCCATAATAGAAGGTCAACTTTACAAACGGTTCTACTCCGGGCCCTACCTTAAATGCGTCAACCCTATTAAGGCTCAGCAGGTACTCAAGGACTTGCACGAAGGGCAATGTGGAAACCATTCAGCGGGGAGAAGCCTAGCCAACAGAGCAATCACATCTGGATACTACTGGCCAACAACAACCTCGTCAAGCGATGTAACCCATGTCAGCGCTTCGCCCATATTTTGCATCAACACCCGGAGCAACTTCACCCCATTTCAGCACCATGGCCCTTCATAAAGTGGGGAATGGATATAGTAGGAAAAATGCCAGTCGCTACCGGAGGTAAGGTCTACATGTTAGCCGTGACATATTACTTCATAAAATGGGTCGAAGCCGAGTCATATGTGAAAATCAAAGACTCAGAAGTAGAAAGCTTCATTTGGAAAAATGTCATATGCCGCTACGGAGTTCTAAAAGAGATAGTCACTGACAATGGCTCACAATTCATATCATACGACTTCCAAGACTTTTGCGACAAGTGGAATATTAAACTAAGCTATTCGAGCCCAAGATATCCTTAAGCCAACGGACAAGCAGAATCCACCTACAAAACTATCATGTCCACCCTCAAGAAGCGACTCGACCAATACAAAGGAAAATGGGCCGACGAGCTACAAGGCGTACTGTGGTCCTCCCGTACGACGGTCAGAACGTCAACAGGGGAGACACCATTCTCCCTAACTTACGGCTCGGAGGCCGTAATAGAAACGGAGGCTGATTACCCTTCTTACAGAATACGACAAGCAACCGAAGAAACAAACAACAGAGAATTGCTAAACGAACTCGACACAATCGACGAGTGTCATGACAAGGCCGCAATCAGATTGGCCGTATACCAACAAAGAGTTGCCCGACACTATAACAGGAACATTCGTCTCAAAGCATTCAATATTGGAGATTGGGTCCTTCGTCGCGTCTTCCAAAATACAAAGGAAAAAAGAGCAGGTAAACTCGGTCCTACGTGGGAGGGACCATACCAGATCACCAAAGTAGTTGGACATGGAGCCTATAAACTACGATGTACAGATGGCATAGAGATCGGCAACAGTTGGAACGCATGCCATCTAAAACTGTATCACTTCTAAAACCTAACCTTTATGCTTGTTTCAATTTTATCATCCTATGACATGGAACTCACTTAGGCATCGGAGGGCCGTTGGTAAATCCAACGGTCAACCAACTCTTTTGTACAGGTCAGCACCACTGGACGATCTCGTACTAAAAGTTTCTTCGATTCATGCCACACGACCTGTTTTCAAGATCTACTGCCGCAAAAGTAAAAGTTAAAGCACGAAACTATACAGTTCCACACTAAAACTAGGGGAAATTATCATACTGATCAACACAAGTCGCACAACCTGCATTCAAGGTTATAGATCACGACCTGCATTCAAGGTCAAAATCAAATGCTGATCGCACGACATGCAATCAAAGTTATTGATCACGACCTGCACTCAAGGTCAAAATTCAACAGCGATCGCACGACATACATGCAAGGTTATGAGTCACCACCATCATTCAAAGTCTTCAAATCACACGACATCTAATGAACAGACTTATACAAGCAAGTCTAGTATCTCTATTATGTCGTACGACAACATGATATATAGGAAATGTTCATTCTATTAAAAATGCGAAATTATAGTTCGAAAAAACCCACATGGGCAAAAACTTAAAAGTACTTAGCAAAAATTCATAAAAACAAATGTTTTACAATGAGGCGACAAAGACACATCCTCAAGCATCTTCAGTTTCGGCTTGATGGCCACCACTCGACTGCACAGGCAGTTCTATAACAGCCTCACCCTTAGAGGCAACATCCTCATTTCCCTCATTAGCCATCGCTTTGACAGTTTGGTCTTTATCTTTACCACAAGCGTTGTCATCCCCTTCTTCTCCATCCGAGCAAGTCAGCTCTTCATGGTCAGCAATCCACTTGTCAACCTTCCACTCGGTCACACGACCATTCCTATATTCCCTCATCAGGTCTGCGCATGTCTTAATGATCGCGTTGAGAACATTGTGTAACACCCCCTGACCCGACCCGGCTGGATCGACCCAGGAAGTGCTACCGGGTTTTCAAAACTTTCTTATTTCTGTTTATAAACTGGAAACCATATAATTTCTAATTTAAAAATCTTTGCGAGTGAGCCCAATAAATAAACTTTTTACAAAAATTTCGGCAAAGTTTCCTCTGTTTTTCTGATTTCCCAAAACCTGTTTGCAAATAAAACTCAAATCACATACATTTCATAATAACACTTCAAATCTCCTTTCATACAAATGCGCACTCTGCCGTTTAGTGCGACTTTCAAACAGTTTATAAAACAATTCATTAATAATAAATCCTTTGAAAAATGCCAAACAGAAAGTATAACATAAAATAATTACAGCACATTATCATAAAACATCCTTACAAAACCCTCTGTATATGCATGCATATCTAATTACATTATACAGAAATATTTATATAATTAACTACCCCAATAGATGCTGTGACTCTGAACTCTCCTCTGCAGCTGGTATCTCTTCAGTCTTTTTCGTCCTCGGTATCTTTATTACCTACGTGTTAGAAACAAAACTAACGCGCTAAGCAAGGCTGCCTAGTGGGTGTACACTAAAATAAATGGTAATATAATATAAAACAGTATATGTAAATTCAGAAATTTAAAAGTGTATATAGACAATAAAACTTAAAATCAGTACTTTCAGAAATAGAAATATCTATAACAAACATTTTACAATTACTGAAACTAAGTAAATAGACAGTATTTCAAAACTTTCTGGAATTCAGTTTCATATCATTTCTTTGTTTTCCATAACATTTCCTAATCATAAATTCTCAATTTGGCCCGTGATACACATAATAGGGTGTACAGGACTGGATTACGGGTTTTACAGTCGGGTTTCCCATTTCATATGAAATGGTATCCCTATATAAACAGTCGGTTTCCCATTCTACTAGGAAATGGTATCCGGGTATTCTCACAGTCGGTTTCCCATTTCACGAGGAAATGGTATCCGTGGTAAACAGTCGGTTTCCCATTTCACGAGGAAATGGTATCCGTATAATCCATAATCAGAGACAATCATATATCACGGTGCAGTACTGCCATAAATTCACCCAATTGACATGTCAATCTCCTATATCCCTATATCCCTATACATATATCAGGGCCGTTCAAAATATCGTAAATATCCCTATACTTTTAATTACATTTTGCACCCCTCATATCGTAAATTTTATATCCACATATTTAAAATTAATTATTCGAAATCCGGGATGTTACACATTGTCCTCAGCCTTGTCTTACAAAGAGTCGTAATCTGACTCCTTAGCTTTCAGCTTAGCTCCGAGAAGGTCGACATCTGACTTCACCTTATTGAGCTCGAGGGTCGCCTCAACCGCACGACTAGATGCTTCGAGAGCTGTCTTCTTGATCTCCAGGTTTGAAACTTTTAACTTATCGTTGTCAAGCTTGAGACTTTAATTGCTTGACTTCAGCTCCCTCACCTTCTTGAGGGCAAGACCAAACTCCTTCTTCATATGGATGTGAGATTGAAGAGCCTGCAAAACCAAAATCAAACACTTAGGCAAATCTACATTTAAATAAATAAAGCTACTAGTTGTACGACTTTACCTGAAAAAGGTGGTTGAGTCCCCAATCGACAGATTGGGAGAGGCCCATCTCCTTCAAATGACTTTCATCCTCAGGCAACAGCAGTCGCTCGACCTGAGGCAGGATCGATCCAAAATCAGAATACGCATAGGCATCCTAGGGAAAAGTAAGGTCGACCGATGAGTCAGCAGTGGAATCCTCCCTCCTACGCTTCTTCCCCGCATAACTAACATCAATGACAGCCTTGCCTCTACTAGAGGAGGGAGGTGGTAGAGGAGTCGACATCGACCCAACATTGTCGCTCGACTGAGCCTTCTTCTTGCCCTTCCTTTTTTCCCTGAGCCTTCTCAGAGCGTCATCAGTACCACGAGCAGCAATTTCTCCAGCCATGAGGTCAACCGCAAATCATCGCTCGACGTATAATATAGGTGTCAGAAACCTTATGCCGTATAGTCGCTCGACACAATGTCCTAACTCTGACAAACTCCACTAAATTTTTGAAAGCTGGGTAAAGAGTACCTGGCTTGTTTATCACTGAGAACTTCCACAGATGGCTTGGCCTCAAGTTCTCCTCGGACAGAATAGTCTTCCAACTTCTTTCCTTCACGTCGTATGACTATATTTTAACTGTCTGCGTCGCACACGTAAGACCAACCACAGCTTGAGGAGCTCCAATGTTCACTACAAAACAAAGAAAACAAACGGGTAAGTACGACAACAAATATAAAATCGAACGACACGATATGATTAAAGACCCACTAGCCTTAGACCAAGTCGTACGAACAACTGAGTCCCCTATAGGCCACTCCACAAGAAGACCCCTAGCAAAGAAAAATCTATCCTTCCACGACCTGTCGTTGGTGGTTAGCTCTGTGATAAGGTGCTTTCTATTAGCACGAAGATTCAAGTTATAACGACCCTTCTCAGTGTCGTGCTCCCTCATCGAGTACGTGTAGAAGAGGTCTGGCAACTCGAAAATAATGGACTCCCTTGTACACAACAAGTCCAAACCCAACAGGATCCTCTAACTGTGAAGCATGAGTTGTCCTGGGGTAAGCTCAAAGTGGTCTAAAACCTTCCTCAGTAGCCCGACCACTGGTAATATGAACCTGACCCGCTGAAATGGGAGTTCATAGAAACAGGTCCATCCTGGGATATCCCAATCTGGTCTCTCCTCCTTGAAGGGTAACCTCAGTGTAACACCATCAGGTATGACATAGCTATACCTTATTCGCATAAGATCCTCCTTCTTCAGCACACTGGCTGGGTTAGCCAGAAGTAAACCCAGCGGTCAACTTGGTCCCATGGGACAAGGACCAGCCGCTTCACCTGGTAGCTCGACAAGGGGAATCCCGACAGGTATCTCTTCCATCACGCGCGATGTACCCTCATACTAGATACAGTTATAGGATCGTACGACAAAGATGCCAACGTCACTTCACCAATTGTTGACATTGACTACCCCAACGAGTTGGACGACAGATCTATAGCGTTGTCGTATCCGCGCCCAGACGTGCTGGGACTATTTTCATCAGCTCTACTCGACATCTCACCTACAAGTCGTGCGACAGAAGGGAGGGTTAGTAGTCAGATCTAACTAAAGACCCTACACACCCTAGCTCTAGATCCTAAGGTTGTAAATCACGCATTTTTAAGTCGTGTGACAAACACGCCCCAATTACAGTCATGCGACAAAAACACCTCAAACAAATTCTACCAAATCCTAAGTTATGTTTTTGGATCAAAACCTACATTTTTTATTTTTTTCCTAAAGAAACTACTCGAAGAACAGAAAACACACCCAGAAAACTAGAAAAACCAGAATATAAGAAAATAGCAAAAAATAAAAACTTACCAAAGAAGTAAGGGATGACCATCGTTTCGCCGGGATAGATGCGAAAAGGACAGAAACGATCAAGCAACGACGCCGAAAACAGAAAACACAGGCTACTGGTTCTTGAGAGATAAAGAAAAAAGATAGAGAGAGAGCGAAAAATTGAAAGTGAGAGAGAAAGGGAAAAGGCGGCAATATAAGGAAGAAACATGTGCTGACATGTCAATACCCTATTGGGCATGCACCCCCATAATCGTCATCATTAAAATCAGGCGTGCATCCCATAAAGTCACAGTAGCACAGCTATCGAAGAGCCATCAGAAGGCCAACCGCTCACACTACCTCGACAACAACATTGTCGTACGACCGCATCAAGTCAAGAATTGTGTTATTCTCATAAAACCAGGAGGAACTCTCGAAACAACCCAACTGATCACCACAACTGATCGTGCGACACAAAAAGAACTCCACATACGGATTCATGTGTCGTACGACGAAAAGAGAGTACAAACCTCTTGACTTTCTTCCTAAAATACAAGGCGTTTGAGGGCAAACTGTAGTAGGCAAAATCTGTCGGGCCTAAAATAGAAGCAAAGATTCAGCCCAAAAGCCCAAAGTATACCCCAAAGACCAGGCCCAGAGTCAAAGAGTGGTACAACATCTATATAGTACGACATACGCTAGATATAGGACATCCATGTAGTACGACATGAGCTCGCTGTGAGACATCCATGTAGTACGACATACGATCAATAAAGAGACCTCCATGTAGTACGACATGCACTTCATGCCCCACACGTCCAAGTAGCATCAAGGGAATTAATTCAATATTCGCGCTTGGAAATGCTCCTACGTCACGCGACATACTCATCTCAGGTCAACGTTTAATCAGCATATCGTACGACATAGAATCTCCTTGGTTCTATGGGAGACCAAATCATGATCTACTTTAAAGACGGTCCTACAAAACCATAACTTGCAATCTATAACGGCCAAATCAAAAGAAGCATCCACCAACTTCCTTGGTGGAAGACAGCATGGAGAGGTAATGATGAAGTACCTCAAACGGGCAGAAGCTTCCATCCCTTATAAATGAAGGATGATTCTTGTAACACCCCCTGACCCGACCCGACTGGATCGACCCAGGGAGCGCTACCGGGTTTTCAAAACTTTACTTAACTCACTTTATAAATTACAAACCAGTGAAAATCATATAACTTATATTTTAAAAATGTGTTTCTAGTGAGCCCATCAAACTTTATTTTCAAAAATTTCGGCAAAGTTTCCTCTATTTATCTGATTTCCCAAAACCTGTTTTCAAACAAATCTCAAATCAATATAATCCACAACACTTCAAATATCATTTCATTCAAATGCGCACTCTGTCGTTTAGTGCAACTTTCAAACAGTTTTTAAAATAAAACAATTTATTATTGACAGTACTTTGAAAATGAAAAACAGAAATCATAAGACAATTAATTACAAAATATAAATATATATAACACCTTTACATATTCATGTATATGCATGCATAACTAACTATAATATACACAAATATATGACTACCCAAAATGTGGTGACTCTGGACTCTTCAGTCTGCAGGTACCTCCTCTCTACTCTTTCTCTGCCTCGGTATCCCTGTAACCTACGCAAGATAAACATCAACGCGCTAAGCATGTAGCTTAGTGAGTGTACACTAAAATGAATTGTAATATGATATAAAATACTAAATGGTAAATTCAGAAATTCAGAAAGATATGTAAATAAACAATAAAGCTTAAAGTCAGAATTTCAGAAATATAAATATATAAAACAAAAACTATATAAACACAAAGTGTTTCAAAAGTTTCTGGGTTTCAGTTTCAATATCATTTCTTTACTTTCCATAACATTTTCTAACTATAAATTCTCAATTGGGCCCGTGATACACATAACAGGGTTTACATGACTGGATTACGGGTTTTACAGTCGCGTTTCCCATCTCATATGAAATGGTATCCCTATATAAACAGTCGGTTTCCCATTTCATGAGGAAATGGTATCCATATAATCTCACAGTCGGTTTCCCATTTCACGAGGAAATGGTATCCGTGTTTAACAGTCGGTATCCCATTTCACGAGGAAATGGTATCCGTATAATCAACAATCATAGGCATCATAAATCACGGTGCAGTACTGCCATATATTCACCCAATTGACATGTCAATCTCCTATATCCATATATCCCTATACATATATCAGGGCCGTTATTCAAAGTTTTCAAATATCATAACAAATTAGTTCTTTGTTTTCAGGAATCAACGAATATAAATTTCAATCAAAATCCATAAGTAGAAAACCAAACAATAGTTGTAGACCAGGTTTTGAAACCATACACTTTTATTCGAATGTCCATAATGTCAAAACATCAGAATATTGCACAAATAGTTCCAACAATATTTAAAATGAAATACGAGTATATAAACAAAAATCAATACGAGTATATAAACTCCATAACTATATTTCCAGACGTGCTAAATCAAAACATCTATCGAAAATAAGTTCAGAAACGTGTGTACACCAACCTGGATATCGTTTTACCGGTACTACGCCTTTTTTCCTTCTGAGTTTTCCTTTTTCCTTTCTTTCTTTTCTTCCTACTCTTTCCTTTCTGTTCCTCTTTCTTCCTCGTCTTTTCTTTTTCTTTCCCTTCTCTTCTTCTTCTTTTTTTCTTCCTCTTCTTCTTTCTTCTTTCTCTCTTCTTCTTTCTTTTCTTTTCTCCCTTCTTTTCTTTCCCCGTTTTCTGCTGCCTTCTGTTTTTTTTTTTTTTGGCTTCCGCGAGAAGCTTTCTTTTCTTTTTATACAAATTTGGTCATCGCGACCTGTGGTCGCGCCACCTGGTCGCGATACTCACTGGAAGGCTTCCACCGCTTTTATCGCGATCACACATCGCGGTACCATAGTCGCGCTGGTGATCACACATCGCGTTGCTCACTGTCACTTTTTCTTCACTTCATCCGGTCCATCTGGAAACCATAAAAATAAACATACTTTTAATTACGTTTTATACCCCTCTAATCATAACTTTTTATATCCACATTTTCAAAATTAATTATTTGAAATGAGGGATGTTACAATTCTTCCCCTCTTAAGAAATTTTATTCTCGAAATTTACCTCAATTGAACAGTTGCGGATACTGCTGCCTCATTACTTCCTCACTCTCCCAGGTAGCTTCTTCTACATTGTGATTCCTCCAGAGGACTTTCACCAGTGGAACTATTTTATTTCGTAATTCTTTAATCTCCCGGTCAAGAATTTGCACTGGTTCTTCTTAATAGGTCAGGTCTGGTCGGATTTCAATACTTTCGGCCTGAATTCTGTGGGAAGGATCAGATCTGTATCTCCTCAGCATGGATACATGGAACACATTATGAATCTTTTTTAATTCTGGAGGTAAAGCTAGTCTGTAGGCTACTGGGCCCACACGTTCAATAATTTCGTATGGCCCAATAAACCTCGGACTTAACTTACCTTTTCTGCCAAATCTGAGCACTTTCTTCCATGAAGATACTTTCAGAAACACTTTCTCACCGACTTCATATTCTATCTCTTTTCTTTTTAAATCTGCATATGATTTCTGTCGGTCAGAAGCAACTTTCAATCTTTTCTTGATAATCTTCACCTTCTTCTCAGTTTGTCTGATCAAGTCTGGGCCTACTAACCTGTCCTCTCCTAACTCTGTCCAGCATACTGGAGTCCTGCATTTTCTTCCATACATTGCCTCATACGGTGCCATAGCTATACTCGACTGGTAACTGTTATTGTAGGCAAATTCAATCAATGGAAGGTGATCTGCCCAACTCCCTTCAAAATCAATTATACAACTCCTGAGCATATCTTCAAGCACCTGAATTACCCTTTCTGATTGTTCGTCTGTCTGCGGATGGAAGGCTGTACTGAAACTCAATCGAGTACCCAAGGCTTCTTGAAACTTCTTCCAAAATCTGGATGTAAACCTCGGATCTCTATCTGATATTATGGATGCAGGCACTCCATGCAATCTGACTATCTCTATAATATATAATTCTGCCAGTCGATCCAGTGAATAATCAGTTCTAACAGGTAGAAAATGTACTGACTTTGTCAATCGATCCACTATAACCCATACTGCATCGTGTTTACTCCGGGTGAGTGGTAATCCTGTGACAAAGTCCATTGTAATGCGATCTCATTTCCATTCAGGTATTGCTATTGGTTGTAACAATCCTAATGGAACCTAGTGTTCAGCTTTCACCTGCTGACAAGTCATGCATCTATTCACAAATTCCACCATATCTTTCTTCATTCCAGACCACCAATACTGAGTTTTCAAGTCTCTGTACATTTTTGTGCTACCTGGGTGCATTGCATACGAACTACTATGTGCCTCTGTCAGGATCATCTTTCTCAATTCTTTATCATCTGGAATACAAATCCTGTCTCTGAAACACACAATACCGTCAGTTCTAACTGAAAAGTTCGGATGTTTCCCTGAGGGGATCTGTTCACATATCATCTGGAGTCTAGCATCCTGCTTCTATTTTTCTGCAATCTGCTGAATCAAACTAGGTCTGCATACCAATTCAGCTACTAATGCATTATATGGATTCAACTGTAATTGCACATTCATAGCCTTCAGAACAAATAGTGCTTTTCTGCTCAAAGCATCTGCTACCACATTCGCCTTTCGTGGATGGTAATCAATTACGCAGTCATAGTCTTTAATCAACTCCATCCACCGTCTCTATCTCAGATTTAGCTCTCTCTGGGTAGGCAGATATTTCAAACTCTTGTGATCTGTGTATATATAACATTTCTCACCATACAAGTAATGCCTCCAGATTTTCAAAGCAAATACAATGGCTGCAAGTTCCAGATCATGTATAGGATAGTTCTGTTCATGTGTTTTCAGCTGTCTAGACGCATATGCAACCACCTTGCCTTCCTGCATCAGTACACAACCTAAACCCTAATGTGAGGCATCACTATAGATCACAAAGTCTTTACCTGAAACAGGCTGAATCAGGACTGGAGCCTCAACTAACATCTTTTTTAATCTGTCAAAAGCTGCCTGACATCTGTCAGTCCAGTCAAATCTGACATTTTTATGCAGTAGCTTGGTCAACGGACTTGCTATGGATGAAAATCCCTTCACAAACCGTCGATAATAACCTGCCAAGCCTAGAAAACTTCTGACTTCTGTAACATTTCTAGGAGGCTTCCATTCCACTATTACTTCAATCTTTTTCGGATCTGCCTTAATACCCTCTGCTGATATAATGTGACCAGAAATGCAATTTCAGGTAACTAGAACTCACATTTGCTCAATTTGCCATACAGTTGCTTCTCTCTCAGAATCTGCAATACTACTCTGAGGTGCCTGTCATGGTCCTCTCTCGTCTGTGAATATACCAGGATATCATCGATAAATACCACCATAAACTGGTCCAAGTATGGTCGAAATATTCTGTTCATCAGATCCATAAAGGCTGCATGTGCATTTGTCAGCCCAAATGGCATCACTACAAATTCATAATGCTCATACCTGGTTTTGAATGCAGTTTTCGGAATATCTGAATCTTTTATTCTCAACTGATGATACCCCGATCTGAGATATATCTTTGAGAAGACACAAGCTCCTCTCAGCTGATCAAATAAATCATCAATTCTAGGCAACGGATACTTGTTTTTGACAGTAAGTTTATTCATCTGCCTGTAATCGATGCACAATCTCAATGACCCATCTTTCTTCTTCACAAACAGCACCGGAGCTCCCCACGGGGATACACTGGGTCTAATGAAGCCCTTATCTAGCAATTCCTGTAACTGTATCTTCAATTCCTTCAGTTCTGCTGGTGCCATTTTGTAGGGAGCTATCAATATTGGAGACGTACCTGGTACCACATCAATCATAAACTCCACTTCTCTCTGAGGTGGCAAACCAGGAAGCTCCTCTAGAAACACATCTGCAAAATCACACACTGTGGGTATCTTTTGGATTTCAGCATTAACTTTTCTGGAATCAACCACCTGTGCTAAATATGCTTCACACCCCTATCTGATCAATTTGCAGGCTGTAGTGGCTGAAATGACATTAGAGAGAAAATCCCTCCTTTCACCCAACATTGTGATTTCTGCACCATCTGCTGTTCTGAGTATCACTCGTTTTAATTCACAATCAATCACCACTTTGTGCCGAGTTAACCAATCCATGCCTAGTATCACATGTAACATCCCAAAATTTCGTATAATTCATTTTGAATATGTGAATATAAATGTTGTGATTTGACGAGTGTAAACGTAATTAAAAGTATGTTTATTTTTATGGTTTCCAGGTGGACCAAATTGAACGGTTGAAAACGATGCACGAAAAGAAGAGTGAAAAGCTGAGACAGTGAGTATCGCGACCACAGATCGCGATGAGCTGCTCGCGACGAAGAATGGCATTTTCGGGCAGTGAGCAACGCCACCTGGTCACCGCGACCACAGATCGCGCTGACTGGCTCGCGACGAAAAAGTGAAATCCTGGCAGTGAGCATCGCGACCAGGATACCGCGATGTGTGATCGCGATGAAGGCGGTGAAGTTTCTCCAAAGAGCAACGCGACCTGGTGGAGCGACCACAGGTCGCGACGACCGAAATAATATAAAAAAAAATTTGGCTTCTCACAGAAGCTAACGAAACAGAACAGAGGAAAAGAGAGAGGGAGAGACCGAGAAAAAGAAGAAAGAAGAGAAAGAAGAAGAAGAAAGAAAGAAGAAGAAAAAGAAGAAGGAGAAGAAGAATAAGAGAAAAGGAAGGAAAGGGAAAAGAGAAAGAGAAAAGAGAGGAAAAAGAAAACCCTAGAAACGCTATTTGTCGAAAGGAAACGGTATCCAGGTTGGTGTACACCCAGTTTTCGAATTTTTTTACGAAACGTATTAAGTACTTCTCGTTTGAATCTGCGATTTATTTGAAAATTTTCATGTTTATGTGTTTATATTATTTCTTTGAAATGATTTTATTGTTGATCGAATTTTCTTATTATTACGATTTTTATTGAAATTACTCATGTTAGAATATTGTCTGAATATTATTTACTTTTTATGAAATCATTTATGTATGTTTTGAGAATATCGTTTGAATTGTTTATTCATGGAGCGACTGTTGATTTATAAATTTCAGTGAATATTTGAAAATGTGTTATTGAAACGGCCCTAGGATACTTAGACATAGAAATGGATATAGGAGGTTGGTATACCAGCTGAGTTCTGTTAGCAGTACTGCACCGATGTTGAGATTGATATTGATGATATCATGTACCTCCTCATGGATTCGTCCAGGGGTAGGGAGACACGTACCTCCTCACGGATTCGTCCTGGGGTAGGGAGACATGTACCCTCCTAAGGATTCGTTCCTGGGATGGGGAGATATGTACCTCTCTAGGGTCCGAACCCTCGGTCCTAGAGTAGGGAGATACGCACCACTCTTAGGATTCGTCCTAGGGTGGGAGCTATGCTCGACAGACAGTCACTGTGGTCGAACGACCCATATTCCAGTCCTGGTTTATGTTGGGTATTCTAGAGGGCCAGAATTGAAGTGATTTGAATAATGTGTTTATAAGTGAATTTCGAAATTTATTTTTATACGTTTACGATTATAATCTACATGATTTTATATGTCCTGGATTATGAATTGTAATGAATTATTGATATAGAATTGATTTCATCATTTTTATTTCTGTAAATGCTTTGCATCGTAATATGTTTATATTTGATTATATTGTGATATTTTGTTTATTAAGAAAAGCTGTTTATGATTTTTAATATTTGAGTTTAGTGTACACCCACTAAGCAGTATTGCTTAGCGCGTTAGTTTTGTTTCTAATGCGTAGGTAATAAAAATACCGAGGACGGAAAAGACTGAAGAGGCACCAGCTGCAGAGGAGAGTTCAGAGTCATACTCACCATCATTTGGGTATTTACTTATATAGATATTTCTGTAGAATGTCATTAGATATGCATGCATATACAGAAAGTTTGTAATTATGTTTTGTAATTATGTACCGTACTTAATTATTTTATACTTTATGTTTTACATTTTTTTTAAAGACTGTAATTTAATGAAATGTTTTATAAATTGTTTGAAAGTCGCACTAAACGGCAGAGTGCACATTGGTTTGAAAGTAGATAAAGAAGTGTTGTTATTAAATTGTGTTGGATTTATTTTGTTGAAAACAGGTTTTGGAAAATCCGAAAAACAAAGGAAACTCTGCCGAAATTTTTGTAAGAAGTGTAATTCGATGGGCTCACCCGAAAATGTTTTTAAATTATAAACTATGCGGTTTTCCAATGGTTTGAAAATTTGTTTGATGGGCTCACAATGCTTTAAAAATGTATGAAGTGAATTGAGAACGTTTTGAAAATCCGGTAACGCTCCTTGGGTCGGTCCAGTCGGGTCGGGTCAGGGGGGTGTTACATCACATCAAACTCATGGGATGGCAACTCCATCAAATCTCCTGGGAATTCACATTCTTGTATCCGAATCGGACAATTTCTATACACACGGTTCACAACTACACTTTGACCTATCAGATTACTAACTAACACATCATATTCAGTAGGTTCAGTTTCCAGATTTCGGTGTTTCAGCATAGCATCACATATATATGAATGAGTAGAACCTGGATCTATCAATGCAATAGTTGTAGCATCAAAAATAGAAATAATACCAGCTATCACATCAGGTGCATCCTTGTCTTCCTGAGCTCTAACACCATAAACTAGTGCAGGAGCTCGACTATCAGGTCTTGCCACTGATTCTGACACCCCTCTTTGGCTACCACCTTCAGGTCCTGCCTGACTGGGCCTCCTACCTCTGGAAGTAGTATGGGCAGATCTCTCTGGTTGCTGAACAGGAGTAAACTGATATTTCGGACAATCTCTGTAAAAATGGTCACAAGCTCCACACTTGTTGCAAGCTCCTGTAACTCTCCAGCATTCACCAGGATGCCTTTTTCCACAGTGCTCACATAATACAGGGGCTGGTCCATCTTCAGTCCATCTTCAAACCTTCTACATTTGTCCGCCTCTGTCGCCACCATATCTCTCGCATATTTACTCAACCTGACAAATTCTCTCTCATATTCGGTCACTGTCATTTGCCTTTGCTTCAGGTTGGTAAATTCCCTTTTCATATTGTCCAGATAAATGCGACCAATATATTTTCTCCGAAATTCCTTTTTAAATAATTCTCACGTTCTGTCCTCTGGTCGCACGGACTGTATAATGGAGGTCCACCATTGATAGGCATCTTCCTGCAATAAGGATACTGCACACTCCAGTCTCTCTTCAGGTGTGCAGTGCATTTGCTCTAATATTCTGTCTATTCGTTCAAACCAGTACTCCGCAGCAGAAGCATCCTCATCCTTTCTGCCATGAAAATCTGTGGGTCTGTATTTAGCTAGTCGCTCTATGGCTGATCTTCGTGGCGCTGCTCTAGCCACATTCTGAAAGAATTCAGTCATTTGCTGCATAAATGCTGGCTGTACAGGATCCGCCACTCTCGGACTTACGGATTCCCTAGATGCTCCCCCAGCCACGCTGGCGGGACTCTCAGGTCTATCTCCACTTCCTTCCATTTCTTTTATCCTATATAAGACAGAAGAGAGGTCTGCAGATTAGAGTCACACATTCCTATGGGTACCTTTATACAATGCATGCATATACAGACTCTTTTGGTCCAGAAACGCCTAAACCGCGCTCTGATACCACTTAAATGTAACACCCCCTAACCCGACCCGACTGGATCGACCCAGGGAGCGCTACCGGGTTTTCAAAACTTTACTTAATTTACTTTATAAATTACAAACCAGTAAAAATCATATAACTTATATTTTAAAAATGTGTTTCTAGTGAGCCCATCAAACTTTATTTTCAAAACTTTCGGCAAAGTTTCCTCTATTTTTCTGATTTCCCAAAACCTGTTTTCAAACAAATCTCAAATCAATATAATCCACAACACTTCAAATATCATTTCATTCAAATGCGCACTCTGCCGTTTAGTGCGACTTTCAAACAGTTTTTAAAATAAAACAATTTATTATTGACAGTACTTTGAAAATGAAAAACAGAAATCATAAAACAATTAATGACAAAACATAAATACATATATATATATATATATATATATAACACCTTTACATATTCCTGTATATGCATGCATAACTAACTATAATATACACAAATATATGACTACCCAAAATGTGGTGACTCTGGACTCTTCAGTCTGCAGGTACCTCCTCTCTACTCTTTCTCTACCTCGGTATCCCTGTGACCTATACGAGATAAACATCAACGCGCTAAGCATATAGCTTAGTGGGTGTACACTAAAATGAATTGTAATATAATATAAAACACTAAATGGTAAATTCAGAAATTCAGAAAGATATGTAAATAAACAATAAAGCTTAAAGTCAGAATTTCAGAAATATAAATATATAAAACAAAAACTATATAAACACAAAGTGTTTCAAAAGTTTCTGGGTTTCAGTTTCAATATCATTTCTTTACTTTCCATAACATTTTCTAACTATAAATTCTCAATTGGGCCCGTGATACACATAACAGGGTTTATATGACTAGGATTACGGGTTTTACAGTCGGGTTTCCCATCTCATATGAAATGGTATCCCTATATAAACAGTCGGTTTCCCATTTCACAAGAAAATAGTATCCATATAATCTCACAGTCGGTTTCCCATTTCACGAGGAAATGGTATCCATGTTTAACAGTCGGTTTCCCATTTCACAAGGAAATGGTATCCGTATAATCAACAATCAGAGGCATTATAAATCACGGTGCAGTACTGCCATATATTCACCCAATTGACATGTCAATCTCCTATATCCATATATCCCTATACATATATCAGGGCCGTTATTCAAAGTTTTCAAATATCATAACAAATTAGTTCTTTGTTTTCAGGAATCAACGAATATAAATTTCAATCAAAATCCATAAGTAGAAAACCAAACAATAGTTGTAAACCAGGTTTTGAAACCATACACTTTTATTCGAATGTCCATAATGTCAAAACATCAGAATATTGCACAAATAGTTCCAACAATATTTAAAATGAAATACGAGTATATAAACAAAAATCAATACGAGTATATAAACTCCATAACTATATTTCCAGACGTACTAAATCAAAACATCTATCGAAAATAAGTTCAGAAACGTGTGTACACCAACCTGGATACCGTTTTACCGATTCTACGCCTTTTTTCCTTCTGAGTTTTCCTTTTTCCTTTCTTTCTTTTCTTCCTCCTCTTTCCTTTCTCTTCCTCTTTTCTTCCTCGTCTTTTCTTTTTCTTTCCCTTCTCTTCTTCTTCTTTTCTTCTTCCTCTTCTTCTTCTCTTCTTCCTCTCTTCTTCTTTCTTTTCTTTTCTCCCTTCTTTTCTTTCCCCGTTTTCTGCTGCCTTCTGTTTTTTTTTTTTTGGCTTCCGCGAGAAGCTTTCTTTTTTTTATACAAATTTGGTCATCGCGACCTGTGGTCGCTCCACCTGGTCGCGATACTCACTGGAAGGCTTCCACTGCTTTCATCGCGATCACATATCGCGGTACCATGGTTGCGCTGGTGGTCGCGTTGCTCACTGTCCGAATTTGATCTTTTTTACCGCGAGCAGCTCATCGCGATCTTTGGTCGCGGTGAGGATCGCGGTACTCACTGTCACTTTTTCTTCACTTCATGCAATCTTTCTGGACCGCTCCATCCGGTCCATCTGGAAACCATAAAAATAAACATACTTTTAATTACGTTTTATACCCATCTAATCATAACTTTTTATATCCACATTTTCAAAATTAATTATTTGAAATGAGGGATGTTACAATTCTCCAAAGAGGGAGGAGGGGGGGGGACCGAAAAACTTAGATCCTAGAGCTATCAATATTCAAACAACATTCTCCGGCCATTGTCCATCATCTCTGATCACCCTCCGACCTTACATCTCATTTGATCAAGGAGACCTCGATCATCAAGATAACAGGAAGTATCATTCACTCATCTCCATTTACGAGCATTACATAATTGTTAGCATTCGCTAACTTGATCGTTGGAGTGACTTTGGCAAGCACCACCCCGGTGTCCCAGACGTCCTGCGGGTCACGTGCGTTCTATCTTTGCAAGTTGTAGTGCCCCGTGTCCCCGAGCAATTTTTGAGGACTACAATTACTACCTGTAATGGTTAAAAATAACCTAAAAGGCTTAGACCCGAAGACTGGCCCAAAATAAAATGCAACCCAAATAAAAAACTAAGCAAAATCCAAAAGCATGCCCAATTGCCTTTGGGGCCCATCAGTCGCACACACATGGACTAAGTCAGCTTTGACGAAGTCTGGATCAGAATCTACGACACACACATGGACTAACCGGATATCTCGGAGCATGATTCTCTCGACCGCCTTTAACGGACATTACATATATAAGTATTAACACAAGCTTCATAAGTTGGGTCACGCGCATTACACTAAAAAGAGCTATCATTATACTCTGATACAATCCAGCCATCATTCAATATAGTCAAAACCAAGGCATCAGTACAACACTAAATAGTGTTAACAAGCGGTACCCTTTGGTATTGTGCCACGCTCGACACGTCGATAATTACACCATGCTCGACGTAATGACGAATATGTTATACTCAACACTCAACTATTCCAGGTTGTAGTTTCCTTTATTTTACTGTAATTTGAATTCAACATTTAACTTAGTTGTCAGAAACTATTTGGCTGGCACCACCCCGGTACCCAACCATGTTATTCTCTTTTTGCAGGTTGTTGATGTAATACCCCCTGACCAGACCCGACTGGATCGACCCAGGGAGCACTACCGGATTTTCAAAACTTTTCTTAATTCTGTTTATAATTTGAAAATCTAATAATATATAATATAAATACTATCTATAGTGAGCCCATCAAATCCATTTTAAAAATTTCAACAGAGTTTCCTCTGTTTTTCTGATTTTCCAAAAACCTATTTTCAACAAAAGTTCCAAACAATATAATTTCAACACTTCAAAATCAAACTTTCAAACATGTGCGCACTCTACCGTATAGTGCGACTTCCCAATTATTTTCCAATAAAACAATTCATAATTACTATTTACAAACTTTGAAAACAAAAAACCATTAAACAACTATTTACAAAACATATATAAATATCGAATTTACAAACTTCTGTATATGCATGCTTAATTGAATATAATATACAAAACCGTATAGCTACCCAATAAGTATAGTGACTCTGAATTCTTCAATCTGCAGCTACCTCCACTTTACTCTTTTCTCCTCTGATATTCTTGTTACCTACGCGTGATGAAATCAACGCGCTAAGCAATAATGCTTAGTGGGTGTACACTAAACTCATTTATCAAAATTATAAAATAAATTTCATAATAAAAATATCACAATGCTATTGTATAAAAATATGTCATTATTCAACTGAATTACGAAAATGAATCATATAAAATCAATTTAATATAAGCAACTAAATGAAATTAAATATCCATACGAAATCAAGTTCTCAATTCTTTTATAATCATTTTATTCAATTCATTCTCAATCCTGGCCCTTTGGTATACTCAATATAATTTTAGGACTGGAATATGGGTCGTTCGACCTCAGTGGCTGTCTGTCGAACATAACTCTCAACCGGAGGACCGGCACTTGGGGCCTGTACAATTCAAGGGTGGTACATATAACTCCCTACCCTAGGACTGAATGTTCGGTATCCGAGAGAGGTACATAACTCTCTATCCCAGGACGAATTCTTAGGAAGGTACATACTCCCTACCCTAGGACGAATCCTTAGGGAGGTACATAATAATCACAATCAATAGCAATATCGGTGCAGTACTGCTGAAATAACCTAGCTGGTATACCAACCTCCTATATCCATTTTCTATGTCCAAGTATCCTAGGGCCGTTTCCATTCACAATCACAATTCATTAAAAGCCATATCTGTAACACCCCCTGATCCGAATCCGCTCGGACCGAATCAGGGAGCACTACCGTATACGGAAAATAAATTTCAGAACATAAATTTAAGTAATGATCCAAATAAATATTTAAATTATAGTCCAAAAAGATTTTCTGAAAATTTCGCCAGAGTTTCCTCTGTTTTTCTGTCTTTCCAAAATCTGTTTTCACAATTCATAACATCCACACTTCTATAATCTCAAATCAAATTGTGCACCCTTCCATATCTGATGCGACTTACCAAAACAAATTATATCAAAATACTTATAAATATTCAACTTCAAAAGCATTAAATTCCATGGGCCTAAATATTACAAAACTTTACAAAACGTACATAAAAACTAAATACCGTTTCAAATAATTACAAAAACATTCTTGTCCATACATGCCGATATAATACATATAAAACATCAAAGATATAATGGGCTACCAAAAATGTGGGAGCGATGTGACTCAGGACTCGATCACTGCAGACTCAACTCTTTCCAGCCTTATCTTCTTCCTGAACTCTCTTACCTGCGTGTGAGAAACTCAACACGCTAAGCATAACGCTTAGTGAGTGTACCCAAAATCCAATTGTATAAACATAATATAATATCTCAATAACGCAAATAACATATAAAACCAACATATAGGGCACAATTAAATCAAATATTTCAAATATATATATTTATATATCCCTTGGAAAAACGATAACAAATATCATATCAAAGCAATTATCAACAACATCTTCTGAAATCGGAATAAAATATCGTATCAAACTTATTAATACCAAATCAAATCATATAACAAATTATATTTCATTTATATTTCCATTTTAGGCTCTCGATATACTAAACATACTTTTTGGACTGGATTACGGGCTATACAGAACAGAGATGGATACCAACGGAGGACCCGCTGCATATCCTAGATATATCATAACAGAGTTGGATACCAACGGAGGACCCGCTGCGTATCCCAGATTAGATTTCCCAACCCGCAAAGGGTGGTACCTCAAACATAACATATAGGCGTAGTACTACTCAGAGAACCCAATTGACATGTCAATCTCCTATATCCATATCTATGTTTACATATATCATAGCCAAATCACTTTTCGAAAATCATATAATTCATTCCGAACAGAATCGTCAATTTAAATTCTGAAATCATATCCAAATCAATATACACATATTCGGAATTCGAATCGCATCAATATACATATACAAGCAAATTACAAAATCGTTTCCGAAAATACTTCTGAATCCAGAAATCGCTTCAAATCACATGCAATTATATATCATAAATCCATAGTAAATCCAAATGCCGCGAATAACTTTTCGAAACAAATCGCAAAACAATATATACGAAATCGCTTTTAATAATATTCTCCGTAATATTACTATAATCAAAACATATCGAAAATCAATTCATAATATTTTTCGTAAACAATATTACCGATCCAGAATATATTCCAAATAAACGTAATCCAAATCAGTAACAATATATATATATATATTCAAAATCAATTTATTACAACATATATATATATATATATATTCAAAATCATCCCAAAATCAATTTCAAACAACATATCATAATCAATATAGCTCAAATAAACTAAAAACAATATAATATAATGATTCCGAAATATTCTGAAAAATCTGAAAAATACGAAAACGGTATCACCAAACCTGAAATGCTATTCTCCACCTAGACTTCTTCTTCTCCAACTTCTCTATCACTCTCATTCTTCTTCTTCTACACCTTCTCTCTCTAAACTCTCCCTTTTTCTCTCTCTATAACTCACTCTCTAACTCTCACCATGACACACTCAAATTCACCTAGTCAACTAATTCGCATGTAATGCTTTGGTATCATGCTAGGTGTAATACTTTGGTATCATGCTTTTTAGGTGTCAAATGCCCCTTTTTTTTTTCTAATTTTTGTGCTTCCAAGGTTTGTCATGCAATAATATTATTCTCCACCACTATCCAGTAACATTATATTATATATAAATATCTCACAATTACAATTTGCTCCCTTGACTTCCACAAATCACCAAATGGCAAGCAATTTACAATTAATCACATCCCATCTCGATAATTATTCCAAAAAATATTCCACACCTATCCAATTACCAAATCGACTTCACCAATATTCAATTGGACCCATTATCATCCAAATGCACCATGAAATTAATATCTCTAATGGAATTTAACTCGGTTAAAATTACTATTCATTTTTTAACCATATACCGAATATATATACTTTCCACCAATATAAATCACATACTTGACTGTTGCATGCATAATAATAATTAATAATAATACTTTTCGTAATTACGAAAAATTAGGGGCGTTACAATTCTTCCCCCCTTAAGAAATTTCGTCCGCGAAATTTACCTCATTCAAATAGTTGTGGATATTGTTGTTGCATCACTTCTTCGCTCTCCCATGTAGCTTCTTCCACATTATGGTTCCTCCAAAGTATCTTCACTAGTGGTATTTTCTTATTCCAGAGTTCTTTTATTTCTCTGTCCAGAATCTCCACTGGTTCTTCCTCATATGTCAGATCAGGTTGGATCTCAATGGCTTCAGTCTGAACTCTGTGCGACGGGTCAGATCTGTATCGTCTCAACATGGATACATAAAATACATCATGGATCTTTTCTAGTTCAAAAGGTAAAGCCAGTCGATAAGCTACTGGTCCCACACGTTCAATGATCTCGTATGGACCAATAAACCTCGGACTAAACTTCCGTTTCTTTCCGAATCTCAATGTCTTCTTCCATGGCGATACTTTCAAAAATACCCTGTCTCCGACTACATACTCAATGTCTCTTCGTTTCAGATCCGCATACGATTTCTGACGATCGGAAGCAGCTTTCAATCTGTCTTTTATAATCTTTACTTTCTCTTCCGTCTGTCTAATCACATCAGGTCCAACCAACTTGTCTTCACCTAACTCTGTCCAGCATAAGGGTGTCCTGCATTTCCTGCCATACAATGCCTCGTATGGTGCCATAGCTATGCTCGTCTGAAAACTGTTGTTGTATGCAAATTCAATCAATGGAAGATGATCAACCCAACTCCCTTCAAAATCGTTGATACAACTCCTGAGCATATCTTCTAGCACCTGAATGACTCGCTCTGATTGCCCATCTGTCTGCGGATGGAAAGCTGTACTGAAGTTCAATCGTATACCCAAAGCTTCCTAAAATTTCTTCCAGAATCTGGATGTAAACCTCGGATCTCTGTCAGAAATTATAGAAGCTGATACACCATATAGTCGAACAATCTCTTTGATATACAGCTCTGCTAACCTGTCTAAAGAATAATCTGTCCTGACAGGTAAGAAGTGCGCTGATTTCGTTAGTCAATCCACGATTACCCAAATCGAATCCTGTTTGCTTCGCGTAAGGGGTAATCTGGTAACGAAATCCATGGTAATGCAGTCCCATTTCCATTCAGGTATGGATATTGGCTGTAGCAAACCTGATGGAACCTGGTGTTCCGTTTTTACCCGCTGACATGCCATACATCTGTTCACAAATTCAATCACATCTCTTTTCAAACTTGACCACCAATACTGAGTCCTCAGATCTCGATACATTTTAGTACTACCAGGGTACATCGAATACGGACTACTGTGTGCCTCTGTCAGAATGGTCTTTCTCAACTCATCATCATTCAAAACACAAACTCTGTCCTTGAAGTACAGAATACCATCATCCTTGATTACAAAGTCAGTCTGCTTCCCCTCTTGGACTTGACCACGGATGGCTAAAAGTTTCTCATCCTGTTGTTGCTGATCCTGTATCTGCTGAATCAAATTTGGCTTGAGTTTCAACTCAGCCAGGATAGCATCATCTGATGTCAGTCTCAATTGAGCATTCATAGCTTTCAGTGCATACAGAGATTTCCTGCTCAGAGCATCAGCGACAACATTCGCTTTCCCTGGATAGTAGTCAATCACACAATCATAATCTTTAATCAACTCCATCCATCGCCTCTGCCTCAAATTAAGTTCTTTCTGGGTAGGCAGATACTTAAGACTCTTGTGATCAGTGTAAATATAGGATTTCTCTCCATACAGATAATGCCACCATATTTTCAGAGTAAACACTATGGCTGCAAGTTCCAGATCATGTGTCGGATAATTCTGTTCATGAGTTTTCAGCTGTCTGGAAGCATATGCAACTACCTTCCCATCATGCATCAATACACATCCCAGGCCATTGTATGAAGCATCGCTGTAAACGACAAAGTCTTTTCCTGATATTGGCTGTACAAGAATTGGTGCTTCAACCAACATCGCTTTCAATTTCTCAAAAGCCGCCTGGCATTTCTCATTCCATTCGAACCTGACATTCTTATGTAGCAGTTTAGTCAGAGGAGTAGCTATGGATGAAAACCCCTTTACAAACCGTCTATAGTATCCGGCCAAACCCCGAAAACTCCAGATCTCAGAAACATTTCTAGGAGGCTTCCACTCCATAACTACTTCAATTTTCTTGGGATCTGCTTTAATACCATTTGACGATATTACATGTCCCAGAAAAGCAATTTCATTCAGCCAGAATTCACATTTGCTGAGCTTGGCATACAACTTCTTTTCTCTCAGAATTTGTAACACTATTCGAATATGTCAATCATGTTCTGCTGCAGTCTGAGAGTATATCAGAATATCATCAATGAATACTACAACACACAGATCCAGATACGGACAGAAGATACGGTTCATCAGATCCATAAAGGCTGCTGGTGCATTAGTCAACCCAAATGGCATTCACCACAAATTCATAGTGTCCGTACGGTGTCTGGAAAGCTATTTTCTGAATATCAGAATCTTTCACCCTCAACTGGTGATATTCTGATATGAGATCAATCTTCGAGAAGACAGTGGCTCCTCTCAACTGATCAAACAAGTCATCGATCCTAGGCAACGGATATTTATTCTTGATTGTGAGCTTATTCAATTGCCTGTAATCGATACACAATCTCATTGACCCATCTTTCTTCTTCACAAACTGTATCGGTGCTCCCCACGAGGAAACACTAGGTCGAATGAATCCCTTATCTAACAACTCTTGCAACTACAACTTCAGCTCTTTTAATTCTGTAGGTGCCATTCTGTATGGAGCAATTGATACTGGTGCAGTTCCCGGTATCACATCAATTACAAATTCCACCTCTCTCACCGGTGGTAGATCAGGAAGTTCTTCTGGAAATACATCTGAAAAATCACATACGGTAGATATATTCTGTAGACTGGAATCAACCTTCCGTGAATCGACCACATGTGCTAAATAGGCTTCACACCCCTTTCTAATCAATTTAAGAGCAGTAATGGTCGAAATAACATTAGAGAGATAATCTCTTCTATCGCCCACCATTAGTACCTCTACACCATTTGTTGTCCTAAGCGTCACTCGCTTTAGACTACAGTCAATTATAACCCGGTGTCTGGATAACCAATCCATGCCCAAAATTACATCGAAATTATGGAATGGCAACTCTATCAAATTACTTGGAAATTCATACTCCTGTATTCTGATAGGACAATCTTTAGAAACCCTATTTACGATCACACTGTGACTTAAAGGGCTACTCACTATCACATTAAACTCAGTAGACTCAGTTTTCATATATCTGTCTCTAATCATGGCATCACAAATATACGAATGGGTAGATCCAGGGTCTATTAATGCAGTTACAGTAAGGTCAAAAATAGAAACCATACCAGTAATCACATCTGGTGCATCCCTGTCCTCCTGAGCCCTAATAACATAGGCTCGAGCTGGTGCCCGACTCTCCTGACGCCCTGAAGACTCTGTTGCTCCTCTGGGCCTACTGACCTCAGTCCCCGTATGACTAGGTCTCCTCCCTCTAGAAATAGTGGGAGCTGGTCTCACCGATGGCATATCAGAAGTATCCTAACTCCTTGGACAATCTCTCAGAAAATGACCGCGGGACCCACATCTGAAGCAGGCTCCGGTCACTCTCCTGCACTCACCATAATGACTCTTTCCACAATGATCATAGAGAGCCAATGCTGGTCCCCTAGCTGTACTACTAGGAGCACTAGCTATAGATGCTGTAGACTGACCTGGTCTGGCAGATGTTGGAGGTCTCTGGAATTGCCTCGGGCCACTACTCTGTGGTCCCCTGTACCTTTTGCTGGGCGGCTAAGACGAACTGGACTGTCCCTGACCTCTCCGCTGCTGACTCCAGCTCTTCCTGGCCTATTCATCTGTTTGTACCCTTTCAACAGTTGCAGATACAAGCCTAGTAAAATCCGCTATCTCCAATGCAGTAACCTGAAGACGGATATAATTATTCAGACCGTCCTCAAATCTCCTGCACCTGCTCTCCTCTGTCAATACCATGTCACTGGCGTACTTACTCAATCGGTTAAACTCCCGTTCGTACTCAGTAACGGACATTTGTCTCTGTTTCAGATTCACAAAATCTCTCTTCATGTTCTCTATGTAAATACCACCCACATACTTTTTCCGAAACTCTCTCTGGAAAAACTTCCAAGTTCGTTCCGCTGGCCGCACTATCCGGGTAATGGCTGTCCACCAATGGTAAGCATCCTCCTGCAATAAGAAAACGGTACACTCCAGACTCTCCTCTAGGGTACAGTGCATCTGCTATAATATGCGCTCTGTCCGCTCAAACCAGTATTCAGCAGCTGTAGCATCATCACCACTCTTACCCCGAAAATCTGTAGGTCGGTGTTTAGCCAACCTCTCAACTGCTGATCTCTGAGGTGGGGCTTTAGTTACTGTCCACAGAATCTCAGTCATCTGTCGCACATTAACTGGCTGATCCTGGATCTCCGGTCCAACCATTCTCCGACTCACTGATTCTTCCGCTGCTTCCCCAGCCACACTGGCGGGGCTCCCAGGTCTATCTCTATTTCCTCCACTTTCCATTTTCCTATATAAGACAGAAGAGGATTACTGCAGATTAGAGACACATTCTCCTTTTTTTTTTTTCTAAAATGCATGCATGTACAAAACAATTTACATTTACAAAACATTTCACTCTGGTCTAGGAACGCCTAAACCATGGCTCTGATACCAAAAACTGTAACACCCCCCAACCCGAATCCGCTCGGACCGAATCAGGGAGCGCTACCGTATACGGAAAATAAATTTCAGAACATAAATTTTAAGTAATGATCCAAATAAATATTTAAAATTATGGTCCAAAAAGATTTTCTGAAAATTTCGCCAGAGTTTCCTCTGTTTTTCTGACTTTCCAAAACTTGTTTTCACAATTAATAAAATCCACACTTCTATAATCTCAAATCAAATTGCGCACCCTTCCATATCTGGTGCGACTTACCAAAACAAATTATATCAAAATACTTATAAATATTCAACTTCAAAAGTATTAAATTCCATGGGCCCAAATATTACAAAACTTTACAAAACGTACATAAAAACTAAATATCGTTTCAAATATTTACAAAAACATTCTTGTCCATGCATGCCGATATAATACATATAAAACATCAAAGATATAATGGGCTACCAAAAATGCGGGAGCGATGTGACTCAGGACTCGATCACTGCAGACTCAACTCTTTCCAGTCTTATCTTCTTCCTGAACTCTCTTACCTGCGTGTGAGAAACTCAACACGCTAAGCATAACGCTTAGTGAGTGTACCCAAAAGCCAATTGTATAAACATAATATAATATCTCAATAACGCAAATAACATATAAAACCAACATATGGGGCACAATTAGATCAAATATTTCAAATATATATATATATATATATCCCTTGAAAAAACAATAACAAATATCATATCAAAACAATTATCAACAACATCTTCCGAAATCGGAATAAAATATTGTAGGAGAAATTACGCTGAACCTACCTGAGGTTTGCAATTCTACAGCTAGAAACAACTTTATCAAAAATTGACAGCAAACCCCCCTCCAGTTAAGTTTGACCGTTAAAAATTGACAGTTGACCAACTTGAACAGTGAAAAGACGAAAATACCCCTAGAAAAAGACAAGGTCTGGGGTATTTTTGTCTTTTTAGATTTTTTAAATTTAATTTTATTAAATAATAATTAAAAAAATTAAGAAAAAATCTCATCCCTCCATCTTTAAAATAACGGACGGTTAAGATTTATTTAAAAAATTAAAATAATAATAATAATAAAATTAATTAAAAATAAAAAATTAATTATAATTATATAAATCTATTTTTCAGATTGAATCTCAATCGTCCATCAAGATTAGTGGACGGTGGAAATCCAATCTAAAAAATAGATCTAAAAAAAAAAAAAAAAATTTTGAAAACGAAGAACCCAGAAACCCATCTCTCTGGGTTCTTCGTTTTCAACGAAGAAGAAGAACCCAATCTGGGTTCTTCGCTGAAGAACCCATCTGGGTTCTTCGGCGAACCACAGAACCCAGATTGGAGGGAATTAGAAAAAAAAAAAATTTGAAGAACCCAGTTTCTGGGTTCTTCGAAGAACCCAGAAACTGGGTTCTTCGAACGAACCCAGAAGGGTTCGAATTAGAAAAAAAAAAAAGAAATTGAAGAACCCAGTTTCTGGGTTCTTCGAAGAACCCAGAAACTGAGTTCGTTCAGGTTCGAATTAGTAAAAAAAAAAAAATTAAAATTTTTTTTTTTTGAAGAACCCAGATCTTCATTTTCAAAATTTTTTTTTTTTTGAGATCTATTTTTTAAATTGGATCTCCACCGTTCACTAATCTTGATGGACGATTGAGATTCAATCTGAAAAATAAATTTATATAATTATAATTAATTTTTTATTTTTAATTAATTTTATTATTATTATTATTTTAATTTTTTAAATAAATCTTAACCGTCCGTTATTTTAAAGATGGAGGGATGAGATTTTTTCTTAATTTTTTTAATTATTATTTAATAAAATTAAATTTAAAAAATCTAAAAAGATAAAAATACCCCTGACCTTGTCTTTTTCTAGGGGTATTTTCGTCTTTTCACTGTTCAAGTTGGTCAACTGTCAATTTTTAACGGTCAAACTTAACTGGAGGGGGGTTTGTTGTCAATTTTTGATAAAGTTGTTTCTAACTGTAGAATTGCAAACCTCAGGTAAGTTCAGCGTAATTTCTCCAATATTGTATCAAACTTATTAATACCAAATCAAATCATATAACAAATTATATTTCATTTATATTTCCATTTTAGGCTCCTGATATACTAAATATATTTTTCGGACTAGATTACGGGCTATACAGAACAGAGATGGATACCAACGGAGGACCCGCTGCATATCCTAGATATATCAGAACATAGTTGGATACCAACGGAGGCCCCGTTGCGTATCCCAGATCAGATTTCCCAACCCGCAAAGGGTGGTACCTCAAACATAACATATAGGCGTAGTACTACTCAGAGAACCCAATTGACATGTCAATCTCCTATATCCATATCTATGTTTACATATATCAAAGCCAAATCACTTTTCGAAAATCATATAATTCATTCCGAACAGAATCGTCAATTTAAATTCTGAAATCATATCCAAATCAGTATACACATATCCGGAATTCGAATCGCATCAATATACATATACAAGCAAATTACAAAATCGTTTCCGAAAATATTTCTGAATCCAGAAATTGCTTCAAATCACATTTAAAATCACATGCAATTATATATCATAAATCCATAGTAAATCTAAATGCCGCGAATAACTTTTTGAAACAAATCGCAAAACAATATATACGAAATTGCTTTTAATAATATTCTCCGTAATATTACTATAATCAAAACATATCGAAAATCAATTCAGAATATTTTTCGTAAACAATATTACGGATCCAGAATATATTCCAAATAAACGTAATTTAAATCAGTAACAATATATATATATATTCAAAATCAATTTATTACAACATTCACACACACACACATATATATATATATATATATATCTATTCAAAATCATCACAAACAATATATATATTCAAAATCATCCCAAAATCAATTTCAAACAACATATCATAATCAATATAGCTCAAATAAACTAAAAACAATATAATATAACGATTCCGAAATATTTTGAAAAATCTGAAAAATACGAAAACGGTATCACCAAACCTGAAATGCTATTCTCCACCTAGACTTCTTCTTCTCCAACTTCTCTATCACTCTCCTTCTTCTTCTTCTATCACCTTCTCTCTCTAAACTCTCCCTCTTTCTCTCTCTATAACTCACTCTCTAACTCTCACGTTGACACACTCAAATTCACCTAGTCAACTAATTTGCATGTAATGCTTTGGTATCATGCTAGGTGTAATGCTTTGGTATCATGCTTTTTAGGTGTCAAATGCCCCTTTTTTTTTTTTTCTTTTTTTTTCTAATTTTTGTGCTTCCAAGGTTTGTCATGCAATAATATTGTTCTCCACCACCATCCACTAACATTATATTATATATAAATATCTTACAATTACAATTTGCTCCCTTAACTTCTACAAATCACCAAATGGCAAGCAATTTATAATTAATTACATCCCATCTCGATAATTATTCCAAAAAATATTCCACACCTATCCAATTACCAAATCGACTTCACCAATATTCAATTGGACCCATTATCATCCAAATGCACCATGAAATTAATATCACTAATGGGATTTAACTCGGTTAAAATTACTATTCATTTTTCAACCATATATCGAATATATATACTTTCCACCAATATAAATCACATACTTGACTGTTGCATGCTTAATAATAATTAATAATAATACTTTTCGTAATTACGAAAAATTAGGGGCGTTACAATATCAAACATTTCATTTCTTTTAAAATCAACAGCTGTAAGTCAAACAATATTTTTAAACGATCGAAAAATAAAATTTTCAAATAATGATCGTAATTCAAACAATATTTTCAACATTCGAAAATCGTATCAAGTCAAAATCCACCAATATTCACAAAAATCTCAGATTCAAATCAAAACAGATTCAAAAAGGAGTGTACACCAACCTGGATACCGTTTTTCCGACTATTTCTTTTTTGGATTTCTTTTTCCCTTTTCCTTTTCTCTTTTTCCTCCTCTTTTCCTTTTCTTTCTTCTTCTTCTTCTTCTTCCTCTTCTCTTCTTCTTCTCTTTTTCTCCTTCTTCTTCTTCTTTTCTTTCTCTTTTTCTTTCTTTCTTTCTCCTCTCCCGTTCTCTCTCTTTCTCTTTCTGTTTTTTTTTTCTAGATTGCTTCTTCATGAAGCTTTTGACTGCCTCTTATTTTTTATTTTTTATTTTTTTATAAAATTTCGGTCATCGCGACCTGTGGTCGCGCTACCTAGTCGCGTTGCTCACTGGAGTGATTTTACCGTTTTCATCGCGATCAACCATTGCGGTGTCTGGTCGCGATGTTGGTCGCATTACTCACTGCCCAAAATCAACATTTTCACCCCGAGCTGTTTATCGCGGTGACTGGTCGCGATGCTCACTGTCTAAAATCACTATTTTTCACCGCGAGCTGCTCATTGCGATCCTTGGTCGCAGTGACTGGTCGCGGTACTCACTGCCAACTTTTTCTTCTTTTTCATGTAGTCTTTATGGACCTCTCTATCTGGTCCACCTGGAAACCTTAAAAATATAAATACATTTAATTACATTTTTCACCCCTCAAATCATAAATATTATGTTCACATACTCGAAATTAATTCAACCATACTTTTCATATTTATTTAAAATTAGGGATGTTACAGTTGATCCCACTTCAACCAGAACGTAGGACACGAATCGTACCAGTAGATCCTAGCATCTACATTACCATACCGTTAGTTAACTCAGTCAAAAGCAACTGTTGATCAAAAACTTTACCTTGAAATAACAAAAATCCTCTAGTTAAAAAATAAAAAATTATTAATTATTAAAATTAAGAAAATTTAAAAAAATAAAAAAATAATTTAAATGGATATGTCCATTTAAAAAAATTTAATTTTTTTTAATTTTTTAATTTATATTATTTTTTTATTTTTTAACTAGGGGTATTTTTATTATTTTAGATAAAAAATTTAGTCAAACCATTACTTTTGACTAAGTCAACTAACGGTAGGATACTAATGTGTAATTAAGGATAACTCACGATTTCATCGCAATATAACCAAAAGTTATAGCACTTTATTGCAATTTGCCCTTATTTGTATCGTGAATGTAACATCCCTAATTTCGAATAAATCTGAAAAGTATTGTTGAATTAATATGGAGTACGTGAATGTGATAATTATGATTTGAGGGGTGTAAAATGTAATTAAATGTATGTATATTTTTAGGTTTCCAAGTGGACCAATTGGAATGGTCCAAAACGGTGCATGAAGAAGAAGGAAAAATTTTGGCAGAGTGTACCGCGACCCAGCTCGCACCAGGGATCGCGATAGCTGCTCGCAATGAAAATGGAGAAATTGGACCAGTGAACATCGCGACCGAGCGACGCGACCACCGCTCGTAATACTCGGTCGCGATGGCCCAAAAATTTTAAAAAAATATATAGAGCACCGAGTGATGAAGCGGTGCTCTTCAATAAAAGAAAGAGAGAGCAAAAGCTCTCAAACAAAGCAGAACAGAATTAGAATGAGAGAGAAAGAAGAGAGAAAAGAGAAGAGAGAAAGGAAACAACAACAACAACAAGAAGAAGAAGAAGGAAAGAAGAAGAAGAAAAGAGAAGAAGAAGAAGGAAAAAAGTATGAGGAAGTGTTCAGGTTCGGTGTACACGTGTTTTCGAATTTTTCGTTTTCCAGAATATTTTGGATTGATTGAATTTGAATAGTTTTGAGTTATTTGAATTATATTGATTATAGTTTATCGTTTGAAATTGATTTTGGAATAATTTGAATAGCGAATTCTCGAAAAATAGTTTATATTTGAAATATTGGTTCTGAATAGTATTCTAAATTGATTTTAATATGTTTTGATTATAATACTGTTATGGAAATATATAGTTGAAGGTGATTTTAACTATATAATATTTATGAAATGTATCGGAAAATGATTTCGGGACATTTTGATTCGATATGGAATTATAAAATACGTTTGAATATATTTTTGGATTGATTTGATGTGATTATTGATTTCGAAATATATTCGTATATGTCCGTTATATGATATTTGATGAAATTTGAAATTTCAAAAATATAGATATATCGATATGAATCGAAATTGAATACATTGAAAGTTGAATGAAATATGTTGACATTAGATTTGCGAAAACGTTTTGTGAAATGGCTCTGATGTGTATAAACATAGATATGGATATATGAGGTTGACATGTCAATTGGGTTTCTGTCTGAACAGTACTATGCCGATTTACTCTATTTGTACCACCCTTTGGATATACAGGCCTCATGTGCCAGTCCTAGGATTCTGAAATCTGTCATGGGACATTTATAGCTGATGATTCCGTTGGTATTCCATTTTGATCTGATGTTCGGTGGGTCGCTTGTTTGCTTCCGATTGCGAACAACTCGTAATCCAGTCCGATAACTTATGTTTTGTATATCAGGAGCCCAGTTTGAAAACTGATTTGTTATATGAAAGTATTTGAGAAATTATGAAAATTTTGTGTGTTGATTGATTTTGAATACTGTATTTGTTGAGAATATGATTTGATTTGATATAAACCTCATATATGATTTAATTATATGTTATTTATAGTTTTATCGAAAATAGATAAACTTATTTGATATAGTATATTTGGATATACAATTTTGTGTACATCCACTAACCAATATGCTTAGCGTGTTGAGTTTTCTTACACGTAGGTAACAGAGGTTCCAAAGGAGATAAAGACAAAGAAGAGTAGAGACTGCAGAAAGAGAGTTCGGAGTCACATCGTTCCTACATATATTTTGGTAGTCCTTTTGTAATAAGTAAATATGTTTTGATACAGCATGCATATATAGTAAATGTTTGTACATATTTGAAGAACTTCCACTATAAAATATTTTATTATCTGTTTATGTTATTTAAATATTTATAAATTATATTGTGATAAATTGATTGGGTAAGTCGAACTACATGTGGAAAGGTGCGCAAAAATGATTTGAAATTTAGAAGTTGATTTTTATGAATTTTAAGTGTAAACAGGTTTTGGAAAGTCAGAAAAACGGAAGAAACTCTGACAAGATTTTTGGAAATTTATTTGAACCACTTTCAAATGTTTTTAATATCGTTTTAAAGTATGGTTATATCAAAGTAACAGTTAGATTTTAGTATATAGTAGCGCTTCCTGATTCGGTCCGAGTGGATTGGGTTAGGGGGTGTTACAGTGAAGTTCATAAATTTTAGGACAAAAATTAGTTTGATCCTAATTTTTGACGAATTATTAATTTTTAACCAATATTGTTTTTTTTAATTCTCATAATCCTTAAATTTTTAAAAATCAATTATGCCTCATCTCTTCAAAAAAAAATTATGCCTCATCCATATTTGTAACACTTACCCTAACAAAAGTTGCAAATTATCCATTTTACCTATGACTAATTGCTAAGTTATAAAAATCGGATATTATCCCATTCAAGTTGGAAAAAATAACAAGTCTACCTTAATGTATGCAATGACTAAAATACCCTTATTTAAAAAGAAAATAAGTACTAGTTTTTGGTGTGTATAAGCTTAATTAGGAATTTATCTCTATTAATTAAAAAAATTAATAGTATTGCTTGGGTGGTGAAAAGTGTTGTATTTTTTTATGGGTGAATTGCTTTAAGGATCCTGACTTTATCCATAATTATACACATAATATCAGTTTATTGTTTATTACATTCAAATATCTTACTGTTAGTTGACTAAGTTAAAATTAATGGTATGACCAAGATATTTTTATGAAATGACATAACTACCCTTAATAAAAAATAAAAGAAAATATTCATAATTAAAATAATAATAATAATAAAAAAAAAGAAACACATCAAACAAAAAAAAATACATATCAAACAATTTTTTTTTTTCAAACATCAACCTAAATCATCACCACTCACCACGTTCCTCATTCAAACCATCCACAACCCAAATAAAATACCTCTATTTTAATAATCATCAACTAGCCATGTCCTCAATCAACCTATCAAATATAAAACTCACAAAAAAAAAAAAAATTATGCTTCATTTCGCACATCTCTTTTCCTTTTTGTCTTTTATATATATATATATATATAATGCTTCATTGCGCACATATTCTTTAAAGTTTTCAGATCTTCTTTATTAAAAAATTAATTTTTTAAATTTTTCGTAAAAAAATAATTTTAATCGATGTTGTTGCGTGTCCTAATTATTGCAGTGGCTAAAATAACACTAGGCCGAAGGTCAAGCCCAACACGTATGAAGCACAAGACTTATTTTGTAGATCCATGAATTCAAGAGGTATTAAATGGGCCCAAGGCCCAACCTTTTTGTAAACTTTTTCTTTTAGACATGAATATAAAGACTCAAAACTCATAAAGATTCAGTTAAAGGTATCCATGTAGTCCAAGCCCAAGCATGACCTACTAGGGTCCAAGAGGTTATCAGACCTTTTTTAAACTCTAGCCAAGCCAAAGTGACCAGTAGAAGCCCTACAAGACTCGCCTATAAATGAGGACAATGTGGCCTCTCTTTAACGGGCAGCACACCTATTGTAAAAGGGTGAGACCTAGCTTTGAGAAAGGGTCATGCAATCTGACTACTAAAAGCTTTGACTTTACTCTGACTATTCATGCATAGACTTGTACTTGCAACTTACGGCCAACTCCGGTCATCGTTAGACCCTCATTTCGATCACCACATCATCACGATTTCGATCATAGCCAGTTCATCCATCATGCTCAGAAAGTATTTATGCTCAGTCTTTTTACTGTTCTTATTTTCATTCTACCGAGTACACTGGCTTGATCATCGGAGTGCATTTGGTCGACACTGCCTCGGTGTCCCAAGCATCTTATCAATCACCCTCTCTCTAGTTTTGCAGATTGTAGTGCTTGTATCTTCATCCTACGCATTTTACGGTCTACAATTGGTTAGGTTGCTTTTTTTTAATTTTCAAGTGTAAAAGATCAAATTACCCTTCAACCCTTAAGACCATCGTTAAATTATCGGTGGTCAACATGGTCAAGAGTACTTGAGTGTAATAAACGGTAAACTAACATTATACATGTAATAATAGATAAAGTTAGGGTAATTTAGTGCAATTCACCCTTTTTTTATATATATATTTGTTAATTTTTTTATTTTTTTAGGGAAGATATATTTTTGTTAGATTACTTATGCAAAATATAAATTTTTTAGGTTGAGTTTATAGTTATTGAAATGTTTAGGTTTTTTTAAATTTTATATTATTTTATTGTTATGAAAAAAATACATTTATAGTCTTAATATATTAAGTTAAGTTAGTCAACAATTAATCAATTAATCGACACTTGGATAACACTAGTCAAAGCATAATTATATAATTAAATGAAAAATTGAATATAAATATAATTTTACCTAAATTCAGGGTAGTTATGCAATTAAGCAATATTTTTATGGATCTGTCTGCAATTGTTAAATAAATATGATACTTTGTATATTGGCTGAATTTTCCTTTTTCTAAGGTAATAAGTCCGGTTCCTGTTCGGTTTTGTAAATCAAAAAGCGAGCAAAATCGGTTTGGTAGGGGTACCCGAGCGTGTATATATATATATATATCTAAAAAGCCTAACCCTAAAAATTTCATTTTCTTCTCTCTGGCGCCGCACCACTCTTCCCAATCCAACTAGATCTCTCTCTCACACACACCCAGCCAGCCACCCACCACCTTCTGTCGCACCGTTGGCTTGTCACACAGAAAGCGTCGCACACCGGTGTTGGTAAGTATTTTTTCACCTTTTTTTCTAATTTTTTTGTAATTAAGAAAATAACAGAAATAAAACATTGTTGAACCAAGGATCGTGAAGAACATCAGCATCACGTTTGTGAACCTACAGGGATTGGGAATAGCCATCGAGAACCGTCTCGATCGGAAGTTTTATAGGATCGGAAGTTTAATCGGGTCTGAATCTTTGGTCGTCTGTTTGAAGGATCTTCTCGTAAATACAAATCCCTAAAGGTGCAATAAAATTATTATTTTTTCTCTTTAACTTCAAAATTATATTTTTATTTTTGGATGTTTTGCTGATAATATGTTGAAGAATTTGCCTGTGAATTCTGGTTCAATCTATGATTTTTTGAAATTGTATCCTACACATGAGATGCTGCAAATTTAATTTGAATTGATTCATGTAATGTAATACATTTGATTCTGACTTGTGCAGGTATTAAAAGTGTTTGTTAGAGACTTTAATTTACTTAAATTGATTAATTGAGGATCAGATTATAAATAGTTTGATTGCCTATTGGATTTGATTTGATTATCTTTTGACTTTTTGGTTTTATGGTAATCGTATTTGTTTGCCTGGTTAGATATTAACTTCTTTTTCTTTTTTTAATTATTTTGATTGATTGGATTGGATGAGTATTTGTGCAATCTGAAAGTTATATTGATTTGAAATTGATTGGACGAGTATTTGTGCAATCTGAAAGTTCTATTGATTTGAAATCTTAAAAGAGTTTTAATATTTTTAATAAAAAAATATATAGTTAACTTTGTTGAATAGAAAACAAATTAGAATTTAATGATTGTTTGAATTTAATTTTTGTCAAGATTAACTATGGGATAATAATTTGAGTAAATCAGCTTATTTGGATTGCAATTTGGATCACAAGAATTAATAACAGTCAGATACAGAACTCATCTTAATATTTTATATCGTAGATGTAAGAATTTTTTTTGTGTGCCTGTGTTTGCATAACTATTTGATAATTTAGTCATAAGCTTTTTTGAGGTGTTGTATGCTTATGTGTTTTAACTAGTACTTTATGTTGTTTTGAGCATTGTCTTGATAGTGGGTGTTGAAAGCTGGTATCTACTGATAATATTTGCGATGGAAATGTGACCATGTTAGCCTTGTGGAACAAAAAATATCTACGTAGAATGAAAAATGAAGTATGCATATTGTCATAAACTTCTTTGGGTTTTGAAAGGATCTGCCGAGTGTTTCTTATTTTAATATGCAAATTGCTGTTGTCATTAGCATATTACAATGTGCATAATGAGGTACACTTGCTCCTAGGAATACTTTTCGCCCTTAACAGTTAAATATGTAAATGCATATTGTTTAAGCTTCTGACGTTTGGGTTCTGGTTGATACTGTTTTTGTATGGTTTGGGTAATTGTAGTTATGAGTCATGACTATCTAGTACTCAATGAAATTTAATCCTGCATAACTCTGTTATTTGCTTTCAGGAAGTTGGCAGTTTAATCTGCTGGGTTGTAGTTTGCCAAAGTGGAGTGTGTTAAGTTTGAAACTTCTTTTATGTCTGAACGGGCCTCTCTCTTTTTGTCATCAATTGGATTGCTTGGAGAGTATTGTCCTACGTCTAGGAAAAAGAGCAGACATTCTTATCACAGATTTGGCTGCATGCATCTTGAGTTGTCTGAAGCATATAACACACGCTGTTCCGGTTGCCAGTTTATGCGACCTTTGTCTGGTAAAGGAGGATTTCTGAAGGATACTGCTTGTTACTTGTGTCTCTTCTGATTTGCTTGATTTGCCGCCCTTCCCAGTTCAAGCAAGATGGCTTTGCAAAATATTGGTGCCGCCAACAGTGATGATGCCTTTTATAGGTATAAGATGCCAAGAATGATAACCAAGATTGAAGGAAGGGGGAATGGCATCAAGACAAATGTAGTTAACATGGTTGAGATTGCAAAGGCCTTGGCTAGGCCCGCGTCTTACACAACAAAGTATTTTGGAAATGAACTCGGGGCCCAGTCTAAGTTTGACGAGAAGACTGGAATTGCGCTTGTGAATGGGGCCCATGACACTGCCAAGCTTGCAGGACTTCTTGAGAACTTCATCAAGAAATATGTGCAGTGCTATGGATGTGGCAACCCAGAAACTGAGGTAATCATAACTAAGACACAGATGGTCACCCTGAAATGTGCCGCATGTGGGTTCATCTCAGATGTGGATATGAGGGACAAGCTTACAACATTTATCCTCAAGAACCCCCCTGAGCAGAAGAAATCATCGAAGGACAAGAAGGCAATGAGGAGGGCTGAGAAGGAAAGGCTCAAGGAGGGTGAGGCTGCTGATGAAGAGCTGAAGAAGCTTAAAAAAGAAGCAGGAAAGAAGAAAGGCTCGTCTACTAATTCAAAGGATGTTGCTTCCAAAGGTGTGTCAACCAAGAAAAAAGCACATGCTTCTGATGAGGATCACTCCCCAGCACGCAGCCAAGCTGATGAGAATGAACAAGCAGCCACGGATGATGAGGATGATGATGTCCAGTGGCAGACGGATGCCTCGTTGGAGGCAGCTAAGCAGCGTATTCAAGAGCAGTTGAGTGCTGCCACTGCTGATATGGTAATGCTTTCCACCACTGAAGAGAAGAAAAAGTCAGTGAAGAAGTCTCCAGAGCGTGAGAGAAAGGGACATGAGAACGGCTCTCATGTTATTAATAGCCATCAAAAGCTTGTTGATGACATCAAAGAATTCCTCAAGAAGGGATCCTCTGCAAGCCAACTGAAATCCTTCCTTAGTACACTCTCTGGAACTCCCCAAGAAGTAATGGATGCCTTGTTTGCTGCTCTTTTTGATGGTGTTGAGAAGGGGTTTGCAAAAGAGGTCTCCAAGAAGAAGAACTACCTGGCTGCTGCAACTCAAGAGGAGGGAACTCAGACAGCTCTGCTGCATTCCATAGAGTCTTTTTGTGGAAAGGGTAACCCTGACGTGGTGAAGGAGGTAGCATTGGTTCTGAAATCACTGTATGATAATGATGTGTTGGAAGAGGAGTTCATACTAGAGTGGTACAAGAAGGGCCTTGATGGTGGCAATAAGAACTCACAGGTTTTGAAGAATGCCAAGCCAGTTATCGAGTGGCTTCAGAGTGCTGAGTCTGAAACTGAGGAGGAATGATTCTCAACCCCTTTTATCTGTGTGTGTTGGGTATTTCTGCTGCGTTTTGGTAAGAAGTATATTATTATGGCCTTTGCTATTATGGCCACATAAAGCTTATGGTGCTTGGTCTGTGTCTGCTACTATTTTCGTCATATCAAGAAATTACCAGGGTTTCGAATAAACTAGTTTGTGTTCTTTGTCTTGGTGTCTTTTCTTCTCGGCTACGCTGTCATTTTTAATGTGTGTAGTTTTTTCAAGTGCAGTCATCATACTGTCTGGGGATTATGAACTCGCTATTATCCTATTATTAAAGTGGGCTTCAATTTAGTTTTGCTATCTTTTATTTTTTTTGTTTTGCTAATTATCTCTATATTATTTATTCTTCTGAACAGAGCTGAGCTCAATCGGTAGTCAAATACGGCCAACATTTTGATAAGTTATTTAAACTCAAGGAATTTAAAATTATATTTTTATATTTTAGAATGACTGATGTTGAAACAATTAAATATTCAATATTCTGTAAAATATTCGCTGATTACTAAAATATTTTGATAATTTTAAAATTCTGTTCTAAAAATTTATGGATTTTTTTAAATTATTAAAATATATTTTTTAATTTTAAATACTTAAATTTTGTTTAAATAATATATATTAAAAATTATTTTAAAATAGGTATTATTAAATTTATTAAAATTTTCAAAATGATGTTTAATAGTTGAATGATCGAAGTAGAAAATTAGACAAAAAGGTTAAGAATGAATGCGTAAAATATGTCCTGTATATTTTAAATAAAAAAAAATATGTTCTGGCAAAAGTTGAAAACAATCTCAAAAATAATGATTACTCTTTTGTTTGACTTTTTTATTTTTTAAGTTAAAAATCTTTCTTAATTATTTTTTATTTTGATATGTTATGAATCTAATATATATATATATATATATATATATATTTACATTAACAATATATATAATTATATAAAGTAAAAATAAGAAAAACCTTAACCTCTCATCTTAATTTTATATGGTCTTATTTTAAAAAAAAAACCTTATATGGTATGTGTCCGTTTAGGTCACTAACCAAATCTCATGATCTTGTGCCCATCTACTATGCAAGATCATGAGATTTGTCGTCGCCATCATTTGGTCATCTAGTTCATCACTATCGTTACCATTTGTTGTCGTCATCGTCATCGTCATCGGCAGCTAGTTCCTCGTCATCGTCGCGCATCCACCATCGTTACCATTTGTCATCACCATCATTTGGTCATCTTTGTCGCTCGTCGTGCACCTCTTCTTTCATCCACTGGTGTTCCACTTCGAGTGATCCGTAGACAAGGTTAGGTTCTAAGGTAATATGTTATAGTAGTTATGAAACTTATTGCAGATACAATAAATTTGATTATCCTTCACCACAAATATTATAGGCAATAATTATGTATTCAAATCAGCAATATTCACAAAGTTGGGTAAATCCAAACTATCCAATTCCTGGATCCGTTGGAAGAGATCAAACACATACACATAACATATTAATAACTATCTCGAAAATTATGTTAGAACATTTTTCTGGGAAAATTATTATTCGAATCAAAATGGAAATGTACCTTATGTATATACCCACCAAGAAATTCATTTTAGTATGTAGATAGAATCATAAAACTATTTTTTTTAATAATAAATTTGTTTATTAAATATTGAACATCTTTATATTGTATGTAATATTGTAAAAGTAAAATAAAATATTATTATATTAAATACTTAATTTTAAAATTATATACAAACTTTATCTATATTAATTTAGAATATAAGTTCATTACTATGCTAATTTATTATTAAAATATGATTAATTTGATATATAATTACTTATTTAATATTATTTTAAAATTTTATAAAATATTCCTAACTTTAGGTGTACATCTCCATATATATATATATATATATATATATATATATATATTTTTAACTTTTAAGAGAATATTTATTGATATACCCATACATTTGAAAGTTCGATATCGATCCGGATATGTATTTTCTTCTTGTTTATACTTTAGCCCTACAACATAGGCCATATTTTTTTTAAATTTTTAGGCTCTATTTCTTAATTAGGTTTTTACATTATAATTGAGAAACAAATATTATAGTTAACATCTTAAAAGAATATTATTTATTTTATAGACAATTACATTAATAAATTATTAAATAAATTTTGAATGAGATATAATTAATATAAGTTAATTTGAAAATATTACAAATCAAATCTAAATACACTCAACGTGGATTAGAATTTCTGATATGTAGGGAAGCACTTTGATCTTTTTATGTTATAACAATGTCTAAGGAAAAGGTTTATTAGTTGTATTAAGGGTAATAATGGACTTGTTAAAATTTTCTTTTGCTAATCATTACTGTGCATGTACCGTTTTAGATGTTATCAGGGTCACATTAGATAATGGAAGATTCCTTCCAACTCACTATTGTTTTCAAATTTGTTTCCAAAAGGTATGAATTAATGTAGTATTAAAATTTTCCTTTTTTTTTTTTTTGGAAATTTGATTAAATGATATTTATATGATCTTGCATATCTTCAATGACATTTATCCTTAATAATTTAATGCCAGTCTTTCTTATCCTTTCAACTAACTAGATTTTTTATTAAATGTGTACAAGTGAGTGAAATAGACAACTGATGTATATGATTTTAGGGGTTATGTATATTGCAAATTAGTGGGAAACAACACCAAATTACGCTCTTTTTTTAGAGAAGTACGCTATATTAATATTTTTTTGTAGATTAGTACAAAAAATATTAACTGCCCATCATTAAACTATCTCATCTCATACTACTTTTGTCTAATGTAGCTCATGTTTTTCTCATCACTTTTATCTCTCGTTTCTTACTTTCTTAATCTAGAAATTTTAAGAAATCGTCAATTTAACCACTGGACATTTAAAATCGTTAGATCTACTACTTGATTTAAAAAATAATCTCATTGTTGAAGACTTGACATTGTATTTATTTTACTATATTATATGGACTCATTCTTTAAGGTTCACGAGTATTTGCTTTTAAATCATTCGTTGTTGAGTTGCACTTTAAATATTTTTGATTTCCCATTAAAAGTCTATGTTTGGAGCTGGAAATCTATTTTTGGAATTAGAAACATACATTTGTTGTTTATTTTCTTTTAACCGTGAACTATTTTCTTTGATCATGGTCTATTTTCTTTTGACCGTAATATATTTTCGTAATTAATGTATGACATTTTCTAAAGGTCTTTTAGGGGGTAAAAGATGTTGGATTTTAATCCATAATATATCGTTGGAATCATATCGACGAGGAGAATCTTCATTACTCTCGTCGAGTCTGTTTGTTTATCTTTCTAACTTCATTTGTTCAACTTTCTCTCTAATCTGACTCTTTGTTTCTTAACTTTGAATGCTTTTGGTTTGAAAAAAGAACTAGGAGTAATTTGTCCTAAAATTAATTTTGGTGCTATAAAAATTTAAATTCCTAATATGGTAACCATTACACAAAAAAGCACTTCAATAGGTGTTATAAATTTAATAAATTCTTATGAATTTAAGTCAAGAGTAAAATTCCCGTAATCTATTTTTTCCAAAAAAAAAAAAGGGATATTTAGGCTCTGTTGTAACTTATGAATAATAATTTATAGTTTAATTCGAAAAATAATCTCTTTAAAAGTAAAGTCGATATTTGTTTGTTAAATTAGTTTTATCAATAATCAACTTAACAAAACATCAAGAGAAATGTGCTTGGTAAACTTTACTAGATTATGTCAAGTGACTAAAATAGACATTATAGATAGATCTAATACATTTTTTTTTTTTTGCACTTAATATTTTCCAGCATACGATAGTGACACTTGGCCCCTGAATCATCAAGGAATACCTCAGTGGATAAACAACAGAACATCACATCAAGATCATGCAAGTTTGACACTTATTAATTGATATTAAACAAATGTTCAAGTAGTTTCAAATTAAGACGACATCACAACAAAGGAGAAAGGGGTGAATAAAAGGGAAATCTTCGAGAAGTAAAAGGTAAGCTTTTTATCTTTGACAATATACAATCAAATTGAGAGTAGCTCAGAAATAAACTTATTACACCCAAATAGCGATGTAAACATTAGAGAGTGGTAGTCGACACCTGATTGACATCTCTTAACAGATTTATTCTTTTGTTGGGAGTATAAAAAATCGGCATCTGTTAGCTGGGAGTGATTCACCGACAGTAGCAACCTCCGAGACATATAGTAATTTCAAACCTCAACATGGGTTATTAATTTTTAATTTTACAGCTTTGTTTATATATAAGATTTCAGTAATATTTTGAAAGATAAATTAATAGAAATAACAAATTTTATTAAAAAAGTAAAAATATCAAATTTTACAAAAACAAATTATAGAGGAATCACCTCGTCTCCATCGTCGAAGGATAACTGCCAAAGAAGAAATTGTCTCCTCTGTCAATATCAGTGGAATACAATTTCGACGACGATAATGTCGCCGAATGACAGATCCTACACTGGCATAGGAACGAGGCGATGCATCTTGCCCCTGATTAAGAAGTTCTAGTGCTTCCCCGATTGGAGGCGGGGCATCTAGCCTTCTTTGTCGCCAGTTACGAGAACCGACCTCCTCTAGGGATATTGAGTTTGATGTCGAAGGTAGAAGATCCTCTTCCTCCGGCATTAGAGGAGGCTTGTCTCTTCCAACGGTAGAGGCGTCCCATTCCTCCACTGAATGGAGAAGGCGGGCCTCCTTTGTGGTTCGGATGATAGGTGTACTTCCACAACTACGTCCAAATATTTTCTCACTATAAACTTATGAAATTAATCTCAAACAGACCCTTAATATGGGTGTGGTCAATAATCAAACAATCTAAAAAAAATTGAAAACATATTGGCTGCAAGGTATTTAAGTCTGGGTCTGTGCTTTGGCCTTTCAATTTAGTTATTATGTTCAAATTTGCCAATCCAAACAGAGATACCACACATCCTCCAATCTTAACTGTAATATCCCCTGACCCGACCAGCTTGGATCGACCCAAGAAGCGCTATCCGGTTTTCAAAACATAGTTTATAATTTGAAATATTTATAAACGTAATTTGGCTTTCAAAATTTTTTTATAATAAGCCCCTCAAATATTTTAAAATTTTTACCAAAGTTTCCTCTATTTTTCTGGTTTGCCAAAAACTTGTTTACAAAATCATAACTTCCAAAATACACACTTCAATTTCTCAACAACAATTTGCACACCCTTCCATTTAGTACGACTTTCCAAACATTTTCAATAAAATAATTAATAAAAGATATTTTCCAAATTATAACTATAACTTCAAAACCACATAAACAATAAAACAGATATTTACAAAACTTATACATTAAAAACTTTCACATTCTTTTATATACATGCATGCATCAATAAATGAATATATATATCAGGACGTGAATAGCTACCTAGGAGTAATGTGACTCTGGACTCTGTTTGTAGCTATCAACTCTTCAATCTTTATGTCCGCTGATTTCTCTATTTCCTACGCATGATAAACATCAATGCGCTAAGCATATAGCTTAGTAGGTATACACTAAAATAATTCCAATATAATATAAAACAACGGAAATAAATTTCGAAAATGCATATTATTATACGTAAGTAAGTAAAACTTAATATTACAAATATGGAATGAACTGAAGTTATATTAATTAAAATATTTTCGGATGTTTCTGGATTTAATCTCAAATAAAATTCTTTTGCATTCGTTTCCTAGTTTTCAGTAACTCCTTTATTTATTTCTTAATTGGGCCTCTGATACACATAATAGAGTGGACTGGATTACGGGTTATACAGTCGGGTTTTCCATATCAAAATGAAATGGTATTCCTATATTCACAGTCGGTTTCCCATTTCAAAATGAAATGGTATCCGTAGATTCACAGTCAATTTCCCATTTCAAAATAAAATGGTATCCGTATATTTACAGTCGGTTTCCCATTTCAAAATGAAATAGTATCCATATTTACACAGTCGGGTTTCCCACTTCAGAATGAAATGGTATTTCTATATTATCAGGAACCTCAGTGCGGTACTGCTAACTGCACCCAATTGACATGTCAACATCCTATATCCATATTTCTCTATACATATATCAGGACCATTATTCAGGTATTACAGATTTCATAATTCATCAAACATGCTCAAATTTTCAACAATCTAATATAGGAAAACAGAAAACGAAATATAATAGTATATTTCAGAAATTAAAATCGTTAAATTCAACATAAATCACATTTCTATAATTCAAAATCATTCATTTATAATCAAATTCAATTTTCGATTAAATTCAAATCAATAAACACATTTACAAAATCCAAATATATCATCAATAATCATATAAAAGAGACCCAAAATTATATTCAAACTTATTTCACAAATCAATATCGAATCAAATTGCCCCAAAATTGTTTTATTAATTTATCACAAACAATATATATATATATATATATATTCAAAATCACTTTCAATTATATTTCATATATTACTAATAAAATCAAACCATATTAAAATCAATGCATAAAATCAATTTTTTGAGAATACGTAAATCAAATCAAATCAAATCAAAATCAATTTCAAACTGTAAATTCGAATCAATAGAGTTCAAACAATTCAAAATCAATAAAAAACGCTAAATCCGAAATATTCTAAAACAATTAACATACGGAAATTAGTGTACCAACATAATCCAAAAATACCATTCAAACGTCATATTCAAAATCATTCACATCAAAAGCATGAAATTTCTAAGAAAATCATATAAATATAATCACCATCGAATAAAATTTTCAGTTAGCAAAATTTTAAATTCACATAATATATATACAATCATACTTTAAATATTCCATAAACTTTCATCAATAGATTTCATAAATTTTTATCAAATAAAAATATAATTCAAAATCCTCAAATATATATTTTTCAAACCGTTCAGTTTCAGTTACAAATTGATATTAATATTTACAGATCCAAAACTTTCATCAATACCATATAAAAGAAATATACCAAATCGTATTCAGATATATTTCTGAAACCAATAATTGTATCAAATCAATTTCAAATTATAAATTCTAATTAATATAATTCAAATGATTCAAAATCAATATAATTTGATAATTCCGAAATATTCTGAAAAAATTAAAACTAGTGTACACCGAACCTGAATCACCCTTTCTTCCTTCTCTTCTTCTCATTCTTCTTCTCTTTCCTTCTTCTTTTTCTTTTTCTTCTTCTCTTTCCTTCTTCTTTTTCTTCTTCTTCTTCTTTTCTTTTCTTTTCTTTTCTCTCTCTCTCTCTCTCGGCCTTGCTCTCTCTTTTTTCTTCTTTTTCTTTCTTCTTCGCCGACTCTCTGCTCTCTCCCTATTTGTTTTTTTTTGGGTTTCCAGGTTGCTGTGCTCATTTTGTGTTGTTTGACTTTTAAATTTTTTTTTTCTACTAATAATATTATATATATATATATATATATATATATATATATATTATAAATATCTTCTTAATTATTAATTACTCCCTTGAACTTCTTAAAATCCTACAATGGCATAAATTTACTCTTAATCACATGTGATTTACCAATCCTCCTTTAATTATCAAACTAACCCACCAATCACATTCCATCTCAATAATATTCCAAAAATATTCCACACTTATCCAATTACCAAATTGACTTCACCAATATTCAATTGTACCTATTCTTCTCCAAATGCACTATGAAAATAATATTTCTAAGTCGGTTAAAATCACTATACACTATATATCGAATATATATATATTTTTCACCAATTTTAATCACATACTTAACTTTTGCATGCGTAATAAGAATTAATAATAATACTTTTCATAATTATGAAAAATTAGGGGCGTTATATTAACCAGCTGATTCTGCCCAATTGACCCTTGTATTAATTTGCTATTAATTATCCTTTTTTCTTCTTTATTAAACACCATTACTGCTATATTATATTGCTATTATTTTCAAAATCTATGATGTTAATAGGGTTATTTTTTATGAGGTCTCTAGAGTGATAAACACCTCAATTTTATTCAACTTTTTAATAAATAATATATCATTAATGAGTATCTATTTATAACAAACAAATGAGATATTTGGCTAAAAGTCATAACATTATTAATTGGATAACAATAACAATTGTATACAATAAACACTTATCTTTAACCAATAAATTTATTAATTGTTAATTTTGATTGATAATGAAGTGTGAAAATTATTAGTGTTTGACGGATATTGATGTGTGGAAAGTATTGGTTTTTGATGGATGTTTGAATATGAATATGTTTAGGAGGGGATGATATTTGTGAAGATGATGTTCGATGAACGGCTGAGCAACATGAATTTCAGCAAACGTGTTTCATGCTGGTGCAGCAACATGAAACATGACTGTTTCATGTAGTTGCACCAACCTGAAAACCACTACCTAGTTCATTTTTATACTACCAGTTAAGTGGTTTGTGTTGAATCTTGTTATTGGATAGTGTTTGTGGTTGACTTATAAGTGATTCGGGTATGTTTGAGTTGAATTTTTGTAAATTAAAATGTGAAACAAAAGTATTTTATGTTGGTGCAATAGCATGAAACACAACAATATAAAATACTTTATGTCGTTGCATTGCGACACATATGAAATACCAATTATGTCGCTGCACCGCGACACACATGGTGCAGCAACATGAAACACACACAAGTATTTCATGTTGCTACAACAACATGAAAAAACTTCATGATGCTACTATGTACAACATGTAACATAAAACACCAACATGTTTTATGTTGGCATAGTGTTTCATGTCAGATGGGTGAGAGCATGATTTTTTGGTTTTAGTTAGTTTTATGTACTTAACATTTAGATACATAGTATAATAAAAAATAAGTATTTTGATGTTTGTGAATGCATGACAAGTTGTGGTACGTTTGTGATAAAGTATATAGAGAACATTATGAAACGCCAACATTGTGACATGAATTTCACTACCAATGAAATCAATGGAATTATATACGAAATATCTATTTTGTTTTTCAATAGTTCATATAATGTTGGGTGATATTGTATATAATATTGGTTGACATTCACTTATACGAATCATTTGTTGTTTTAAATAGTACCATTAATTATTATATCGTATTTATTTATGTAAATCTTGGTTAATGCATATATGAAGTCCACTAACTCATTGTATGTTATATTGTCTTCTACCACCTCAACAAAAGGATCATCATTAACATATGTTCACTAATCCAATGCCCTCATTTATTTATATGAATCACATGTTTATTTTTATTTTTTTTATTTCATGTTAAAATAATTCATGTTTTATGTTTCATCTCTTGTACGTTGCATATATTGTTGGGCACATAAAGCATGATTATATTGCATGAAACATCAATATATGAACATTTTTCATGCAACATGAAACACTTACATGGGGACTTAAGCCTGTTTCATGCAACATGAATTATGGTCATTGATATGAAACACCAACATGATCACTAACACGGGAACCTGGTAATGCAACATAAAACATGTGAACCTGGACAAATACTGGTGTTTTATGTCGGGCTATTTTTTTAATTTCACGTTAAGACAATTCATGTTTTATGTTGCACATTTATTACATGTTTCAGATGTTCCTGCAGCAGCCCCACCAACATGAAACACCAACATAGGAACCTGATTCTTGCAACATGAAACATGGAACATTGATCAATGTTGGTGTTTCATTATATGTCGTCTTCTATTATCTTAACAAAACGATCATCATTAACGTATTCTTCACCAGCCCAATGTACTTTGTAGTGAATTAGAGGTCTAATTGCAGTTATTTTTCTTGAAATAAATTGACAAATTTTTATAATTTTAAAAAAATTATAAATTAAATTATTCATGTTGGTTGGTCCAACTAAATTTCATAATTCATGTTGGTCGGTCCAACTGAATTATATAATTCATATTGTAATTCATGTTGGTCCAATATGAATCAAGTAATTCATGTTGAACGGTCCAACATAAATCATGTTGATCCATCATGAATCATGTAATTATGTTGGACCATCCAACGTGAATTACAAAATCCAACATGAAATACTTGATTCATGTTGGACGGTCCAACATGAATTACATAACATGAATCACGACCTAATATGAAATACTTGATTCCTGTTGGACGGTCCAACATGAATTACATGATTCATGTTAGATCTTCCAACATGAATTACGAGTTTTGAACTAAATTTTCTCAAATATTTTTTATTTTTAGAATCAACATTTTCACCATTTTTTGTTCACAAGTAAGACCCATAAATTTATTGACTAAAAAAAATACTAAATTACAAACGTATAACAAAATTTACACACCCAAATAATTTTTAAACTTTGTCTCTATCTCCTCCAAATATCAACTTTAACAATACTAACCTTGTATATAATCTCACCAATTAATCAATACTATTGAATAATAAAAAATATTTGTAAGTAAAATCTTGATTTTGGTGTTGCAAAAATTGAAGGGAGAAAGAAAGATAAAGATGGAGTATGGAGAGTGATGAAAGAAAGAAAGAGAAAAAGGAAAAGAGAGTTAAAAGAAAAAAAAATTCATCATAATATAGTTTGGGGTTTTTTTAATTTTTATTAATTTAGGGGTATTGTATATCTTGTATTATTATTTTTTACTACATCCATTGTCGATAATAGGTTAAAAAAAAAGAGATATTATCAAAAAGGCTCACAACAAATTCATATATATCATTTCAACTCTCACTGTTTCAGTATTTTTCAATAACACTCTCAAGTTAGCTTTTCTATCCAAAAAGTTAGTTAATGACACCATGGTAAAATGACAACAATGCCCTTATAAATAATTAAAAGCATCATAAAATACTGAAATGACTAGAATACCCTTAAAATTTAAATATTGAAATGACCTAAAAAGCCTTTAAAATTAAGTGACAATTGAAAAAGCAAATGGTTTCCAACTGATTTTTTTTTTCTCAATTTTTACCCTGTTTTGTATCTTATAAATTAATTTATTCTCATTCTCGAAAAAAAAAAAAAAAACAATTGATTCTTATATATCAACTTAAAAACAACTGATTTAAATCTCCAAATACAACAACATTTTTATTTTCTAAATGAACTGATTGTCATTTTGAAAAAAAAAAAAAAAAATCAATTGATTCTTATATATCAACCTAAAAGAAAATTAATTACCTCTCCCAATAACATATAAAATCTCCCTCTCAACAACATACACAAAATCTCCACCCAACAATACAAAAATGTTTTTATCATGCTTGTGTGACTTGGGACTGTTTCTGTGACTGAGTTTGTGGTTGAGGTTGAGAAGATGAAGCTCCATCAGATTTCTGTAAAATGAAAAACACACATAATATGCAAACCGTAAAATGAAAAGCAAACTAGCTTTTAAATATCAAACAATATCCCAACCAACAAAATGAAAAGAATATGTAATATGCAACAATATGCAAAGTATGTGTAACATGCAGCAATATGCAAACTGGGTTTTAAATATCAAATAGCATCCCAACAAAAAAAAAACCAACAAACAACAAGGTTTTTTTTTTTAAAAAAAAAAAAGCAAATAGTAAGGTTATCGTTTTCTTGTTGTGTCCTACTATTGTGCCCAGCAACACCACACTTCCGACACACCACAGTGATAGCTCTTGTTTCCCTTGGTTTCTCATCTGCTTCCCTCTTTCTTGTGACTTTAGGCCTTCCTGACAGTGTCTTGATTGGAAGTGGAATTAGTGGTGGTGTTTCAATATCCGGCCATACAAACTTGTCGGGGATTGGATGAATCATTCTAGCGTAAGTTTGCATAAAAGCCTTTCTAGTCAAACTCGGGTGTACAAAATCCACTACCCTCTCACTCATGGTCTTAGCTTGAGAAAAATGGCCTATTCCAGCCAATGCATGACTGCATGACAAACCACTAAGCTGCCAAACACTACACTCACAACTAAATTGATTCAACTTCGTTACATAAGCCCTAGTCTCCCCTAACAATTCATACTCTCCGTTCCCTGCACTTAACATTTTCAACAACCTACCCTCTCTACTTCCCTTAAGAATTTTGGCATTGACAGTTGGTGGCAATTCCGAGGACCACATAGTACAATCTTGTTTTCTATCATAAAACCTCTTCATTACTAACCTCCTAATATGCTCAAGCAAACAGAGATAAGTCTTAGCCCTATGCTCCCCTAACAAACTATTAAAGGACACTGCCATGCTGTTAGTGACATGGTCACACTTAACCGCCACATCAAAAGCCCACCTTGACCAATGTTGTGGGTGGATGTTATCCAACCATACCTTTGCACTCTTGTTAATATCCTCTATCAATTTTATAACTTTGTTGAAGTCATGGATAGTGTAGCTTCGGCTGACCTTCCAAAACAATTATTTCATCCTCAGACTTGAGTATTTCTTCCTAAAATTGGCATAAATATGCCTTGCACAGCACCTAAAATTGGCATTAATCAAAGAGTTATGAAACTGAGAAAAAAAAAAACTGAAAAATAGCAAAGTGAAAATAAAAGAAATTTATTGAAATTTAAAAAACTAACAGTAAGAAACTTGAAAACAGCAAACAAGAATTAACATAATTTTTAAAAATTGAAATCAAAATACGTTGTAGAGGCAACGCGACCTGGTCATCGCGACCACAGGTCGCGATAGCCTGCTTGCGGTGGAAAATGTGATTTTTGGCAGTGAGCATCGCGACCAGTCACCGCGACCACAGGTCGCGATGAACTGCTCGCGATGAAAATGGCAAAATCTGGCAGTGAGCAACGCGACCACCAGCGCGACCAAGGTACTGCGAGGTGTGCTCGCGATGAAGGCGGTGCAAACGCTCCAGTGAGTACCGCGACCTAGTGGCGCGACCATAGGTCGCGACGACGGTCGCGACAGCCGAAAAATATAAAACAAAAAGTAGCTTCTCGCAGAAGCCAGGAACACAGAAACAGAGAGAAGAAAGAGGCAGAGAGCGAGAAAGAAAGAAAGAAAGAAAAGAAAGAAGAAGAGAGAAAGAAGAGAAAGAGAAAGAAGAAGAAGAAGAAGAAGAGAAAGAAGAAGAAGAAGAAGAAGAAGAAGAAGAAAGTGAAGAGGAAAGTGAAGAGAAAGGGAAAGGGAAGGAAAAAGAAATCGTAGAACCGCGATTTGTCGAACGAAAAACGGATTCCAGGTTGGTGTACTTTTGTTTTCGGAATCTTTACGAAAAGTATTAAGTATTTCGTTTTCGTTTTCGTTTTCGATTTCGTTGAACTTGCTCGTTTTCGATTTTCGTATGAAAATTGTTTATTTGATATGAAAAATCGATGATTGATATACCTACTGTTGATTTTGGAATGATTTTATGTTAGATCTCATTTTGATCGTGCTTTCGAATATTTCGATTTCGTTAGAAATACTTGATTTAGATTTTCGTATAACTATTGATGATGTTTCTTGAAGAATATTGTGTGAATTGTATGTTTATTGAGCAACTATTGTTTACTAAGTAACTATTGTGAAATTTATTGCGAATATAGTTTATCGGAAACGGCCCTAGGATACGTAGACATAGAAATGGATATAGAAGGTTGGTATACCAGCTGGGTTTACTGAGCAGTACTGCGCCGATACTGATTGCTATTGATGATTATTATGTACCTCCTCATGGATTCGTCCAGAGGCAGGGAGACACGTACCTCCTCAGGATTCGTCCTGGGGGTTGGGAGCCACGTACCTTCCTAAGGATTCGTTCCTGGGATAGGGAGTTATGTAGCTCTCTAGGTTCCGTCCCTACGGTCCTAGAGTAGGGAGATATGTACCACTCTTAGGATTCGTCCTAGGGTGGAAGTTTGACCCATATTCCAGTCCTAGTATGTTGAGTATTCTAGCGGGCCAGAATTGATTTGAATCGAAAAGTGAATTGAATATGATTTTATCTAGTGTTTTGAAATCGATTTAATACGTGTAATTCAATGTTTATATTAAATGATTAGTAAATGAGTTGCAAAAATGAATTGAGTAAGAATATTGTTTTAAGTGTGGTTATGGTATGATTTGGAAGGTAAATTGATTTATAAATAACTAGAATGTGATTCGTTACTTATTAAAAGTTATTTATGATTTTTATGTACACCCACTAAGCTATATGCTTAGCGCGTTAGTTTTGTTTCTAACGCGTAGGTACCGGGGATCCCGAGGAAGCTAAAGACTGAAGAGAGAGAGAGAGATTTGCTGACAGAGTTCCAGAGTTATCACAGTTGGGTAGCTATATTGTTGTTATATGTATATATTCTGAAAGCATGCATATACAACGAATTTGTAAATATGTTTCGTAATATGTTTTGTAATTAAATATTTTATGATTTCTGTCTTTTATTATTAGAATGTTTGTAAAATATTAACTTCTGAATCGTTTTATTTTATAAACTGTATTGGAAAGTCGCACTAAACGGCAGAGTCGCAATTGTTTGAAACTGATATTTGAAGTGTTGATATGAATTGTATTTGATTGAGTGCGCAATTGTATTTGATTGAGTTGTGAAAAACAAGTTTTGGAAAATCCGAAAAACAAACGGAACTCTGCCGAATTTTTGTAAAAAGTGTGATTTGATGGGCTCACTCGAGATGGTTTTTACATTATAAAGTATGTGGTTTTTCCAATGGTTTAAAAAAATTGATTCGATGGGCTCACGAGAAAAGTCTTTTTGGAATTTCAAATTGATTTGATTTTTAAATGGTTTGAGATTATAAAATGAATTTAGAAAGTTTTGAAAAACCGTGTAACGCTCCCTGGGTCGGTCCAGCCGGGTCGGGTTGGGGGGTGTTACACAAATGGAAACAGCTCTTCATTAGCTTTGATTACTCCTTTTTGTCTATCACTCATGAATGTTAACGGGTTGTCCTCCGGATATTTCAAAAACTTTTTCTGCTCCTCCAAGAACCACCTCCAACTGTGTTGATTTTCTGTTTCACAAATGCAAACTGCAAGTAGATATAATCCATTGTTTGCATCCAAAGCAACTGTAGAAAGTAGGACCCCTGGAAAAGGTCCTTTTAAATGGCAGTCATCCAAGCCAATGAAAGGCCTACACCCAGTGAGAAAACCTTCCTTCAAACTGAGAATAAATATCTAGAATGTGTTCTTGCACATGAATGTATGCAATGGAACCAGAGTTTGTTTGGTTCACTATAAAACAATACTTCCTCAAAAGGCCAAATGCATCTGCATGATCCTTACCTAAACAATCTAGTGCTCTCTTTTTGGCCTTATACAACCTTTGGACATCTACATTAACCCTATACCTCTCTCTCAATAAGTCCACAATTACCCCAACCTTAATATCAGGGTTTGATTTCACGAGACCCTCAAACTTACTAGCTATCCACTTTACTTTGGCCTCATAATTCTTGTACGCTCTATGACATTCATGGTGATCATTGTAAGACTTGATCATCATTGTAACCCCATCCTGTAATCGTTATGTATATATCCTCCAAGAACAACCCATTGCTTTGCATTTATACAGAATTTGTTTTCCTATCATTCTTAACTCTAACGAAGTTAATCCCTTCCTGAATTGTATACTCTCTAAGTTGTTCTCTCAGACTGTATACTGTGTCATGTGTTTGCCTAACTTTATATCTAATTTCACCTCCCACCATCACCTTAAAAGGTTGACCCCTAACCATTCTGGAGATTTTAGTCTCAGAGCTTTCATTTTCAGAATCATTATAAAAGACATCATTATCATTGGATTCATACCCTTCCAATAGTTTCACATTCTTATATTCTTCTCCTGCATTCATCTCTATGACTTCATTATCAAACTCTTCTTCAACCCTATTACTCTCGCTGTCACCATTACCCCCACTATCACCAAACAAATTGCCATCTAACCCATCTAAGCTGCCCTCATGTAAATCACTCAAAGACTTCACCTCATCAACATCCGACTCGAAAATATCATCCATTTCCTACAATATGCATGAGAAAATATATTAAATTACAACATTAATTACAAACCTAAACTTAAGTTCATAAAAAATAGCAATTTCACAAGAGCAAATCGGCATAGGAGCAATGGAGCAAGCAATAATCTCACTTCACAGTTATCAATAAAAAAGATTCCTCAACACATTCATCAAAGAAAATCAACATTAAATTAAATTAAATGTAAAACACATTCCTGTTTTCATATCTTGGTGTTCGACAGTCTTATTTTTACTAAATCATATTGCAGCTACATATTATCACTTTGCTCTAAAGTTATGAGTTATGACATTAAATAACTGTAACAGTATTACCAAAAGCTACAACTAATGCCCAATTCTCTTTTCTCCGCTCTAGCTTCCTAGTTAGAATCAACAGAAATTTAAATCGTAATTCAAAAATCCATCCTAATCAAAACTTGAAAATCGTTCTAAAAAATATGACTTTTTTTTATAAAAAAAATCGATACAAAGAACAAAAAAGAATTGATCAAGAACGAACAAACCCATATCATTAAATGAAAAGCCCACTCACCCAGCAAAATGGATCGAAATTTTTTTTTATCGTTTCGATGAAAATACATCCAACTTCCAAGTGTGAGACTGTATCCGTCTCCACGTGGCGACACCTTTGACGATGATAACAGCTCGAATGCAAATCAAAAAGAGGGAGAAATCACTCAAAGAAACTCCATTAGAACACCCGACAATGGAGAAGGGAGAGTATGAGATCTCCCCTCTCTCTCTCTTTCTCTCTTGTGTTTCTAAATTTCTGATTTTTACACAATATATTGTAAAGAAATCACTCAAACAGTCTCAATATACTGTTAACTTAGATTTTTTTTTGGAAGGATTGAATTACTTTAATACCCTTAAAACTAACGGTCAAACTTAACAATTTGACTTTTTGGATGAAAAAATTAACGGTAGGAGTGTTTTTGACAAATACTGAAACAATGAGAGTTAAAATTATATATATATGAATTTGTTGGGAGCCTTTTTAATAATATCCCATTAATTTATCATTTGATTAAAGTTTTTTTTTTTTTTAATAGCAATATTGGTCTGTCATTAATATAATTTTCTAAGTTTTTTTAAACAACTAATTACACACTATTTAATTACATGTATAAATAACTCTTGCTCCCCTTTTTTTTATGGTCGCAATTATAACCTATTGATAACCACATCTCTCAAAAAATTTGAATCCGAGTCAGTAAATTTTAAAAAACTTATAAAGACCTCCCTACTTTCGCACTTTTCACGTTTGACAGCTAACTTTAATAACTGTCGTATCAAATAGATAAAAGGACTTAAATACCTCTATTACCATTAATTTAATAAATTAAAAATTAAATAAACAATTTAATTAATTTTTTAAAAAAGATACCCACCGTTCATCTCAAATATGAACAGTGAAGATCCATATTAGATATTAATTTTTTTTAAAATTATATATATATATATTCTTTTCAATCTTTATCTTGCATGTCTAAAATCTCTCTTTTTTTTAATATTTTTATTTTTATTAGATATCCGACGTCCATCTCTGAGATGGATGGAGGAGATTCATCTCTTTTTTTTTTTCTATTTTCTTTTTATATTATTTCTATTTTTAAAGAAAATATTAAAAATATGAGGAAATGACAAAAATATCTTTCTAGCAGTTAAGTTTGACAGACTTTGACTAACACTTATAGACCGTCAGATTTGTAGATGATCGGATTGGGTACCTACAATCTGTGATACTAGCAAAAATGGTTGTAAGATCGTTTAAAACACGGGGATGGTGACGGCCAAGAAAACTCTGACGCTCAAGTTAGTAATGAAATAAGAGTATAAGACATAGAATGTAAAAAAATCCTACGAGTTACTCCTTGTTATGATGGTCAGGTGGGTAGGCACCAAGACTCTAGGACCGATCAAGGTATAAGGCGCGTGACCTTACAAAGGTAAGAACTCTAGTGAGCTTTGAGAGAGAAAATTGGAGAAAATATTGGAATTCGTGTGAGGTTGAAGAGAAAACCAAAAAACGCCCCCTCTTTGATGAAGGGTCTTTATTTATAGGGGAATTTTTATTTTGGTCCCTAACTTTTGAGGAATTATTAATTTTTTAAAACAGTTTCATTTATTAGTATTTTTAGACCCTAATTTTTAGGAAATGTATCAATTTGGTCATTTTGACCAAATTTCTGCCAGTCAAACTTAACAAAATTAGTAAAAAGACTATTTTGCCCTTGACTCTATTTAAATAAGTTAAAATTACAATTTTAATTTCAAATTTTACAAAACAATATTAATAATTAGAAGGGTAGTATGATCATTTTAAATTAATTTTTAATGACCATACTATCCTAGTATGGTCATTTTAAATTAATTTTTAATTAAATATTTTTAAATGCCTTAAAAAAATATTTTGAAATGAATCTCCACCATCCATCAAAATTGATGGACGGTGAAGATTATATCGAAATATTTTTTAAAAAATAAAAATTGTAAATTAATTTTTCTTCAATTTTTTTTTTTTACTGTTTTAAAAAAAAAAAGTTGATGCTCTTGGTGGATATCCAGATTGGACCTCTACCAAGAACAGAAAAAAAAAAAAATTGAAGTTGCGGTTGAATATATGAGCTAGATTCGAACCCAGATCTGGGTTCGAATCGAATCTAGATTTGGTTTCTAAGACGAACCCATCAAACCTTTCTCGGTTCGAATCGAACCCAGATCTTCAACTACAACTTCAATTTTTTTTTTCTGCTGGATCTCCACCAAGAACATCAACTTTTTTAAATAGTAAAAAAAAAAAATTAAAAAAAATTAAATTTTACAATTTTTTTTTTAAAAAAAATTTCTATATAATCTCCACCGTCCATCAAAATTGATGGACAGTGGAGATCTTCATTTAATGTTTTTAAAATTTTAAATTTTAATTAATTTTTTAATTAGGAGTGGGTTGAAAGATAAAAATATCTTTAAAACAGTTAACTTTAACTAACGGTTGACTAACAGAAGAACCAAATTGATACGTTTCCAGAAAGTTAGGGTCCAAGATACTAATAAATGAAACTGGTTTAAAAAATTAATAATTTTCTAAAAATTAGGGATCAAAATAAAATTCTCCCTTATTTATATAGTAGGGGGGTTCAAGCCTCTCCCGAGATGTTGCCGCCTGTTGGGTGAAGTCTTTATTGAGAACGTTCAAAGGCCCCAAAAAGGGAGAAAACGTTTTGCCCATCACGGGATCATGCATTAATGGTCTTGTACCATTTTTTTTTTTTTTTTACCACTACAACTTTAGAGGTGTCAATGTTAATTTTGTATGTAATTAAGCTAACTAATAACTCCAAATAATTCACTGTAATTACTTCTTTTTTAAATATAATAATCTGAATTTTATTTAACACGGTGGATTTGGATTTAAAAAAAAAAAAACAACCCCTACTTCCCTCCACATGAAAATTTTCTTCAATTCAATTCTAAAAAAGAGAGAGAGAAAAATTATAAGGAAACCAGAAAAAAGAAAAAAAAAAGAAAAAAGCAAGAAGTGATGAGACATTAGTTATTTACTTATTATGTTTGCTTGCGTTGTGTTTTGAACTCGTGAGTTAAAAAATATGAAGCAAATAACTGCATGTTGGTTGATTCAAATTTTGTAACATTCGAACAATGTAGCCGATGTTTATACAGTATAACAGAGGTCGAATTACAACTTTTGACAAAAAGTTTAATACGTCTCGGGTAGGACATAGACTTGTCTATTAAATGTCAAGACTTTAAGAGTAATTTGTTTTTTCAAATCTGTTTTCTCTATCAAGCTAATAAGTATCCGTTTAAGATTTTAATTTTATTTTAATAAATAAATTTCACAAAAGTTTAAACAATCCTAAAAATTCAAACAAAGTACAACTTGAAAAAAATATCTATAGAGTTTGACTACAAACAACAAACTAAAAATGACATTTATAGATCAAGAATGTGAGAATCGAGAAAGATTAAAGAGAAATGGCGAGAGAGAGAAAGAATCAACTAATAAATATCAAGGTGCTATTTACTTATTAAAGGTCTTGTATATGAAAAAATAAATATAACTTATACATTTGCCTGAATAAGAATAAAACCCATAAGCTCTTCATTATTTTTTCAATATGATTTATCGGAGGGTTCACTACTAGTTTCTTTATTAGAAATTTCATGCTTCACCTTCAGCTAAATTTGCCTGTTTTAGCTGGCTGTGATAGATTTTCATGTGATTTCCAAATCGAAACCTAAAAATGATCAAATATGTTATTCATTGTATTAACAAATGACAAAGAATACCCACAAGTAGCTCACCAGTACTAGTAGGAAATAGGATGCTGTGTAAACACAACCCAACCCAACCCAACCCACTAGTAGGATTCTCCTAAGCTCACTGCTGATTGTTTCATTCCAAGTGTTCAATCCTAAAGCCTACTCCATTGGATTGGATTAGATTGGATCGGCAAAACGTGTCTATTTATGCCAAAGCCATTCTGACCAACAAATGTTCGTAAATGATCATTTTCTTCCCATCCAAAACACTTCCTTTTTCTTGCTAATCATTGTGCAAGTAAAATCTAATTTTTCCAAAATCAAACAAATCAAATTACCTCAAATAATCCAGAATGAAAAGATATTTCAATTCAGTACGTATATGTCACAAGAACATCCCTTAACTAACTCTACAATAGTTCCAACCTTTTAACATGGCCACTAAACAGAACCAGCTCACACTAACTACTGCTGCCAAGGTCTAAGAAGTCAATTTCCTGCCTGCTTAAGTACCTGCAAAGAATAATGAATTGAGAATGTCAAAAACTATGTAATGACAGCAATCAACCACTTGTAATGATAATTAAATTACTTGAGTGTCCTCACTGCAGACAACAAGTGAAAAGAGAGGATATTTCACATCTTAAGGTTTTCAGCTACAATGTCTATGATTACTTACCCATATGTACTATAGCAGTAAGTGGAAATGCAATGAAACAATGGTTTACAGTTTTAACAGAGTGGACAACCTTTGAGTTTGAACAGTAAGTTGGCAGGTAATATCACCAAATGTAATTAAATTTCCACTATACCATTTGGCTATAAATTATGCTGTCAGAAGTCCCAGATTAGAGTCATTATCGCATGAAAACAACAAAAATTTGAATGCTTCCCAAGCATTTGACCTAACAACTATAACGGAGATGCCAGATTTCATTCTGTTTCGATTTTATAGAGGAAAGAACAAACCTGAAGAACTAATGAAGATACATTTTGTTCTACAATCTAAAATTTGTAATTTAAGAAATTAAAAATACAAATACAAACACAAGTCATTAAGCAATTTGATCCAGGGCAACATTATACTAAAAAACAAAATGTTATGGTTTGTACATAATTTTCTAAACACCCGAAGGTAACTAGAAAACTATAGTCAAAATAGATAATACATGGAATGGCAAGAGGGATTCAGGTGCTTGAATTAGAAAGGAATCTGCACAATGAAGAGCACATAATATAACATGGATATTAACTTAGGTAGTTAGGTTGAAGTCACACACTAAGCATATGGAACATATAATCAAATTTGACAAGAATAAATATTTAGCCTTATTGTACAAAATCTGAGAGCAAATAGCATCTACCGATTTTTTTTTGTGATGCAACAAACAGGTAAAGAATCCAGTCAGAGAAGAGAGCATACCTGTACAGCTACTTAACTACTTGCCATAGACACAACAATTGCTCATAAAGAGCAAGTTTCTTCATCTGCTAATTCTCCTTGGCATTGGACACCAAACCTGTTGAGCAGTGCCGTGTAAGTCAAGGAAAGATCCGGTCGCTTGTTCACACCTTCAGTTTCATTAAAACCCTTGCCACCATCATCTTCTATGCAAGCAACATCGTCAAAACCACTTTCAACAGGCTGATTCATATGTATGATCTTACCAAACAACTGAAATGAACTAGCCCCACTTTTAGCCGAGTTGCATCCCTGATTTCCAAGATGTTCAGTGCCAAAGGAATACACACTGCTATGGCTATCTGGTGACAAGTTGTCAGACTGTGAACTGCCCATGTTCAACTCAGTGCACACTGTTTTCAACTTTGGCACGATGTTGATGCCAGAAGTATTATCCATACAAATCTGACGAGAATTCTCCCTAGTTATGAAATTCGATAAACTAAAAAAGCTATTATTATTTTGCCTGGCTCCCTGCATGCCAGCAGGAAAAGTATTATAATTCAACAATGAAGGATTCATCTGCCCCATTGTTGAGTTAGTTAATCCTCTCAGTGGGAAGAAAATCTCTTCTCCTCCATCAGTCACCAACCCAGAACTCTGAGGAAATTTCAATCTCTTTGCTGAGGGGAAAGGGGTATGAAGTGGTAGCGAGGATGAAACAAATTCAAGTTGCCAAGGGCTTACTCTCTTCACATTCTGCAGAATTTCAGGTTCATCCCATGTGACCTATGACAAAAATTTAAAATCTTGAATAGGTCAAAAGGTAAAAACTATACAAACATCAGTAAAGCTACAGAAATAAAAAAACTAATCTAACTGCTTTTCATGACTTCTTATCTTCATATCTTAACACGTCACTACTGCAACAATGCAGCCTAAACTATGTAGATAAATAAATCTATTTTTCCTCATCAGTCAAATAAAACATTCACATATCATGTATAGTACTAAATCCAAGCCCTCAGCAGGGTGTTACTTAAGCAAGCTTATAAAACCTTTTATTATGATTATAATCTAAATTGCAATCAACAACATCTATAGGACAATATCATTTTCAGAAAATTATGATGCATAAAATCTGACTTTAATTTAACAATACAAGGCATTTTTACTCTTGAAGGGTAAGAATATTAATATAACAAGAAGTGAGCTACTACTAAACTTCAATATTTTTGGAATTAGCAACATATTTGCATATGTTGCACAAACACCATAAACATAAAACAGACTCAAGAAAATAATAAGTGAAAATAGAAGGCATTTAAAACAAAAGTCAACAAAAATTAATATCCATATGACTTCATTATTTTAATTTTTAACATTAATGCTTCACTTAATCCCCTTTCCAAGCACATCATTTTAATGATACCAGCCTTGCTACCTAGATTCTGGGCCTGTAACGAACCCACACTATAAGTAATACAAGTTATACAAGCAGAGACTAAACCAGAGGCCTCTAACAAAGCACCAAAAAATCAAGAAGCTGCACTCAGCCTGATTTCAGGAAGTTATATACCCATATCTCACACTTTAGTTTTCCTTCTATCATACTTATCTTGTTACAAACTTGAGATGGTTCCATAAAATATAATAAGATCTAGCTTAGATTTGGGAGGGACGGCAAGAGGGGCAGAACAAACTACACCATTAAGAATTAGATATAGCTTCAATTTAATAACTTATACATGTAAAAAATTCAGCGGGACTTGGAAGTTAATATTGGTAAGTAGAGCCATTGCCACTTACCAATTGCTTAGTTAGTTAAAATAAACTAATTCTTCTTACAGTTAAATCACGGCAACAAGACTTTCAACAAAATACTATACTGTTAACCAAATTCATATCAAGACCACTTATCGGTTGACAATTTTGCATCAGTAGAATGCATAACATGATTCTAGGCGTGCATTGCAAAAGTGCAGATAAAAATGTCCTTCCATCCAGGCAATTTAGCTTACATTAAATGTCAAAACTGCCTTCTAGAAAACTAATCAAATCCAACAGAGGCTAGAACATGGTCAAACAAATATATCTTTTAGTACCCTAGTAATCCTCACTCCAAATTATACCATATTGAATGTGGTTCATATAAAAGTGCTAGAATTCAAACCAAAAAAATTGTTCCTTTCTTCCCTTTCTGCAACACAAAATTAGACTAATTACTGAAACATGTTGAAATATTAAGTTTTCCTCAAAGGGAAAGGGAAGGACAGTATAAATATTTCCTAAAAAGACCAAACCTTAGTGAGGTACATCTAAATACATTTTTTTTCCATTTAAAATTTTTTTATATAAACTTAATAGGCCTCATATGACATTTAAAAATAAGTGGCATACAATGTGGAACAACAATCATCCTTCAAAAGTGAAAATATTGTGCATTCTTAATTACAAGCCATCTAACAAGCTAATTCCCTTATGCCCTAAACATGGCATGAACTTCCTAGTCCAGTATAGAACCCTACTTGTGCCGTGAATAATCTTATTCAGGGAACAATAACATTCCATATTCAATCAGAGCCCCAGCCAAGAAAGAAATCGGACAAAGAGTATAAGGGCAGGATATGAATTGCAAGGGTCTGCAAGAAGTCGGTCTTCTCAAGGAAAACCTCCCAAATCGTCTTGGGATTGCATCCATCAATGCAGGCAGCCTCAATCAGGGAACAAGGTTCGAAACAGATATAATATTATTTTATCATACTAAAACGTTCAATACAAGATATAAAATTATTTTATCATAACATTATATAAACAAATACAAGGCTACACTGCTTACAAGAGTGTAGTTGGGCTCTGAATAAAAAAATGAACAGTAATAATTTTACCAAATTACCTAATTAAATGATATAGTCTTGTACATAGTCATTTTTTGGTAATATATAAAACCTTTTCCATAGTCATTTTTTGGTAATATATAAAACCTTTTCCATTTCAAAAGGTTAATCTCATTTCCAAAGTTCCAATAGGCCTTAAATCACAATAGAGCAGTTTGGCTTCACTAATTCCTGGTAATTTGGTATTATGAGGTTCTTTGATATGAAAATCATAGGTTTCAATATCTTTTATTTTAATTTTACTTTAATTCCATGTACAGACTTCCTATAGGAAGAATTCATAACTATAATAAATTTGACAAAATTCATGGACAATCTACAAAATATAAATCCTGATATTGAAAAGCCTCTCCTCACTCACTCAGGCAAGGCCCTTTCCTGCCACTAGTAATGCAGCCTATATAGGCTTCACCATCTTATACAATGCAAAAGTCAATGTAATCACTCAAAGGGCATCATAATATTAAAATTGCATAAAAATTATAAAATTACATAACCGGAAATCATAAATCATTTATACCTCAAGCATGCGCCAAGGAGAGCCACACCAAGGCCCACTATTGGGCATAGAAGCATCCCTAATAGTCCCCTGAAACCATGTCACTCTTGACGAATCCTCGGTCTCGGTCACCATCTTCACTCTCACCCCAGCTGTCCAAAAGATCTCCATGGAAGCCTCAACAATCTCAGCATTCACTATAAAATCAGGCCATCCACTCCTTGGGTAATACACCACCTCGAACGGCAGCCCCAACGACGCCCTCTCCAGTGCCTCCATGACCGCCTCTACCTTCACTCCAGAATGCTCCCCCCACCTCGAACCGTCCCCATTGTTTCCATACCTCTCTGCTCGCCGGATTCCGACGAACAATCTGCCTTTTGAATCCCTCATGAAAACAACGGAATCCCCAGCGATTAGTTTCTTGCGATTGACGAACTTGCTCCAGCCGGTGGTTAACAGGTGACGTCTCGGCGTCCCCCGATAAATGTGGCGGAAATCCCAAACATGTCCGTGAATATCGGTGATGGATAGGGTTTGCACCGGAGGATCCGCTTGGTAGTTCAGCGGCGGGAAGATCGAATCGGCGCAGAATCTCGGGACGGAAAATCCGCCGCCGTTATTAGCATCTGACGGCGTCAGAACCTTGGCAAACGGCGCGACGGTATTCTCACGAAGATAGTTGTCGACATTCTGGTCGTCCAGTTGTTGCTGCTGCTGCTGTTGATGTTCAAGAAGGTCTCTCGAATGTTCTATAGTGTTGACAGGCGTGAGAAGTAATTTGGCGAAGACTTGGTCGGTGACGGGGTCGGAGAGGAATTGAACTTGGGAGACAAGGCATTGGAAGACCGGTCTGGATACCTTGACAGAGGATAATACGGGAGCGGAGAGAGAGGATCGCTCCAAGTGGCCTTGGGGAAAGTAGTAAACCCTAGAATGGAGGGCAGGGATGTGAACAAGAGAACCGGCAGAAGCACGCCAGATAGCCGGGTCGACCCGGCTAGGATCTGAGGGAGAGGGACGTCGCTGGTGAGGCATCAGTTAGGGTTTTGCAGAGAGACAAGAGATTGTTATAAAAATCAGAGAGTTTTAACATAGAATGAGATTGTGTCTCTCCCTGTTAACAACAACAGTAATTATAGTGAAGAAGAGTGAATACATGAGTGTCTGATGAGGGCAAGAGAAAGAAACGTAATGGGGTCGGAGAACCGGCACGGAAACAATATCGGAGGTGTGTGTATCTGTGCTGGACTATAGTTTGTTATGGCTTTGCTCCTTCTTTTGCTTACAAAATGACACTTGTACCACCACATTAACTGGGCCGTGGGCCACCGTTGTCTTGCAAGCTTATGGCATCAACGTCAATTCCTTTTTTTTTTTTTTTTTTTTTTTTAATGAAACTGCTCAGTAGAATTTATATTTGGTATATAAATTTAGAAATAGATAAATAAAATAAATATTATTTAATTTTTTTATTTTTGAAACAAATATTATAATTTTTGTATATTACAAAAATTGTTTGTAAAATAATTTTGTAATACAATCCAAACATTTCCTATATCCACAAGGTAAATGGGTTATTGGAAGACATAGTTGATAGAGTACAAATTTGTTGATAAAAGATAAGTGTTTGTTGTATATGGTTTATTATTATTATCCAATTAGCTATGACTTTTAGCCAAATATTTCATTTGTTTGTTATAAATGGATATTCATTAATGATATCTTATTTATTAAAAAAATTGAATAAAATTGAGATGTTTATCACTCTAGAAACCTCATAAAAAAAAACCATGTTAACATTATAGGTTTTGGAAACAACAATAATATAATGATAGCAATAATGGTGTTTAATAAAGAAGAAAAGGGGATAATTGATAGCAAATTAATACAAGAGTCAATTTGGGACAATCATATGGTTAAAATTGGAGGATGTGTGGTATCTCTGTTTGGATTGATAAATTTGAACGTAATAACTAAATTAAAAGCCAATGCATAGACCTGGACTTTTATGTCTTGCAGCCAACACATTTTTATTTTTTTATACTGTTTACTTATCTATCACACCCATATTAGGGCCCGTTTGATATTAATTTCATATGTTTACAATGAGAAAGTGTTTAGTAAACTTGTTAGAAACTACTTATTTTATAATTTATTTTTCCAATAATTAGTTTTTGAGAAATTAATTGATGATTGATTTTTAAAACTGATTATGGAAGAAGCTATTCATTGCTTTGTAAATGTACATAATACCATCATCATTTTGATTAAAAGACAATAATGCTCTCATATTAAAAATATTTAAAATTGTAAATTTTAAAACTAAAAATATTTTTTTAATTAAAATAAAATTAAAAAATTGGTGGCTACAGTAGTTGGGACCACCAGCTGCGATGGAGGACTAATGGAGTATTCCTCCATCGTACATCGGCGACTTCAACATAGTCGTTGAAGTACGCCTATCATCCGAGCCACTATGAAGGCCAGAGATCACATCATTTCTATACATGTTTTATGTCCTTATTTCCTATTATTTATGTAATGTTTTCGAGTGAAATTGGTTGTTAATATGTTTTGTGAGTATTATGTATGTATTATCCCTAAATAAGATATTAAGCTTAATGGAAGAGTTTTGGAACTAAAATGATTAAAATTGGAGAATTGAAAGATTTATTTTGCAAAGCTGTCATGTTTCAAAGCCCGCCAAATATTTCAAAGGATGGATTAGGTTACGAGCGATATATTTATGAAAAGCTCTAGATGTCTAGTTTCTGAAAAATTTTATGGTTCGTAATTCTAAGTTCTCTAGAGAAAATTATGCTTATTTTCATGATAGTGCGCAGGCTGCCAGTGTGTGGCGCGACCTCGCACCATAGGTAGTGCCGACTCCTGTCAGGATTCCTAATGAAAGCAGAAAACTTAATTTGGAAAAAACTATATATAGAGACTCCTTTTAGTATTAAGGATGACGAAAATGGAGGCTCTCAAGCCACCAAGGGGGACCGTTCCCCCATTAAATTTTATTCCCTTCCATACATCAATTCTTCCATACACCATAAAGCCTATCTTTCATCCATCATAAATCAAGAAACTTTGAAAGAGAATGCAATCAAGAAGATTCCTACTTTTGTAAGAGGAATTTAGCCGAATACAAAGAAGATTAATAAGCTTTTGGATAATCACCATAGGTTCTTTCTATCTTATTTCTCTTTTTATTGTTTATTTTTCTATGATGTGTAACTAATCCCATAGATAGGGAATCAATGTGAAGAACATCAATGCTCATGTAAACCATTACCGTTATTAATTCTAATTAAGATTTACTTTTATTCACTATACATATATTATAATTCTTGCTTATTGTTGTTGAAGATTAGTAATTAACTTAGGTTTTGAATTATAATTATTTGAGAAGATAAAGGGGCATTTTATTATTGTTAAATGCTAATTTGAGGATAGATAGCTCTACGTGAATAATTAGGATTTAATTTATATGTTTATAGTTAAATTAGGTATTGATACTTAAGTTCTTATTGTTTAATGGGTTCCTAGTATTAGCTTTTCAGTCCATGACCAGATAATAACAATAATAGTAATAGAAATACTTGATTAAGTCCTCGACAAAAAGGTAATCATCATAATTAAGATCAGAATGAGTCCTAAATCTAAATAGACATCTTATCATAAATAGTTGATTGCATTGAGTAATTGTACTTGAATTATTGATTACCTAGTTTCCTTCACATATTTCTCACATCAAAAAATAATATTGTGTTTAATTCAGTTTAGTCAATATATTTTTAATTCTTTTTCCTTAATCAAATTCAATTCTCTTTACTTTTCTATCATCATTAAACTAAAATTAGAGTAGTAGTTAAATTACTAATCTATATTGGATCGACCTTTGTACTTGCTGAAACTATACTAACATATAGATTCATGCACTTGCGAGATATAATTTGGTACATAAGCTCATCTTCTCCATTTGGTGAAGGAATGGGACACCTCTGCCATTAGAGAGATGAGCCTTCCTTCAATGCTAGAGGAGGAGGATCCTCTTCCTTCAACATCAAACTCAACGTCCCCAGAGGAGGCCGGTCCTCCTAACTGGCGACAAAGAAGGCTAGATGCCCTGCCTCTAGTAGAAGAAGCACTAAAGCTTCTCAATCGAGGGCAAAATGCATGGCCTCGTTCCTACACCAGAGGAGGATCTATCAATTGGCGATGTTGCTGGCGTTGAAATTGTATTCCAATGACATTGACTAAGGAGGCAATTCCTTTATCTCTGGCAGTTATCCTCCGACGACGGGGGCAAATAGCCTCGCCTCCTGTGAAAATTATTTTTTTGTAAAATTTGATATTTTTATTTTTTTAATAAAAATTGTTATTTCTATTAATTTATCTTTCAAAATATTACTGAAATCTGATATATAAACAAATGTGAAAAATTAAAAATAATAACCCATGTTGAGGTTCGAAATTACTATGTCTCAGATGTCGCTATCACTGGTGAATCACTCCTAGTCGAGCTTATAGACGTCGATCTATTGTACTCCCTACAAAAGAATAAATATGTTAAGGGGTGCCCGGATGTCGGCTATCACTCTATGATACTTAAGTCACTATTGGGTGTAATAAGTTTACTTCTGAGCTACTCTCAATTTGATTGTATATTGTCAAAGATGAAAAATTTACCTTTTATTGCTTGAAGATTTCCCTTTTATTCACCACTTTCTCCTTTATTATGTTGTCGACTTAATTCTGAAACTACTTGAACATTTGTCTAATATCAATTGATAAGTGTGAACTTGTATGTTATTGATGTGATGTTTGTTGTTCATCCATCGAGCTTGATTCAGGGGTCAAGTGTCACCATTGTATTGGTTAGCCAATGATTTATGCTAACACTCCAGCGAAAAATATTAAGTGCAAAAAAAAAAAAAAAAAAAAAAGGAAGAATGTATTAGATTTATCTATAATGTCCATGTCATTTGACATAATCTAGTAAAGTTTACCAAGCACATCCCTTGATTTTTTGTTAAAACTAATTTACCAAACAACTTTACTTTTAAGTAGATTATTTTTCGAATTAAACTATAAGTGATTATTTAAAAGTTACAACATTCTCAAACATAGCCTAAGTATTCGTTAACCCTGATATTAAGTTTGAGGGTCTTGTGAGATGTATAGGGTTAATGTAGATGTCTAAAGGTTGTATAAGGCCAAAAAGAGAGCACTAGATTGTTTGGATAATGATCATGCAGATGCATTTGGCCTTTTGAGGAAGTATTGTTTTATGGTGAACCAAACAAACCCTGGTTCCATTGCATACATTCATGTGCAAGAACCATTTCCCACATTCCAGAGATTTATTCTCAGTTTTAAAGAACACAACGAAGGTTTTCTCTGTAACACCCCCTGACCCGACCCGACTGGATCGACCCAGGGAGCGCTACTGGGTTTTCAAAACTTTCTAAATTCACTTTATATATTACAAACCATTGAAAATCGTATCAATTACTAATTTAAAATATGTTTCTAGTGAGCCCATCAAATCATTATTTTTAAAAATTTCGGTAAAGTTTCCTCTATTTTTCGGATTTTCCAAAAACCTGTTTGAAATAAAACAAGGATTCACACAAAATCCACAACACTTCTAAATATCATTTTCAATCAATTGCGCATTCTGCCGTTTAATGCGACTTTCCAACAGTTTTTCAAATAAAACGTATATAAATAGTATTTACAAACATTTGAACAAAAGATAAATCATAAAACACGTATTACAAAACATATCTATACATATCAAATTACAAATTGCTGTATATGCATGCTTAACTAAATACAGTATACAATTTCAAATTCAATTATAACTACTCAAAAGAAACTGTGACTCTGGACCTTCAATCTGCTGTTACTTCTTCTCTATCCTTTATTTCTCTTGGTGTCTCTGATACCTGCGCGTGATTAAATCCAACGCGCTAAGCAATAATGCCTAGTGGGTGTACACTTAACTCAAGTATCAAAATCAAATATCATTTCATAATAAAAACATTTCAATTTTCATCATTTCATAATATTCCACTACGATCGTATAAAAACATTTCAATCTTTAACTTCCTTACTGAAAGATATCATATATAAACAGTTTAATAAAAGCCTCTAAATGAAATCAGTAAAGCATACAAAATTCAGTTTTCAATTCTTTTATGAACATTTTATTTATATAAACATTTTATTCACTTTCATTCTCTATTCTGACTGTACACTCAGCATGCATTTCAATATCTGTACATCAGTGTGACGTTCACCTCCGGGATTCGCCTAAACTGGATTATACCAGGTTTGCCCCGCGAGATATAACAGTCAGGGATACAGTGCACTAGCTGTCTCCGGGATTCGCCTAAACTGGACTCAGCCAGGTTTGCCCCGCGAGATGCAGCAATCATCACTATCAGTACAATGGCTATCTCCGGGATTCGCCTAAACTGGACTTGCCAGGTTTGCCCCGCGAGATGCAACAATCATCACTATCAGTACAATGGCTATCTCCGGGATTCGCCTAAACTGGACCTTGCCAGGTTTGCCCCGCGAGATGCAGCAGTCATGGATATCAGTGCAATGGCTATCTCCGGGATTCGCCTAAACTGGACCTTGCCAGGTTTGCCCCGCGAGATGCAACAGTCATCAATATCATCAGTGCAATATTTATCTCCGGGATTCGCCTAAACTGGATTATACCAGGTTTGCCCCGCGAGATATAACAGTCATCCATTCGTTATATTCTTTTTCCAATTAAACAACCGTTTCACAATTCAAATTAAAAATCAAGAATCCACCGTTTCAAACAATATTAGTAATATATAATTCATACATTTCATAGCAAAACTTTCCGTTTCTTTCGAAATCAACAATTATATTCTCAAACAATTTATTTTTAAACTAATCGTTGTAAATCAAAAATCGATGTAATCAGAATATTCAGAATATTCAAATCAAAAATACATGTAAACAAATATTCATCAAAATATTCAAATAAACTTATATTCAAATCAAAAACACAAAAGGGTTTTCGAAAAGAAGTGTACACCAACCTGGTTTCCGTTTTTCACACAGTTTTTCTTCTGGATTTTCTTTTTCCTTTCTCTTTCCTTTTTCTCTTTTCTTTTTCCTTTTCTTTTTCTTTCTTTTCTCTTTTCTCCTTTCTTCTCTTCTTCTTCTTCGGCCTTTTTCTTCTCTCTCTTCTTCTTCTTCTTCTTCTTCTTCTTCTCTCTCTTTTCTTTTTCTTTCTCGGTCTCTTTTCTCTCTGCTTTCTCTGTTTTCTATTTTCTGGAGATTTCTGCGATGACTTATTTTTTTATAAAATTTCGGTCGTCGCGACCTGTGGTCGCGGTGACCTGGTCGCGTTGCTCTCTGAAGCAACTCCACCGCCTTCATCGCGAGCACACCTCGCGGTGCTTTGGTCGCGCTGGTGGTCGCGATGCTCACTGCCAGGATTTTCACTTTTTCATCGCGAGCCAGTCATCGCGATCTGTGGTCGCGGTGCTCACTGCCAAGAATCAACATTCTTCATCGCGAGCAGCTCATCGCGATCTGTGGTCGCGATGCTCACTGTCTCAGTTTTTCACTCTCTCTTCGTGCATCGTTTTCGACCGTTCAATTTGGTCCACTTGAAAATCATAAAATAAACATACTTTTAATTACATTTACACCCCTCAATTCACAAAATTTATTTTCACATATTCAAAATTAATTACTCGAAATTTGGGATGTTACATTCTCACTGGGTGTAGGCCTTTCATTGGCTTGGATGGCTGCAATTTGAAAGGATCTTTTCCAGGGGTCCTACTTTCTGCAGTTGCTTTGGATGCAAACAGTGGATTATATTCACTTGCAGTTTGCATCTGTGAAATAGAAAATCTACACAGTTGGAGGTGGTTCTTGGAGGAGCTGAAAAGTTTTTGAAATATACGGAGGACAAACCGTTGACATTCATGAGTGATAGACAAAAAGGAGTAATCAAAGCTATTGAAGAGTTGTTTCCATTTGCCTCTACAAGGTATTTTGATTTCAATTTTTAAAAATTCTGTTAATTTTTGTTTGCTGTTTCAATAAATTTCTTTTATTTTTAGTTTGCTATTTTTCAGTATTTTTTCTCAGTTTCACAACTCCTTTTTTTTTTTAAACCATTCGGTTTCCGGTGGCATGTGGCCTTATTAACCAAGCGGTTCAAATCTGCCGCATAAACCCTGACTATTCCGAATTTCGCACCGGGTCGGGCCATTAAGGGGTAAAGTGCTCCCAAGCGATTGTGACTTCATACATAAGGGGGTCGAACCCACAACTTTGCTTAAGGAACGAGAGTGCCGAACCACTCATGCCAACAGCCGTTGGTCAGTTTCATAACTCTTTGATTAATGCCAATTTATGCCAATTTTAGGTACTGTGCAAGGCATATTTATATCAATTTTAGGAAGAAATACTCAAATCTAAAGATGAAACAGTTGTTTTGGAAGGCCAGCCGAAGCTGCACTATCCATGGCTTCAACAAAGTTATAAAATTGATAGAGGTTATTGACAAGAGTGCAAAGGTATGGTTGGATAACATTCACCCACAACACTGGTCAAGGTGGGCTTTTGATGTGGCGGTTAAGTGTGACCATGTCACTAACAACATGACAGAGTCCTTTAATAGTTTGTTAGAGGAGCATAAGGTTAAGACTTATCTCTGTTTGCTAGAGCATATTAGGAGGTTAGTAATGAAGAGGTTTTATGATAGAAAACAAGATTGTACTAGATGGTCCTCAGAATTGCCACCAACTATCAATGCCAAAATTCTTAAGGAAAGTAGAGAGGGTATGTAACACCCCCCGACCCGACCCGGCTGGACCGACCCAGGGAGCGCTACCGGTTTTTCAAAACTTTCTAAATTCATTTTATAATCTCAAACCATTTAAAAGTCAAATCAATTTGAAATTCCAAAAAGACTTTTCTCGTGAGCCCATCGAATCAATTTTTTAAACCATTGGAAAACCACATACTTTATAATGTAAAAACCATCTCGAGTGAGCCCATCAAATCACACTGTTTACAAAAATTCGGCAGAGTTCCGTTTGTTTTTCGGATTTTCCAAAACCTGTTTTTCACAACTCAATTCAATTACAAAAATCATATCAACACTTCAATATCATTTTCAAACAATTGCGCACTCTGCCGTTTAGTGCGACTTCTCAACACAGTTTATAAAATAAAACAATTCAGAAATTAATATTTACAAACATTCTAATAATAAAAGACAGAAATCATAAAATATTTAATTACAAAATATATTACAAAACCTATTTACAAATCCTCTGTATATGCATGCTTTCAGAATATATACATGTAACAACAATATAGCTACACAACTGTGATAACTCTGGGACTCTGTCAGCAAATCTCTCTCTCTCTTCAATCTTTAGCTTCCTCGGGATCCCCGGTACCTACGCGTTAGAAACAAAACTAACGCGCTAAGCATATAGCTTAGTGGGTGTACATAAAAATCATAAATAACTTTTAAATATAAAACATATCACAATATATTTCAATTCTAATCATTTCTAAATCAATGTAACTTTAAAATCAAATCATAAAACAGTTTCCATCACTTTAATTTTCACAGCAACATATAAAATCGATTAATAGAATCATTCAATTCACTTCCCAATTCACTTCAAATCTGACCCGCTAGAATACTCAACATACTAGGACTGGAATATGGGTCAAACTCCCACCCTAGGACGAATCCTAAGAGTGGTACGTATCTCCCTACTCCAGGACCGTGGGTACGAAACCTAGAGATGTACATAACTCCCTATCCCAGGAATGAATCCTTAGGAAGGTACGTGGCTCCCAACCCCCAGGACGAATCCTGAGGAGGTACGTGTCTCCCTGCCCCTGGACGAATCCATGAGGAGGTACATAATAATCATCAATAGCAATCAGTATCGGCGCAGTACTGCTCAGTAAACCCAGCTGGTATACCAACCTCCTATATCCATTTCTATGTCTAAGTATCCTAGGGTCGTTTCCGATAAACTAGATTCACAATAACTTTCACAATCGTTACTCAATAAACATACAAGTCACACAATTCCCTTCACGAAAAATAATCAATAGTTATACGAAAATCTAAATCAAGTATTGTTAACGAAATAGAAATATTCGAAAACGAAATCAAAATGCGATCTATCATAAAATCATTCCAAAATCAACAATAGATATATCAATCATCGATTTTTCATATCAAATAAACAATTTTCATACGAAAATCGAAAACGAGCAAGTTCAACGAAATCGAAAACGAAAACGAAAACGAAATACTTAATAAATCGCGATTCCAACCTGGAATCCGTTTTTCGTTCGAGAAATCGCGATTCCACGATTTCCTTTTCCTTTTCCTTTTCTCTTCTTCCTCTTTGTAGCACCCCCCGACCAGATTCGGCCGGACCGACCCGGGGTGCGCTACTCTGACTTTCAAAACTTTGCTAAACTTCAATTTTTCATTTCAAAATCCTTGTGAGCCCATAAATAAATAAACTTTTTACGAAAATCTGGCAGAGTACCGTTTGTTTTTCGGACTTTCCAAAACCTGTTTTCCACAAATCAAATCAAATTCATATTTTCACATACACTTCTATAACAATTTCAATCAGTTGCGCACTCTGCCGTTTAGTGCGACTTATCAAAACAGTTTATAAAATAAAACAAAACAGACTTTACTAGTTACAAACATTTTTAATAATAAAAGACATAAATCATAAACTAATTAATTACAAAACATTTTACAAAACGTATTTACAAATTCCCTGTATATGCATGCTTTCAGAATATATATACACATAACGAAAATATAGCTACCCAACTGTACAATCTCTGTGACTCGGTCTGCAACTTGCTCTTCCTTCAGTCTTTAGCTTCCTCCGGATTCCTGGTACCTACGCGTTAGACACAAAACTAACGCGCTAAGCATAAAGCTTAGTGGGTGTACTAAAATTCAATTAAATAACTCACAATATAATTGTTCTTTAAAGAAGCAATAAACCACAATATATATTTCAAAACAATTCCATTTCTATTGCATTTCAAAACAATTAAATTCCGAAAATCAAAGCATTAAACAATTCCAATTACTTTAATTTCAATAATGAAGTCAATAATGAATGCTATCAATAAAATCATTCGGTTCACTTTTCAATTTCAATCAATTCTGGCCCACTAGAATACTAAACATTCTAGGACTGGAATATGGGTCAATGTGACGTCCGGGGTTGCCCCGCAACAACAGTCACTGATATCAACGTGATTGTCCGAGATTGCCCCGCAACAACAATCACTAGTATCATTGTGATCGTCCGAGATTGCCCCGCAACAACGATCACTAAAATCGGTGTGATTGTCCGAGATTGCCCCGCAACAACAATCACACAATAATAACGGCGCAGTACTGCTCAGAAAACCCAGCTGGTATACCAACCTCCTATATCCATTTCTATGTCTAAGTATCCTAGGGCCGTTACAATAAACTAAATCCACAATCAAGTCCAAAATCAACATTTAATCAACACATCTCAAATTTTTATACAATATTCTTTAAGAAAATAAACATTAACCATATAAAAGTCTAAATCAACTCTTTAGAACAAATTCGAATTATTCGAAATGCAATCAAGTGTATCAAGCATCAATTTCACATATTTTTATACAAAAATCGAAAACGAAGATGTTCAACGAAATCGAAAACTACAACGAAATCGAAACGAAACGAAAACGAAACTAAAACGAAAACGTAAATGAAATTCTTCTCAAAACGGTTTCGAAAACGAGAGTACACCTACCTCGGTACCGTTTTTCGTTCGACAAACCGCGGTTCCACGATTTCTTTCCCTTCTCTTCCTTTTCTCTTCACCTACACCTTTCTTTCTCTTCTCTTTCCTTCTTCTTTTTCCTCTTCTTCTTCTTCCTTCTTCTTTCTCTCCTCTCTTTTCTCTCCTTCTCTTTCTTTTTTCTCGGTTCTCTCTCTCTCTGTTCTGTTTTCTCGCTTCTGCGAGAAGCTTCTATTTTTTTTATATTTTTTTCGCTATCGCGACCGCCGTCGCGACCTGTGGTCGCGGCACCAGGTCGCGATGCTCACTGGAGTGCGCGCACCGCCTTCCTCGCGAGCGCGCCTTGGTCGCGCGAGAGATCGCGATGCTCTCTGCCAACTTTGGCAATTTTATCGCGAGCAGTCCATCGCGACCTGTGGTCGCGATACTCACTGCCTGATTTTGCCATTTTCATCGCGAGCGAGCTATCGCGACCTATGGTCGCGGTGACCAGGTCGCGATACTCTCTGGTCCAGTTTTTCAATTTTCAGTTTTCATTTTTCACTATTCAATTCTGGTCCGCTGGAAATCATAAAATAAACATACATTTAATTACATTTACACCCCCTCAAATAGTAAAAATTTATTTTCACATATATCAAAAATTTATTACCCGAAATCCGGGATGTTACACTCTTCCTCTTCACTTTCTTCTTCTTCTTCTTCTTCTTTCCCTTTCTTTTTTCTTCTTCTTTCTTCTTTTCTCGCTCTTTCTCTCGGCCTCTCCTCTCTCTTTTCTGTGTTCTGTGTGTTTTCTGGCTTCTGCGAGAAGCTTCTTTTTTTTATATATATTTTTCGGCTGCCGCAACCGTCGTCGCGACCTGTGGTCGCGCCACCAAGTCGCGGTACTCACTGGAGCGTTTGCACCGCCTTCCTCGCGAGCACTCCTCGCAGTCCCTTGGTCGCGCTAATGATCGCGTTGCTCACTGCCAAATTTTGACAATTTCATCGCGAGCAGTTCATCGCGACCTGTGGTCGCGGTGATTGGTCGCGATGCTCACTGCCAAAAATCTCATTTTCCACCGCGAGCGAGCCATCGCGACCTGTGGTCGCGGTGACCAGGTCGCGATGCTCTCTGCTTCAGTTTTCCTTTTTCTTGCATCATTTTTGGATCGTTCCATCTGGTCCACCTGAAAATCATAAAAATAAACATACTTTTAATTACATTTACACCCCCTCCAATTACGAAATTTATTTTCACATATATAAAATTAATTATCCGAAATCCGGGATGTTACAGGGTAGGTTGTTGAAAATGTTAAATGCAGGGAATGGGGAAGGGCAGACTAGGGCTTATGTAATGAAGTTGAATCAATTTAGTTGTGAGTGTAGGGTTTGGCAGCTTAGTGGTGTGCCATGCAGTCATGCATTGACTGGAATAGGCCATTTTTCTCAAGCTAATACCATGAGTGAGAAGGTAATGGATTTTGTACACCCTAGTTTGACTAGAAGGGCTTTTATGCAAACCTACGCTAGGATAATTCATCCAATCCCCGACAAGTTTGTATGGTCGGATATTGAAACACCACCACTAATTCCACCTCCAATCAAGACACTGCTAGGGAGGCCTAAAGTCATAAGAAAGAGGGAATCAGATGAGTAACCAAGGGAAAGAGCTATCAATGTGGTGTGTCGGAAGTGTGGTGTTGCTGGGCACAACAGTAAGACATGTAATGGACACAACAAGAAAACAGTAACCTTATTGTTTGCTGTTTTTTTTTTTTTTTTGGTTGGGATGCTGTTTGATATTTAAAACCCAGTTTGCATATTGCTGCATGTTACACATGCTTTGCATATTGTTGCATATTACACATGCTTTTCATTTTTTTTTTTGGGATATTGTTTGATATTTAAAAGCTAGTTTGCTTTTCATTTTACGGTTTGCTTATTATGCGTGTTTTTCATTTTACAGAAATCTGATGGAGCTTTATCTTCTCAATCTCAGCCACAAACTCAATCACAGAAGCAGTCCCAAGTCAGACAAGCATGATAAAAACTTTTTTGTATTGTTGGGTGGAGATTTTGTTTATTATTATTTTTGGAGATTTTGTGTATGTTGTTGGGAGGGAGATTTTATATGTTATTGGGAGAGGTAATTAATTTTCTTTTAGGTTGATATATAAGAATCAGTTGATTTTTTTTTTCAAAATGACAATCAATTCATTTACAAGATAAGAATTTTGTCGTGTTTGGAGATTTAAATCAGTTGCTTTTAAGTTGATATATAAGAATCAATTGATTTTTGTTTTTTTTTTTTTAGAATGAGAATAAATTGATTTATAAGATACAAAACAGGGTAAAATTTGAGAGAAAAAAAATCAGTTGGAAACCATTTGCTTTTTCAATGGTCATTTAATTTTAAAGGCTTTTTAGGTCATTTTAATATTTAAATTTTTAAGGGTATTTTAGTTATTTCAGTATTTTCTGATGCTTTTAATTATTTATAAGGGCATTGTTGTTATTTTACCCGTTGATGGTGTCATTAACTAACTTTTTGAATAGAAAAGTTAACTTGGGAGTGTTTTTAACAAATAATGAAACAGTAAGAGTTAAAATGATGTATATGAATTTGTTAGAGCCTTTTTGATAATATCCCTAAATTAATTTATAATAGCCAAAACAGGTTAAGCCCAGACCCAGCCCGACCCAGACCCAGACCCAGACCCAGACCCAATGGATATTGGAGAAAGTGCTCCAAGAAACAAAAAGCCAAGAGTCTTGGGATGTTTGACTCAAGAATCAATCCATGGCCGTGTCTCTCTCAAACAACTCCCTCTTAGCTCCTCCTCGCTTTTCATCTTCTTCTTCAAAACCCATCAAAACCCTATCCTTTCATTCTCTCTATCACAGACCCATTCTAGGGTTTCCTCTTATTTGCAGCAGCAGCATAAATAGCAAGACAAGGCCTTCCTTTAAGTCTTTCTTCACTGTACGCTTTTTTCTTCTTCCCTCAAAATTATATCTCTTTTCTATTTGTTACGTCATCCTTCTTGTTTAATATCTTTATCGTCTGTATTACCAATATGTTGTTTGGTTTTTTCTTCGGCCCATGTTTTGAACTCTGTGTTTCTATACTGGCATTTAAAAGTTTGTACAAGTCAAATGTTTTATTTAACTCTCTGACTCTTATGATGTTTATGTATTCAAATTAGAAATTGATAACTTTTAATGTGCTTCATATCAATTCCATGGATAGTCCTACCAGCACGGTTGCATGTGATTTTTTTTACAACTACTTGTTCTCTTTTTTGTTCATTTATTTGCATTGATTGTTCAATTATAATGTTGTCTTGATTTGAGCTGATTTCTATCTATTTCGTGCTCTTCTAAGATTTCCTTACTATTACTAAATTGTTATCATTATTATTGAACAAAATTTCCAAAGAAACTAAGAGAATTGCAATTTCATTTTGCAATTTTAATTTTTCTGCCTAGATAAATGGCATGGAGGGTGTCCAAAATGGGGTTAAAGCATCTCAGAGTGAAGCAGATCAGAAACATCTGTCCAATCTGAAGAAGTTTATCGAAGCCTACAAGGGTGCTATTTTTGATGGAGATGAGAAGACTATATCCGATATTGAAGCTAGGATATGTGTCTTAGAAAATGAGAAGAATGAATTGTTACAGAAAGTTTCAACTTTATCGGCAGAAATAACTTCTGGGAAAGAGAAATTGATCCGCTTGCAGGCAGATTTCGATAATTTTAGGAAACGAGTGGAGAAGGAGAGACTGACCATAAGGTCTGATGCTCAGGGAGAAGTGATTGAGAGCCTTTTGCAAATGGTGGACAGTTTTGAGAGAGTCAAGCAACAGATAAAACCAAAAGCAGAAATGGAGAAAAAGATAGATATAAGTTATCAGGGTATTTACAAGCAATTTGTGGAGATCATGAAGAGCTTGCAAGTGGCTGCTGTACCAACAGTAGGAAAGCCTTTTGATCCTGCGGTAAGTGAAATCTTGAGACTTTTTCAATTGCGTTTCTTAATTCTTTTGTATTGACATGATAATAACATTTTAATGTTTATGAAAGTTTGGAAACAGCCTTTTGTTATAATGCAATGATAATAACAATTTTAGAAGTACAAATGATTAAGCGAAAGAAAATTCATTTTTGTGTTCACCTCTGTTTTGCTTAGCTTAAATAATTGATGGATAATGGCCTGTCTCTTTGTTATTCTTTTTGTTTGATGTCATGGAATGAGTCGAAAGGTGTTACGCTGAAACTACCCGTCTCTGAAAGCGAGCAGTTGAAATTAATATGGGGATAGTTTCAGATGTTGAGTAACAAATTTAAAAGATAGGGAAAAATGCCTGTTGACCAGAGTGTTGCATATCTCAACTCTTGCTTTTACATTTAGTAGAATGATACTATTCCATCTTGTTTGAAAACTCTTGCTGGCAATTGCAATTGATGCTTATTTGACATTATCCTTTGCATTGGCTTCTCTAACAATATCACCGACAATTTGCTGATGGTTCTACCTCTCCCCTACAGGGAAATATTAATGAGAAGAACAATGTTCGGAACTGACAGTGAATATCTCATGCAGTTAAAGAAAAATTTTGCTAACTAGTTTATTAGTATAGGGTTTCCTCTGATTTGAATGCATATGGTTTATGTACCTACACTGTAGTCTGTTGGCCATAAAAATGAAATCAATGAATTGTTTGATTTGTCACTATTGAGAATAGCTTTGACTTGATTACACCATGCTCCTTCTCAGGTTTTTTTTTTTTTTTGGTTTGAAAAACAATAATAATACTATGATGCCTTTTATCTTGTGAATCAGGAAGTCAATTTTGCTTTGTAGTTTTTTAGGGTTCAGCCTCAAAATTGTTTTTGTTGTGAGAGGGGTCTCATCTGGCAGGATTAAAGTTGTTTGTCATTAGCGGATGAACTGATGCTGTTTCTTGTAAGTAGCTGGTTATTTTCTAATTTCTTTAGTCTTGCTACCATTTTTCCGTAATGTAGTTGCATGAAGCAATTGCGCGAGAGGATTCTGAAGAGTTCAAGGAAGGGATTATAATTCAAGAATTCCGCCGTGGGTTTCTCCTTGGAGATCGGATTCTCAGACCAGCAACTGTTAAAGTTTCTGCAGGACCTGGTAAAAACAAAGTCCCTGGGACCTCTGAAAAATCAGCTGGGCAACCTACAGCAGCCGCTGGTGTAGACCAACTATAGAAATTGTTTCAGAAGATTGAATCTTTTAAGTCTAAATTTAGATTTCATACTTGGATGAACACAAATTTATATTACAAATATATCTCGCTAAGCTAAACTAAACTAATTATGTTAAATCTCTTTCACTTTGAATATTTGTATCAACCTGGAACTCAAAACACTCTTATTATCCAGAGAGTGGTTCTTATTAAACTCAATTTTTTTTTTTGTTAATTGCAAGATATTATATTCCACCCAGAATTGAAATTACTCCAAGAGATTCTCATGGTTTGCAGATATATCAGTATGTAGCTCTCTTACCAACTAAATTATTACTTTTTTGGTGAATAGGATAATTTTGGTAATAATTCAATTGCAAGAGATTATTTTAAGAAATATTATCAATTTGTTTAGTATAAGTTAATAATTAAGTAAATAAGTAAAAGATTGAATTTTTTTTATTAGATTATTTTAACTTAATTTAATATTTAAGTAAAAATAATAAACAATTCAAAACCACTTGCTCAAAAAAATAAACCAAAATTAATAATTATGTGTATAATTAAATTATTTTTTATTTTCTTTTTATAAAGAATTATATTTTTTTTTTCAATTTAAAAAATAAACACATTATAAAAAAATTAAAAGCTAAAATAAAATAATATATAACAGATTAATCCCATAAAAAAATAATTACATTTATTTTTTATTTAAAAATAAATACATTAAAAAAAATTATTATCACTATCAATTTTATCTTCATCATTAACTCATACATTTTCATCACATCCAACGAATACAAAATATATATATATAAAAAAGGATAATTATCAATTTAGTCCCTAAATTTAAACAAATTATCAATTTTTTAACGTAATTTGCTTTATTGGTATCCGTGGACCCTAAATTTTCGTAAATGTATCAATTTGGTTCCTCTGACTAATTTTCTAACGGTCAAACCTCACAGAATTGGCAAAAAGTCTAATTTACCCTTGGATTTCATTTGTCGACCTAAAAGGACCATTTTGCCCCTTAAAAGTCTGATAATTACCAACTCTACCCAACACCAACCATTACCATCTCCATCTCCAACTTCACAATTCTCAACCCCAGTCTTCACAATTCACAACCCTAGTGTTAATCAAATCCCCACCATCAAAATCATACTCATCCGCACCATCTGCAACTCCACCTAACCATTACCATCTCTATATCCAACTTCACAATTCACAACAATTAACTTTATCTCTCTGTCGATTCGCTAAATTAATAGAGGTGATGGAGACCCAGCTGAGCCTCTATCGTTTTGCATCTCTGTTGATAGAGGCCCAACTAGGTCTCCACCGATATGCATCTTTGGCCATGGAGACCCAGCTGCGTCTCTATCGCCAAATCCATGGAGGCGATGAAGCCTCAGCTAGGTCTCCAACAATATTAAGCTCTGGCGGTAGAGACTCAGTTGGGTCTCCATCACTAAATCCATAGAGACGATGGAGACCTAACTGGGTCTCTATCGTTTTGCACCTTTGTCGATGGATACCCAACTGGATCTCCATCGCCAAATCTATGGAGGGGATAAAGGCCCAGCTGGGTTTCCACTGATATGCACCTCTGACAGTGGAGACCCAGTTGGGTCTCTATTGCCAACGAAGACCCAACTGGGTCTCCACCTCTGGTGATGGAGACCCTGTGTCTCCATCTTCGCTAGGTCTCCATGGAGACCCAGCCGATGATAGAGCAATGAAGACCCAGTAATGGGTCTCCATTTTTATTTTTCTTTTGTTTTTTGTTTTCATTTTTTGTTTGCATGGTTTAAAGATAAAAATACATCTAATTGCGTTAAGTATGGCTAACGGTTGACTAACAAAGGGTCTCCATCGCCAACGAAGACCCAACTGGGTTTTCACCTCTGGCGATGGAGACCTAGCAATGGGTCTCCGTTTTTCTTTTTCTTTTGTTTTTTCTTTTCATTTTTTTGGTTTATTAAATTTATTTTATTTAATTATATTATTTTTTATTTTTTAGATGTTGACACGTGGATGTACATAGTTTGAAGATAAAAATACCTCTAGTTCCGTTAAGTATGACTAACGGTTGACTAACAAAGGGACCAAATTGATACATTTTAGGGCCCATGGGTACCAATAAAATAAATTGTATTAAAAAATTCATAATTCGTCAATACTTAGGGACTAAATTGATAATTATCCAAAAAAACCACACAAAAAAAGAAAAAAAAAATCAAACTCATATATTTCTTCCTTAATTCTATTTCCATCACAACCAACCAATAAAAAAATCTTTAAAAAACCACAAAAAAAAGAAAAAAAAAATCAAGATCTGCCTACAAAAAAAAAACTAAAATTCTCTCACCAGTCACCATCACCATCAACTTGATCTTCAACTTGATCTTCATTTCTAACATCATCACCAACTCATCCATTTTTATCACCAATCAATATAAAATATAAAACAAAAAAAAAAAAAAAATCCAAACTCATCAATTTCTTCCTTAATTATATTTTCATCACAACTAACTAATAAAAAAATCTTAAGAAAAACCACAAAAAAAAAAAAAAATTCTCTCACCATCACCATCAACTTGATCTTCATCTTCAACATCATCACCAACTCATCCATTTTCATCACCAATCAATATAAAACAAAAAAAAAAAATTCAAATTCATTCATTCCTTCTTTAATTCTATTTCCATCACAACCAAACAATATTAAACATTAAAAAACAACACAAAAAAAGAAAAAAAAAATTCAAGATATGTCGCAAAAAAATCTAAAATTAGTTGATAGACTTTTTTAATTTTTATGTTTTGAATGTGTTTATTTTTTAAATAAAAAATAAATATAAATATTTTTTTTGTTTTTAGCAGCAGAATAAAAATTAGTCTATTATATATTCTTTTATTTTAGATTTTAATTTTTTTGTAATGTGTTTGTTTTTAAATTAAAAAAATAAATGTAATTATCTATAAAAAGAAAATAAAAAATAATTTAATTGTTTGTATTAATTTTAGATATTTAATCAAAATTTTACTCATATCACTAATTAAACTCAGGGGGAAAGTAGTGCAATTAACCCTTTCTATTTTTCACAATATGGGATCGCAATATTCACACACCCTAATTGATAATGGTTTCTCTAAATTTTCTCAATTGAAAATAGTGGTATCAGTCTTAAAAGAGAAAAGAAACTCAATATTCCTATATTCATAATTAGAAACAATTTGTTTAATGCGGGTTTTATGAAGCTTCCCTACCTTCTTCATTGATACAAGAATCCAACATTATCACCTAACATGCTAATTGATAAGTTTACATAGCATGGCACGAACCAGTCCACCTTGAATGGACAAATTGACAAACATAAAAGATGAAAAAAAAAAAAATGTAATTGACTAACTATTTTATTGGAAGAGGGAAATATTCCCCTGGAGCCCCGTACAATGCAATATGCAGGTAATTAATCAACTGATTTAACTAGATGCACATAAGATAATTGCACTAACAATACACCACATTTGTTCTCAGCACCACTTTTAGTCCTAGTACTACAAAAATTATTAGGAATGATAATGAATACCCATTTGGTTGAATGAGTGTTTTTCGATGCAAAAGGTTCAACTTCATATGGTAGAGTTTTGCAAGACACAGTTTTTTTTTTTTTTTTTTTAAATTTGACACCTTTGCAGGTTAGAGGACTATCGGGACCAACCAAAATTAAATCATACAAGTACGGCTCGGATAACTACTCCCAACAATGGGAGATGAGAACTACCGAGACCAATGGCTCGGACAACTACTCTCAACAGTAGGAGAGGTCTACTCCTAATACAGAAAAGAGGTCTACCTACACAATTATATTTTTTTGGGCAATGATGGAAATATATATTTTGTCTACATAATGATTTAAACATTGTTGGTTTCGAGGATTTCAACCACCAAGACAAAAAACCTTATTTTAAAAGACCGAGTTGGTTGTTTTTCATTAAATTTTCGTTGATTTTTCTGCACACCCAAGACAAAAAATTTAATAATACGTTTCCTCTACAAGAAGGGTAAATATGTCAACAGGAAAGTTTCATTAAACCAAAATTTGGACTTCTCGTATTTTCTAAATGCTCTTCTAGTCCAAATCAGTTGGGTTTGGCTTTTGACAAAAGAGCTTTTAATCTCCTTGAGCTCTATTCATAAAAAACCCAAACAACTTTAAAAACTACTTTTGGGCTACAAAAACTCTTTTAAATATTTCAAAAGTCCTAATAAATAGGCATAATGGCTTTCTGATAATAAAATCTATAAACACAAACATTAAAAGGGACAAATTCAAATATAATCCTTTAACTATCGTAAAGATTGTTTTTAACAATATTTTTTAATTTAATTGTCAGTGACCATATAAAATGTTAAAAAATCCCATGTAAAATTATAACATTATCCAATATATATATATATATATATATATATATATATATATATAAACACAAAATCAGGTTTGTATCAGCAACATTTCATTTTGTGGTCTGGTGAGATTTTTTTAGAGAGACAAAATAAATTCTAGAGAGAGAAGCTGTAGATCGACCGAGGGAAAATTGTTGCCGGTAAGAGAGAAGAAGAAGAAGATCGCCCAAAGAAGTTCGCACGAAGAAGAATAAAACCGATGCCGGTGAGGTCGAGGTAGAAGACGAAGACGCCGGGAAGGAGAAGAAGAAATATATCGGCAGAGGGAAAAGCGTCGTCGGCGAGAGAAGAAGAAGAAGAAGAAGACCGATGTCGGCGAGGTCAGGGCAACAGAGACGGGTTTGTTCATTCTCTGGGTGTTGGTATTCGCGTGTTACCGTTTGCTATTCGCGTGTTTCATGTAACCTGTTACCGTTTCTTATTAGCGTGTTTTACGTGATATGTTACCATTTGTTTTTAATTGTTGATTCATTTGAATAATTGTTGATTGAATTTGTTAGTATTCGCATATTACCGCTTGTTATTCGTGTGTTTCACGTAACAATGACAAGAAATGTTACCAAGTTTATTTTGTGTTTTTAGGTTTTACATGCAATGGTTTAATTTTACGTAAATTGTCGCGTCTCAGCGTGTTTCACGTCGAATCTCAGTTTGTTTCACTTCAAGTCTCAGCATGTTTTATGTCGAGTATCAGCGTGTTTCATGTAGAGTATCAGCGTGTTTCACGTTGAATGTTAGCGTATTTCATGTCCAGTATTACCGTGTTTCACGATAACTCTTAGCGTGTTTCACGTCAATTTTATGCATGTTTCAAGGCAAATTTCAGAGTGATTCACATAATTTTATAGCGTGAAATTTTTGGGTTTTCAAAAAAATAAACATCTTGGTCATGCCAAAAGTGGTATTTTCTTTCATTCATATCAGTGAAGATGATCGAATTATCCCCCTCGGGGGGATTTTCAAACTGCAAAATTCCTCCAGAAAGACAAAAAGACGAACTTTTTAGTAAAAAAATAGGAGATTTCGCGGGGTCAAATCAAATCAACCCCATATATCAAATCTAATAACTACGGATATGTCAAATCATTTGTAATCGCTTGCACAAACGACTTGCCTCCAACATATTTCAACCCATTTATTGCTCGTTGTAGTTAATTATCAATTTGTATATAGCCATTTTCTGAAGAAAAAAAAAATAGAAAACTCTTCAGAATTCATAAGATTTCACGTCAAATTTTAGCGAGAGGAGAAGAAGAAGAAGAAGAAGAAGAAGATCGGTCGACGAGAAAAGAAAAAGAAGAAGATCAGCTGACGAGAGAAGAAGAAGAAGATCGCTGGAAGACGAAGAAGATCGGCCGGCCAGAGAAGAAGCTCAGCCAAAGAAGAAGATTGGCCAGGATTTTAGACTTCGGCGTGCTGTGGCTGCTCGTGATGAGGTGAAGTAAAAAAAAAGCCGGTCTGGTGGAGAAGATCGGGTTGGGTAGGGAGAGAAGGATCGATTCGAGTGGAAGAGAGAAATAACTATTCGACTTCCTTCACGATTCAAAGGTGAAAATTTTGATAGTGTTGATTTAGTGTGATGATTTTGACAGTGTTAATTGTTGATTGAATTTGTTGATAGTGTGTTTTAATTTGTTGAAATTGTTGATTGATTTTACTAAAAACAATGATATGGTTTAAAGGAAAATCGTTGATTGAATTTGTTAGTTTTGAGTGTTGATTGAATGAGTTTCATGATGGATTGTTATAAACGTGAAACCCTGTAAATCTTTTGATGCAAATAAATTGAAACCAGTATTTAGCAGGTTTTACATGCGAATTTTTGCCATGTTTCATGTGGATTTTTGCCGCATTTCACGCGGATGTTTGCCGTGTTTCATGTCGAATTTTGCTACGTTTCATGTCAAATTGTGCTGTTTCACGTCGACTTCAGCTGTAGAAATATCTTGCACAAGAGCCAATGGTAGTTGCTAATGCAACACAGAATTAGAACTTGGTTGACAATATATACATTTTGTAAAAATGACGTTATACTAAAAATTACATATACAGTTTAAATTGTTTACAATAAATGATACTTACATCTTCAATATCCCACCAAGGAATGCACGCGTTCTTCTCCTCACTCACATACGCTGACCACAGATATAGGTATTCATACGTCCCAGTATCATAATCCATATCTCGTTTTACGTTGAATTTTGTCGTATTTCACGTTAAAATTTTACATGTTTCAAGTCAAATATTAGTATATTTCACATTAAATTTTAACATGTTTCACGTTATAGGAATTCTTTTATAATTTTACAATACACAAAATAAATTTGGGATAGGGATTCTTTTATAATTTTACAATACAGAAAAATTTGGGGTGCCTTTTGTATTTATTTTAATTTGGGGTTCCTTTTGTAATTTTTTAGGTGTCACTTTTGTAATTTTTTAATTAAGGATTGAAATAAAATTTTTAAGATGGCATTATGAAAGATTTGGTCAAAAATAATTTTTGTAAACTTAGGAGGTCATTTTTGATAATTTCCACGTGTTAAAATGTTATAAATTGTTAAAAAAAATTGATTTGAATTTACAGTCATCATTTTCCATAAAAATATCTGAAACTATTTAAGGGAACTCTAAACATACAAAAACCCATTTTTTTCCTTTTTTTGTGTCTCTTTCTTTGTTTCAAACGTAAGCATCACCTGCGATAACGCTGAATAATTTTCAAGGTGTCCTTCATTTGAAAAGAAACTAAAATCATACATATATATATAGCACACTGCATTAAAATTTAAACCAACACTCAGATTTGATATAACCAGGAGTCGGGGAAATTTCCACACCCAATTTTAATTAGTAACTATGCAATTCCTTACATCAATGATTCAGAATAACACATATGTACAAGCAGCATGATCTCCAATGTTCAAACATCTTGAATCTGGTGAGGTCAATTCCTTTGCTGGGTTTTTTTCATTTTGCTAAAAGAGGGACTGTCCTTAACCTCCCAAATACGCAAGAATTCAAGTTTGATCCTGCTGATTCTGAACTGTTTTCTCTGCATTACCCATAAAACCCATCATTAGAATCCATCCTTCAAAAACAGATTGTTATCACAAGTGTCATGCACTCAAGGGTGCTTTCTGATATTTGTGAAATTACAACTGCATCATTCTGATTCACAAATGTTTTCATACTCATGTATGCCAACGAAGATGCTGACTAGAAAATGGGAGTTATCAAGTCATCGTTGCAGAAACCAAAAGTTATTCTATACTCTCGATTACAGGGATAGCTCCTTTTTTTTTTTCCGGTAATGGCCTCACCTTGGATTATGTGCGGTGATATTCAAATGTTAAGTAAAACACAGTGGCTCCTTTATGTTATTGCAAAACATCCAAACGATCCCAAAACCAACGTTTTATGTGCATGTGTGAAAGACATCAATATTACAACCTATGCAAATTTGAAACAAGCATCCATTGAACATATTAGCAAACACAAAAGGCAAATAATTAAACTGCAAGCCACTCGATATCAATTCATCATCTATGTTATTTTCTTCCTCCAACTGTGTATTCCTGATTATATATGCAATGGTCACAGCTTAAGCATGTAGCTTAAGATTAAAAAAGCAAAGTCACTGCAAATGACCTAGATGTAAATTTCCAAATATTTTCTCTACATATTTTGAGATCCAGGTAGATCTGCGTAAAGTTTTTCAAAAAACGTTTCACTATTCTTTTCTGAGCTATGCGACTAATTGATACTATCAGCTCCAGTTATCTTGAGCTTGAAAGTTTTAGGCACAAAAAGTCAACCAAGCAATAGAAGGTATGTAACAAGGATGGAGATCATTATGCTTAACAATTCACTGGAACTGAATGACATCGATGATGCTGCTGGTGTGAAATCAAGAAATCAGCAGGCAATTAATAAAGTAGGGGAAAGCCAGTAACTGCAAAGTATGATAACATCATAAATGAGCTACTTTATTGAAGTTAACAATTTAGTCAAGCACAACTTTTCCTCAATATTAGTATCCATGTCAAAGGACATATATTTCAAAATGAAAGCAATGAGAACCAAAAATTGCATGGCTTTTAAATTTTGACATGGCTCTTCTACTCGAGTTAACATTAGTTAAGCGAACTTCTACTTCAATACATATGTTGAAGAACACATGAAGAGTGCCCAGCAGCCATTAGATTCCCTCAACACAATACAAGATTCTTTCATGACCCACGTTGAAAGGGTCTAACATAAAAACCCACTGATAAAAGAAAAAGTTCAACTATGCTCTCAATTAGTTGAACATCAGTGAAGCTTCTTGATACAGGATAACCTTGGTATCTATTATTTTTGGTTTTGTTGTCTTGCAAAAGTAAAGTGGTAGGATAGTGAAGAAATTATAGTCAAGAAATTTCCATATATTACAAGAATGACACGTGTATAAAATGACTTTTTTTATCTTTGTTAGTTTAAGTCTTGTTCAGTTAATTTCATGCCATGGCCCATATGTTTGTTCCTACTTGGCATGAACAATGACCAAGAATGTGTTGATTTAGTGGTTGGTACATATAATTGACTTATGTTAATAGTTAATTATTTGTTAACTATTATATATAAAATTTGTATTTCAGTAAAGGAAAAAAATATTAAAGTGTCTGGTTGAATTTGAGATAACCACTTTTCAGAGAAATTCAATAGAACATTAGAAGTTAATAAGCATAAAACCTCTCATGCATTTTAATTTTCATGCCTCCACCTTAAATATAAAAGTTTCCACATAATAGTTAACAAATAACTAACCACTAACTAAAACTTAATTGCATGCGAATGCAATTAACTAAACATGAAATAAACCAAGCAAAGATAAAGTCACTTTATGCACGTGACAGAGACCAAGAAGAAAGAAAAGACTGAAGCAAAAGAATGGAGAGAATCTCTAGGCCAACATCCCTTAAAATCCAAGTAACACAGTAGCATCTTAATACTTTGTCGCAATCTCCTACCTATCGCCGGACATCTTGTCATCTTTCCAGCATCGAACATCTTTCCAAGAAAAACTTTTGAATTGACCAAATTATGAAAGTAACCTTTATATGCAGGAACATAACTATTATGTCTCTCAAAATTCCTAAATTGATACTCTAAAATCAGAATTGATTAAACTTAATTAACGATGCTAAATCTTCAATATCATGCAAGCATTTACATCCATCAGACGTTTGCACAAGGACCGCACAAAAAGAACCTCTAATTTGCAAAAATTTGAGTTACATCTCCTTAGCACTTTATGAATTTCTCTCTTGCTAGATGTCCTAGAAAATGCCCGAGGAAATGGAATTTCAACGCAAAGGTGCAGTGCATTAAAATAGTGTACATACTACATAGACGGTGCCCGTTTGCCAGACCTGATATGTGAGGTACATGAGTACGTGATTGACCAGTAAATTATACATGTGTGTTCTTAGAACCTGAAAATATAATCAATCTGTAGAAACCAGACATTATGAAAACTCTGCCTACAAGTAAATACTGGGGTTCATAATGGACACGTGTACTAAACAGATTACTGATGTGGTAGGTATGAGTAAGAGCCGTGTCCTAATCTGTGGTAGGTCACCGTTAAACAAATATTACAGTGCCATCAAATACTCAATTCCGTGCAGTTTATCTAGGGTCTGAATCGAAAAATTCACATCACATTCAGCAATCTGTTAGAATCCAAAGCCAAACTTGAGATCATATCTAAGGATATAATAAAGGCACTTCCTCAAACCTCACATTCTATGCTTCTAAATAAAGCCAGATTCTAAATTTATAACACTTGTCTTTTGTCCCGTTAAGCTACAATTAATTTCAAAATTAGGAACCATAATTATGCAATAATCCAAATTTATTATATGAAATTGTTACATAAATTGATTAAAATAAAAGTAGAAAGTACCAGTCAGGAGAGGATTTAGAAGCATTGATGCCGTTATAGAATTTAGATAATCGACCGCGACTTGGCGGTTTTGGCTTGATTGGTTTCTTTCGCAAACCAAATATCTCTTGAACTAGAGGTACGTGAACCAGAACTAGCTTCCATGCCAACAACCATCCTGGACGAAATTGTAAACCAAATTTTCAAAAATTTAATAATAATAATAATAAAAATCCAGAGAAATCATAATTCGTGAAGAGAGATGATTGAATGTTTAACCGAAAATAATGAAAGAGAGAACGAAAGAAACGGCGAGAGTTGGACGTAGAAGTAATAGATTGATATTATTCCAGTGCCACAGAAAATTTGGTGAAGACGACTCCATTGACATTTGACAACCTTACTTGTTAACCTGATTTCGCTGTTTTGTATCTTCTTGTCTTTGTATTGGAGATTGGCTGCTGGCCTAGGCCGCTGTTGTTGGGCTTTCCTGATCGGAGGCCCAACCAACGTGACGGTCTGCTAATTTCACAACAATTGTATTGTTTAAAATTATTCATAAATTCAAGGCTTGTAAGTTTGTTAACTTTTTATTTTTATTTTTAATTTTTAATTTCTTTAAACTATTATAATTGAATTATAAATCATAAAATATTAATTCAATAAATATTAAAATAGTATCTTCAAATAAATAAATAAATATTAAAATTATAAATCAATCAAGTGCCAAATATAAATAAATTGATGGACAATGACGTCACACGGTAAATTCGATATATTCGTTGCATGCTCTCTCACGATGTCGAAAACTCAAAAATTAGGTGTGACCATTCCAGTTTTTCATTTGGCAAAAGTTTTTCAAAATTCGAAAAAAAAAAAAGGGCCATGATTTTACAAAAGCAAAGATCTAATGGCCAATAGGATCTCGAGTTGTGGGTCCATTGCTTAGTTGTAGCCAAATAACAAATGGGCCCACTTGCCGGGCCATAGACCAACAAGAAACTCTGATAATCTTCAACATCACGTGGGCCCTCAACCTTTAAAACAATAGGAAAGGAAAGAAACAAGAGCGTCCTGTGAACCTGGCCTATTTTCCTGTCCAAATTAACCATCTAAAAATTCTTTCTTCTTCGACACCTCCTATCCCATCCACCACGTGTAAATTTACCGGAAGAACCCACGCATTACCGGGTTTTGCCGGTGACTACATCTCCCCTAACCGCCAAATTCACATCCAGGTTCATCCACGGATCTACCCTCATCTGCCAGTCACTGTAAAACCTTCGTATACCTGTAATTTTCATATAACACTTCCCTTTTTTGTATCATAAAATAAAAAATAGAATTGTATCAAAAAAAAAAAAAAAAAAAAAATAGAATTGGGCATTTTCTAGGGTTTCAAAAGTTGCTCGACAATTTCATGGAACCATCGATTTCCTCATCAAATTCTCAAAACAGACCGACAATTCGTTACTTTCGTTGTAACTTTAGACGCTGTTGTCGCTGTTTCTGCTGCTTCTATACTTACCCTTGAAATTTCCCCAATTATTTCATATTCGAAATTTAGAATCAATTTTTTTTTTAGATTTTTCTTTTATTTAAGGGTTTTATGGATTTATCTTCGCATACTCAGTCGAGCCTGTCTTTAAGCTTCAATTCACACGTGTCATCGCCGCCTCCGCCACCGTCAAGAACGACGATCACTGACGACTCAATTTCATTGCAGATTGATACGAGTTATTGTCATTCGTCGAATCCAATTCCGTCGAGACCGTTACAACTACTTGAAGAGAAAACTGACAAAGTCTACCCAGAAAATATCGGAGAAGACAACGAGAAAGAAGAGGAGCAAGAAGAATTCAGCATCTTAGGGCATCCGATGTGCCTAAAACGACAAAGAGATGGACAGTCATTGTCGTTCTCGAAACGGCTTGCAATGGAACCGGGGTTGGAATCTCGTCATGCCTCGGTTCGAGCTTGGGGGAACCAGCCGCTGCCCATGGCAGATCCTGAGATTCATGAAATCATGGAAAAGGAAAAACGTCGCCAGTTCAATGGAATCGAGTTGATAGCTTCAGAGAATTTTGTTTGCCGCGCTGTAATGGAAGCGCTTGGAAGCCATCTAACAAACAAATACTCAGAAGGACTGCCTGGAGCTAGGTACTATGCAGGCAATCAATACATTGATCAGATAGAAAGTCTATGTATTGAACGGGCTCTAAAAGCATTTAATCTTGATAGTGATAAGTGGGGGGTCAATGTTCAGCCATACTCATGTACCTCCGCGAATTTCGCTGTCTACACTGGTCTTCTGTTACCTGGGGATAGAATTATGGGTCTAGATTCCCCGTCCGGAGGGCATTTGAGTCATGGGTACTATACCCCTGGAGGGAAGAAGATTTCGGCCGCTTCCATATTTTTTGAGAGCTTACCCTATAAAGTGAATCCGCAAACTGGTTTTATTGATTATGAGAAGCTAGAGGAGAAGGCCATGGATTTTAGGCCTAAGATTTTGATTTGTGGCGGGAGTTCGTATCCAAGAGAGTGGGATTATGGGAGGTTTAGGCAGCTTGCAGATAAATGTGGTGCAGTTTTGATGTGTGATATGGCTCATATAAGTGGGCTCGTGGCAGCTAAGGTTTGGATTATATCTTTCTTAGATGTTCTCGTTTCATGTATTAAAAAATTTGGAATTGCACTAACTAAGCAATAAGTACGAACATATAATTAGTGATTTTTTTTTTAGTTCGTTGCTATAATAGTTATCTTTCTTGCATTACCATATTAGAAAAGTCTCATCTTTTGGTAAAAATTTATTGTGCTAAAAGGTTTTCGGCATTTTACACGACGAAATATGATAGTACTTGCAAAATTAGGTTATGCATAATTTCCTTCTTTTTTACTATTTAGAGGTCTAGAAACTGTAAAAACTGTTGTCCCATTAATGTCATTGCATATAAAAAAGCATCAGTCGCCAAATTTTTAGTCCTTGCCTCCTATCTTCTTTAGAATGACACTTAGATAAACTAGAAGTCAGGCCAATAAACTGGTATGGATTTTTCCACCAGTTATGTTTGATTGCCATGATTTTGAGTTTTGCTGGTTGGTAGATAAGTAAGCCTCCCATTGCCAAAATCTAGGTGTTAGAATCTTTTTCATTTTCCATTTTGGTGGTTGGTTAGGCATGATTACACATCTGTGTGGAACTCAAAATTTCCCAGCTTCATTTGGCAATAGTCAGATTAAAAGATTCTTTGGTACAAGGTAACTTCTGTTTTATCAGGTCAATAGAAAGAATGATTACGGTTGTCAATGTTTTAAGTATTTTAGTGGATGCAAGTATTCTTTATTGTTATGATCTTTCCGATGTATATAAGGTGTTAAAGTAATTTAATTATGTATAAACAATTTAAAATTTTAGGTCATGAAAATTGATTGTGGAATAAGATACTAAACCAGTTTCTACGATAGGCTATTTGTCTGTGCCATTGTTGCGTTTTTTTTTCCTTTTTTGTTTTTGTGTCGATCTTAGTTTAACACTTGGAATTCATAAAGGAATAACCTTATTAGCCAAAGGAAAAGTCGTTTGTACCATTTAAATGGTATAAAGAAAAATCACTTATGATTTTCTTTACTAAAACTTGCTGTTATCTTTTACAGGAATGTGCTAGTCCATTTGACTATTGTGATATTGTTACCTCAACAACTCACAAGAGTCTTAGGGGTCCTAGGGGAGGTATCATTTTCTATAGGAGAGGCAAAAAATTAAGGAAGCAAGGCATGTCTCTTAGTCATGGTGATTGTAGTAGCCATTATGATTTTGAAGACAGAATAAACTTTGCTGTCCATCCATCATTACAAGGTGGTCCTCACAATAATCACATTGCTGCTCTTGCCATAGCCCTGAAACAAGTGGCAACTCCAGAGTACAAGGCATATATGCAACAGGTGAAGAAGAATGCTCAGGCTTTAGCATCTGCTTTGTTGAGAAGAAAATGCATATTGGTGACTGGAGGCACTGACAACCATTTGCTACTATGGGATCTGACTACTTTAGGCTTAAGAGGTATACTATTTTTATTTTCTTTCCAGTATTTTTATAAATCGATTTTAAATTAATATCCCGATACAGAAAATGGATGCTTGCATCTGTAGTTTCATTATGTCACTGTAGTTATGATCCTACTTTTACTGGTTTTATAATTAAAGGAACATGTTGAATTTTGTTTATTTATGATCCATAAAATGCTTTTGATGATGGTTTCTTTTATTGCTTTATATGCAAATGAGTTTAAGCAGTTTACTGGAGCTACATGTTTTACATTTTCTGAAGATTTTTCAGAAAACTTATCATAACAACAAATTCATTATGCAATTTGAACAGATGCGTTCGGTTTTACTGTTTCATTTCTGTTATAAGTTTCGTCATTTTGTTTTCCAGTTATCCTGTATTTCATGCGTTCCATGGACTTATATGCTGAATATGTTAAGTAAGATGATTTTGACCATTTCTATAAGGATGCCTTACTAATATATTGGGAGTCTTCTTGTACTCTGGTATTATGTAATACAAACTTGTATAACTGTTGTGATTGGTAATACTTGTCTGAGTATTAAATAATTATCAAGGGAAACCTGTCTATTGCTGCCATGTAAACAAAAAAAAAAAAAAATCCTACGGAGGATTTTGCTAATTTTGAAAGTCCTGATTGCTGAGGAGGATCTGATCATCTAGCTAAGTGGTGTCTCTGTTATATGTATAGAGTGTTGTTCAAGAAATTAGGCATGATTGGGTGCTTGTTGTACCAAAGTTAAGTTGGCACTACTTAGATAGTTCTGCAAATTTGGCCTGGATTGTTCTAATTTCAGAAATTTCTAGACAGGCCCCAAGGATATAGTGAAAATGAGTGTGGCATGCAATATTTTAAAACGCACGAGGTGGTTATGTCCTCTGAGTCGTGAGGCGAGGCGGTCGCCTCAATTCGAAAATAATAAATAATGCAAAAAAAATAATACTAAAATAGAAAATCATCAATAACATTTAATAAATAGTCCACTATCAACATTACTAGCATAAAAATCCCAAAAAACTTTTGATTTCATCTCTTACTTCAGTGGGAACCCTTGTACATGGGACATCATTACCGCCCGGCGCCCGTGAATACCCGCAAGGTGTTCTTTCATCCCAAATACTCCCCCTTTGATAATTTTTTCACAAAAAGTACATCGAATATACTTATGTGCCTTCCCTCCATCCGTTTCAACCTCAACCCCATACTTCCAAGCTGGATCTTTTCTAGTTGACATCTTACGCACAAGTCTACAACAAAAGTTGCAAAACAAACAGTAATAATATATCTTAGTTCATAAACAAACAATAACACCATAAAGCTTTTCAGAATTCTAACCAACCAAATACATAACATGTGCAATACATAACATATACATAATAGAAAGGAGAAACAAAAAACCTGCTTGGAGTCTTGGAGAATAGATATAGCCTGTTGGACTTGGGAGTCTTGGAGATAGACTTTTTAAATTAGGGTTTGAGGGTTAGACAAAGGTGAGGGTTTGAACTTGGTGAGAGTGGAGGTGAGACTTAGACTGGAAGAGCTGACTTTCTGTTGTACATAGGATCTTAGGGGTTTTTTAAAAATAATCTGTTTTATTTATATAAAAAAAAATTTAAATGCACAGGTTTTTTCCAACCCGCCTCAACCCACCTCGAACTTCCTCGCACCGCCTCATGGTATTGAGGCGGAAACGAGCAAGAATGGGAGAGGCGGCCAACTCAAGGTGCTCTTGACAGCAAAGCGGCTGAGACATTCGAATTTTGAAACAGTGGTTGTATGTATCACATCCAATGAAATTTTGCAACCATAGTAAAAGCAAAGCTGTGGAAATTGACAAACAAAGGACATTTCTGGTGGGCATCGGATCTCAAGAATGTATTGCTTAGATTTAAAAATAATGGGGTTATTATTCAGTTGGGCTACCCACTTCTAGATGGGTCCTTCCCTTCATTTTCATCCCATCTTGTTTTGTTTTGCTTTTCTTCTTTTGGTTTCTCCTTTATCATGTAATATACAGTTGGGATTAAATCATTAAAGATATTTGTGCAGTTGCTCCTTAACTTTCGATGGTTACTTGTACATTTAAAATGCACATGACAAACTTCATATTAAATTAGTACTATTTACGTCATAAGTTCCTTTATAGCTTTCCTATTTAATTTTTTAGTTTCCAATCCAACTGTATTTGTTGCCTGCTTTGTTGTTACAAAGGAGTTGACTGATTCAGATGTTTAGTCTTCATCTTATAGACTGAAGAAAGGAACATTGTTATGACTTGAAAGACCTAAAAACAGATTATATATAGAATTTTTATCACCTGCAGAAACTATTGTGTCAGTTTTTGTCTTCAGATGCTTGTCAACATTTTAACCATATAATTTAGCAGATTGTCACTTATAAAATATTGAAGCTGTTTCTGTTTAACAAAGGGCCTTGAGTTTAGCCTCGTCTACATTAGTCTGGTTCTGCAAGGTGGTGTATTGTTTTGTAAGTGCAAGCTTTGTTGATTTTTAATACTGGAAACATTTTTCTGTTGCAATTGCATTGTGTCTTAGAATTCAGAAATAGGAGGTGATTTGGGTGAAGTGCCTTTCAAAAGAAAACTTGTCAAAGTTGTATTCTCGTGAGCACTGTTGTTAATTATTGTCCTATTTGATTCCTGATTTTACTTTCTGTCACTTTTAAGTTGTTGTAGGGACATTATTTTACTTTAGTGGTACAAATTCAATCATTGGAAATGGGAGCTTTTGAAATAGCAGCAGTTAAAGTGTTTTATCATAATGATTATAATGAACATTCTGTGACAAGTACATCCTTGTCAAATTGTATAGGTGATTTATATCATATGGATGTTTGAAGTTTTTGATACACCTTCATGTGCATACCTTTGTCAATATCAATCTGCCTGTAATGTCGTTTTTTCCTCACTGAAATTTGTGTGCCTACTCTGTTGTTCAGGCAAGAACTACGAGAGAGTGTGCGAGATGTGCCACATCACCGTTAATAAAAGTGCTATATTTGGTGACAATGGTGCTCTATCTCCCGGAGGAGTGAGAATTGGTGAGTATAATTTATGTTATGCATTTGCAGTTGTAGTATGTTTAGCAGTCATAATTTGTCTTCCAGCTTTATAAAAGGTAAGTGTGCATGTCTGCATCTCCTGTCCATTTAGTACTGCGTAACATCATCTGGTTTTAATGCTTACAATCTGTCAATGTGTTAGTCATCCTGAAAAATACTGTAGATATTATAACATTCTATTTTAAATCTCCACTATTACTATTTTGAGTTTCCCTGTATAGTTCTTTGGGCAGTGCCTTGTAGAATAGCTTCCTACATTGTACACATATACCTGTATTGATATACTTTGTAATTTAACTATATCCTCTGTAGTAATTAATTTCTAGTGTTGATGGATTCTTGTTTTTGATTGTCACCATGTTCAAATATCGGCTTAAAATTTATCCTGCCTTCATTCCTTGTCTAAATGTCCTCTTTATTTGTTCTTGTATAGGAACACCTGCTATGACATCAAGAGGTTGTGTAGAGGCTGATTTTGAGACAATTGCTGACTTCCTTCTTAGGGCAGCTCAAATTACAAGTGCTGTGCAGAGGGAACATGGAAAATTACAGAAAGGGTTCCTGGAGGGTCTTCAGAACAATAAAGAGATTGTTGAGCTCCGAAATCGTGTTGAGACGTTTGCTTCCCAGTTTGCAATGCCAGGATTTGATGTCATTTGAATATGTAAATAATGCAGCCTGCTGGCAATGTCACATATTTTTGTTGCTTCTGTGGCATAGTGCGGGATTTGCATGGTAACTCATTCATTCCACTATACCATCCTTGCTCAGGAGGCATCTTGTATTTTTTTTCCTATTCATCTTCTGTAAATTATAGTAGAAAATAGGTCACATGAGTTTGCATATGTTGCCAAAAGTTTTTCAATTTTAAGTTCCAAAATTGCTTGCCTGACTGCTTCTTTGTATTTTGGTAAAAAATTATATACGAAGTTATTTCTGTTCCAATGTATTTGTGGAGGCACAACCAAATGTTTTATCCAAGTAGAACGAGCGAATTTCTGTTTTGTGAGTTGTTGCTTCTAATGTGTCTGGACATTGAACTGAAAACCACTGAACTGTTGTGTTAGTTTTCTTATTTGGATCATAAAATGCTTTTGTTGGATACAATGGATGGAAATATGTATGTTGTAGCCTGATTTCATTTCAGCCAATGCAAATGAGTTTTATTTGTGTTTGAAGCAGTGGATTTGCCCCTTCCAATTCATGTTTTTGAATTAATAAAGAAGATGATTTCCATTGGTAAAATGCAGGCCAGGCGTTTGGTTGAGAAGGTAATGATCCTGCACAGCATAGATTTGTTGCAACACAATTTTGCTGCCAAATCCAGTTTGCTTCTGGCAGGTCTTGCTTTAATTTTATAATAAATAAATAAATAAATAAAATAGAGATATTTAGTGTTGCTGTGTTCCCCATTATTTTATAGTTAATGGTTTGTTGAGCAATCTGGTATGGCATTGACACCCTTGAAGGGAGGCATGCAGGCATGAATTTCCGGCAAGGGACAAAAAGCGTGGGATACGGTTACAACTTAGAAGTAAGAAAGTGACTCTCCTCTTTTTTCTTTATTTTTATATTTCCCCAAAGACCCCAAAAAAAGGGCAAGTAATTTAAATAAATAAATAAAAATAAAATTATTATATTGAAAGAAAGAGGGACACAGAAGAGACATGTCAGTAAGAGAGATTTGTAGTTAGAAACCCTTCATCATCAGCTCCATTGCTTTCAAAGTAAACCGAATCAGACAAAAGGCTTCCTAAACCTCCACTTTTCATCATTTTTTCACAACTTGAATGATTAGTCATTTGCTCTATCACTACTACAACTAGACAGCACTCACTCACTCACTCACCCCCTTCTATGCAAACTAACAACACTACAAGAGGGAAATATTAAATTACTAATTTTATGAAAATTAGTAAAATATTAATGATTTGACTTGATTTTCTTCTCTTTCATTTCAAATAACAAGAACCTTCTATTCTTTTTGTTTTTGAAAAAGGAATGGAATGAAGAAGAAGCTGGCTGTTGTGTTGTGAACATCTTGGCTTGCCTGCATGAAAATGACTCCAAACTTATGTTCTCATAATTGAAGATTTGTCAAAAACCCAAAATGACTCTGTATCTAAACATTTTATGAACTGAAGAATTTCATTTCTGGGTTTGTAAAGTTTAAGATTCAACTATAGTAACTGTAAATGAACATGGGAAGCCCCATCACAAGAGGGAAGAAAGCCAGAAAAAAAAGAAAAAAAGAGAGAGAGAGAGAGAGAGATGGGTTAAACTTAAAGGTACATCAACCCCAACAACTGATTCCTCTAGCTACTAATAATAAAATTAAAAAAAAAAAAAAAAAAAGTCTACCTATGACTACAAAAGTCGGAAAGCTTCTTCCTGCCTTCAACAATCTCATCAAAGAAATCATCAAGTTGTCCAACAATATTGTCAGCAGCAGATCTCAACACCCCAAAACATGCTTTCAAATTGTCAACTCTCTCTCTAATAGCAAGCTCAGTCTCCCAATCGAGACCCTGTCCCTGTCCTTGTCCAACACAACTCCTCTCCAATTCACCTCTCAGCTCCTCCAAAGCCATCTTAGACCTCATGAACTCGTACATCAACACTCCTGGCCTCCCCTCCATCTGTCCTATCTCCTCCGCCACTCTCCTCTGCAACCTCGCCGTCGATATCATAAACGCCGACCCGAAAAACAGACATCCCTCATACCCACCACCTCCCTCTATGCTCGACTCCGGCCAGCAATAAACCAGTCCGTACACCAGTATCATTAATAGCAACGAGCTCACGTTTCTCATTGCATATAGAACCCCTCTAAACCCATTGAATCCATTCAGCTTCGATTCGATTGACACTTTTTCATCTATTCTCAAAGATAGCGGCTGGATTCTTGTCTCCATCAAAGCTCTGTTCTCTTCCTCCAATCCTACTGCTTCTCTTCGGCACCCTGCAATTGCCCGGATCACCTGCTTTTTTTTTTTTTTTTCCAAATATTATTTTCTGAATAAAACAAAGCACAAAAAAGATAGAATTTAGTTGGGTTTGTGAAGTGGGTTAGAGACCTGTCTGGAGAGCTGTGGACTGAGATGGCGATGATTGTCAAGAGATGAAGTGATGTTCAAGCCAGCTGAATAGTAATTCTCCATGCCAGAAATGCCTGATTTGAGGACATGACAGGCCTCCCAAAGCTTAGAACTCTCGTCCATGTATTCATCAAGCCATTTCTCACCAACAGGCAAATGGAGTTTCTGGACAAGAAGAATGAGTTGTGAATGGAATGATCTGAGAAGAGAGAGCACTCTTTGAAGGAACTGGATTGACATGAAGTTGTTGGACATATAAACAAGTTCAAGATCATCGATCCCACGAGTCAGAGAGGAGTAGAAACCATTCACTGAGTTTGTAGAGGAAGGATCCATTAGTGAAAGATTGAAGGGGAGAGAGGTGAGAAAAGGTTTATAAAGAGGAAGAGAGATTTAAATTTGAAGAAGAAGAAGAAGAAGAAGAAGAAGAGGAGAGGGAATATGTTAGAAGCTCAGGTTTCTAAGGTTGAAAAGGATTGTTGGGAGCAATGATGGGTGTTTCCTATACAGGGGAAAGGATGATTGGTAATATGCCATTTTCATTGTTTAATGGGCAGAAAGCAAGAGCTACGCTCATTTTTATTTCTAAAAACTCTCTATTCTCTAAATAATATAATTATTTTTCATAATTTTGCTTCCAATTCCAAATTCTCCCTATATTAGATGTTTAGATTTGGGTTGTAAAAAGTTTGACTGGTTTGACTGAGAATTGTAATTTGTAATGTAACATACAAACTGTAAAATCTTTTGAATTGAGTGTATCTTTGGCTGCTTCTTCCCTTTTTTCTTCCTCGAGCAACTGACTTTACCTTCTATTCTCATTGAAATTTGTGGGTTTTTATTTCTCCTAGATATATTTGATTTATTCAAAAAGAGCCATTTTGGAATGATGAGGTAGGTTTTCGATAACTTCTACTATGCAAAAAAACCAGTCTTTTTAGGCCATTCTTTTTCTTTTTCTTTTATACAAATGCTTCTCAATATAAATAAATAACAATGTCTTTAAGGACCCATCAAACGGCGGATCTTAGCTTGATTAGTATTTTTGGATTATCATAAAAATCGGGTCCCAATTTTTTCCTATTTGACCAAATGGGTTTCTAATCATTGATTGGCCCTAGTTATTAATCAACGGCAGCAGCACGTCTAAAGCTGTGGGTGCAATTTTTTTTTTCTTTTTTCTTTTATTCTTTAATAGGGTCTTTTATTTTAATCTCTTTGAATATTACTATTATTATTATTATATTATATGAATATATTTTTTTTAAAGGTGGGGGACCAGGAAATCTCATTTTTTGGGTAATGTTTTTTCTTGTAAATAATTTTAAAAAATAATTAATTAATTTGATGAAATTTGTTTTAGTCGGGTGCTCGTGGGTTTTTGGAGAACGGGACATAAACTAGAGGATGTTGGTCTTTTGAGATTTCATTGGAAAGTGAAGAGGAGCTAATCTATGCAACTTTATTTTAGTGGCATTTATCTAGGCACATTCCCCTTACTCTTTAATATGTATGTGAGCCCTCCAAGATATATATTCTTATTTTTTTATTATTATTCACTAGTTTTCTATTGCTTTTGGCCCAAAAGGAGACCTCAATCTACTTTACAATAAAATTTATCTTCCAAGCTTGTTGATTGAATTGAATTAATTGATGATAATTTGACCTTATTTTTAATGAGTGCATTTCTTACATGAAAAAAATTAACAAGCTTTTATGTGACTACTTGCTATTTTTTCTAAGAAAACAAAATGATTTCCAAGAATCCAAATATTGCCAAGTTAGATGAGGTAGGTTTAGTTTAGGGTATGGTGGATGGGTAAGGGGTTGCTTGGTCATCTATAGTAAAACATGGAAAATAACTCTAAAGAAAATTACAAAATTCATTTCTTTTTTTTTTTTTTTTGAAAATAACAAAATTAGAAGGACTACTCATAACTGTAGAATAAAATATGTTTGTAAAGTTTTCCTTGAGAAGAAATATCTTGTAAATTAAGTTTCCATGTGTTCAATTCATATAAAATATTAAAACATTTTACCTTAATTGATATATGTAACTTGTAGATAATTGCATATTTTCAGTTTTAGATTACACCTAAATGATATACTCTAGTACTCTCAAGTAGGTAATGCACTTCGTAATAGGGGTTTAAGTCTCATATATATGAACATGAAATGAATATGCTTTTTGAGTCGTTCTTGTAATGGTTGATCTTAGCAGATCCCTGATCCGATCTATCTTATTTAATTAAGGGCAAATGCAATTAAATACCTTGATATATGGACAAATTGCAATCAAATCGTACTTTTACTTTAATTATAGCTTATTACCCTTAATTAACTTAACGGTCAACTAATAGTCAGAAGGGTAATATAGTTATTTTCACTTAATATTTTTTTAAAAAAAAATATTAAAATGGATCTCCACCGTCCATCAAAAAATCTTGATCGACAACGGATATCATATTGAAAAAAATTAAAACCAAAAAGAAAAAGAATTATAAAAAATGAATTTTTTTTTAATGGACAATGGAGATTGATGTATGGTGGAGATCTATTTAAAATTTTTTTTTTAAAATTTTAATTTTTTATTATTTTAATATTTAATTACAAAATATAATTATTATAATAATTAATAGATATGTGTAATTTAGACATTTCATATATTTTGACCAGTCGACAGTTAAATTTGAAGGTCAACCAGTTAGTTAATGATATTAAACTGTAATTAAAGTAAAAGTACAATTTGATTGTAATTTACCCAAACACCATATTCCGTTGCAATTTGCTCTTTATTTAAATGTGAGTTCAAAAGTTAGGGATTGTTTGTTGTTTTCCACTTATAACTTAATGGGTCTAAATTGGACCCATTAAGTTGTTTTGTTTTTTTTTTTAAGTAGTTAAATAACTTAAAATAACTAAAAAATAACTTTAAAAAAAGTAAAAAAATCCTGATTTTTTACTTAATTGTAAATCACTTAAATATATTATTTAAAAATATTTTCTTCCAAAAGTATCTTCCTAAATATAAAATATTTTCAGTTTTATTTAATTTTATATCATACAATTTTATTTCTTTTACCCTATTTCTTTTCACATACGGAATTAAAAAAGTATATATATATATATATATATATATATACATATGTAACACCCCCTGACCCGACCCGCCTGGATTGACCCAATGAGTGCTACCCGGTTTTCAAACTTTTCTAGACTTAGTTTATAAATTGAAATTTTTACAATTTAAAGCACTTGTATTTTAAAATCCTTTATAATGAGCCCATCAAAACTATTTTGAAAAATTTTGCAAGAGTTTTCTCTGTGTTTCTGATTTTCCAAAATTTCTGTTTTCAACATAACTCAAATAATATAATATCAACACTTCAAAATTCATTACTCAATCATATGCGCACCCTTTCATATAGTGCGACTTCCCAAACATTTTCAATAACAATATATCATTTCTAATTACAAAACTTTGAAAAACATAAACCATTATACAAATATTTACAATCTTCTGTATATGCATCCTTAACTGAATAATATACAAACAACGTTTTAAATATAACTATCCAAAAGTATGGTGACTCTGAATCTTCGTCTACAGCTATCACCTCTTCAATCTTTTTCTCTGCTGGTATCTCTGTTACCTACGCGTAATAAAATCAACGCGCTAAGTATATCGTTTAGTGGGTGTACACTAAATATAATTTCAGAATTCACAAAATAACTTTTCAAAATAACATGTCATAATAATATCATATTCAAACATATTATTATTAAGCAACACAATTAAATAAATAAATCATACGAAATCAAATTTTCAATTCTCTTATAAACATTTTATCAAATTCATTTCAATCCTGGCCCTTTGGTATACTCAACATAAATTTTCTGGAATGGAATATGGGCCGTTCGACATCGACCACTCGGTTGCTGCCCGTCGAACATAACTCCCAACCCAAGGACCGGCACTTGGGGCCTGCATCATCTAATGGTGGTACGTATAACTCCCTACCTTAGGACCGGGTACTCAGTATTCTTAGGGAGGTACATAATATCAATATCATAACTCCCTACCCCAGGACTAATCCTTAGGGAGGTACGCAATATCAAGATCAATATCAATATCGGTGCAGTACTGCTAAAATAACTCAGTTGGTATACCAACATCCTATATCCTTTTTTTATGTTTAAGTATCCTAGGGCCGTTTCACAATACAAAATTTTCCAACTTTCATATCAATTCATTGTATTCATTTCGAAATCAACAACTGTAATTTACAAATCGAAATTAAATTCAACAAATATAATTTTCAAACAATATTCGTAAAACATATGTATTTGACTTCTTGAAAATTATACGATTGTTTCATACGATATTCTGAAACAATTTATTTCAACATAATCGTGATAATCGAAATACGATTAAATCAAAATATTCAAATAAATAAACGTATGAATCCACCAAAATATTCAAAAATCTCAAATTCGAATCAAAACACATATTAAATTCATAAAGATATCAAAAATGAGTGTACACCAACCTAGATACCGTTTTTACGACAGTTTTTTTTTTTCTGAATTTCCTTTTTCTCCTCCTTTTTCCTCTTCTCTTTCTTCCTCCTTTTTTATTTCTCCTTCTTCTTCTTCCTTTCTTATCTTCTTCTTCTTTTCTTCTTCTTCTTCCTTTCTCTCTCTTCTTCTTCTTTCTTTTCTTCTTTCTTTCTTTTTTTCTCTTTCTTTCTCCCAGTCTCTCTCTCTCTCTCTCTCTCTCTCTCTCTCTCTCTCTATTTTCTGTTTGCTTCTTCGTGAAGTTTTCACCACCATCTTATTTTTTTTATAAAATTTTGGTCATCGCGACCGTGTCTCGCAATCTGTGGTTGCGCCACCTGATCGCGTTGCTCACTGGAGTGTTTTTACAGCCTTTATTGCGATCAGTCATCACAGTATCTGGTGGCGATGTTAATCGCAATGCTCACTGTCCAAAATCATCATTTTCACCGCGACCTGCACACCGCGATCTCTGGTTGCGATGCTCACTGCCACCTTTTTCCTTTTTCTTCATGCACTCTTTCTGGACCGCTCCACCTGGTCCACTTGTTTATCTAAAAAAATTAATCCTAATAAACACATTACATCATTTTCACATAATTAACAACAATTATGGGTATTTTTCATAATTAATAAAAATTACAGATGTTACAATTCTTCCCCTCTTAAGAAATTTGGTCCCCGAAATTTTACCTCAGTCAAATAATTGTGGATACTGCTGTCTCATTATTTCCTCGCTTTCCCAGATAGCCTATTCTACATTATGATTCATCCAGAGGACTTTCACCAGTGGAACTCTTTTATTTCGTAATTCTTTAATCTCCCTATCTAGAATTTTCAGTGGCTCCTCTTCGTATGTTAGGTCTGGTCGTATTTTAATACTGTCCGTCTGGACTCTGTGGGAAGGATCAGATTTGTATCTCCTCAGTATCGATACATGAAACACATTATGAATCTTTTCTAGTTCAGGAGGTAAAGCAAGTCTATCGGCTACTGGTCTCACACGTTCAATGATTTTGTATGGGCCAATAAACCTAGGACTTAACTTACCTTTTCTGCCAAATCTGAGCACTTTTTTCCATGAAGATACTTTAAGAAAAACTTTTTCACCGACTTCATATTCTATATATTTCCTTTTTAAGTCTGCATATGATTTTTATCGGTCAGAGGCAACTTTCAGATCTTTCCTTGATGATCTTCACCATTTTTTCAGTTTGTTTGATCAAGTCTGGGCCTACTAACCTGTCTTCTCCCAACTCTGTCCAGCATATTGGTGTCCTGCATTTTCTTCCGTACAGTGCTTCATATGGTGCCATAGCTATGCTCGATTGGTAACTGTTGTTGTACGCAAACTCAATCAATGGAAGGTGATCAGCCCAACTCACTTCAAAATCAATTACACAACTCCTGAGCATATCTTCAAGCACTTGAATAACTTTCTCTGACTGTCCATCAGTCTGTGGATGGAAAGCTGTACTGAAGCTCAATCGAGTACCCAAAGCTTTTTGAAACTTCTTCCAGAATCTAGATGTAAACTTCAAGTCTCTATATGATATTATGGATGCAGGCACTCCATGCAATCTGACTATTTCTTTTATATATAATTCCGCCAGTCGATCCAGTGAATAGTCAGTTCTAACAGGTAGGAAATGTACCGATTTCGTCAATCGGTCCACTATCACCCATATTGCATCGTGTTTACTCCGGGTAAGTGGTAATCCAATGACAAAATCCATCGTGATACGATCCCATTTCCATTCAGGTATAGATACTTCCTGTAACAAACCTGATGGAACCTGGTGTTCAGCTTTTACCTGTTGGCATGTCATGCATTTATTCACGAAGTCTACCACATCTTTCTTCATACCAACCCACTAATACTGAATCTTCAAATCTCTATGCATTTTTGTGCTACCTAGGTGCATCGAATACGGGCTACTGTGTGCTTCTGTCAGGATCATTTTTTTTAATTCTTCATCATCTGGAATGCAAATCATGTCTCTGAAACACACAATACCATAATTTCTGATTGTAAAATCCGGATGCTTCCCCTCTGGGATCTGTCTACATATCATCCTATCATCCTGATTCTGTTTTTCTACTATCTACTGAATTAAACTTGGCTTACATTTCAACTCAGCTACCAAGGCATTGTCTGGATTCAACTGTAACTGGATATTCATAGCTTTTAAGGTGAATAATGTTTTTCTACTCAGAGCATCTGCTACCACATTTGCCTTTCCTGGATGCTAGTTAATCACACAATCATAATCTTTGATCAACTCCATCCATCGTCTCTGTCTCAAATTGAGCTCTCTTTGAGTATGCAAATACTTCAGACTCTTGTGATCTGTGTAGATGTAGCACTTCTCACCATACAAGTAATGCCTCCATATCTTCAAGACTAATACGATGGCTGCAAGTTCCAGGTCATGTATCGGATAATTTTGTTCATGAGTTTTCAATTGTCTGAACGCATATGCAACCACCTTGCCTTCCTGCATCAGTACACAACCCAAACCATGGTGTGAGGCATCACTATAGATCACAAAATCTTTACCTGAAACCGACTGAGTTAGGATTGGAGCCTCTACTAACATCGTCTTCAATCAGTCAAAAGCTGACTGGCATCTGTCAGTCCAGTCAAATCTGACATTTTTATGCAGTAGCTTGGTCAACGGACTTGCTATGGATGAGAATCCCTTCAAAAATCGTTGATAATAACCTGCCAAGCCTAAGAAACTTCTGACTTCTACAACGTTCTTTGGAGGCTTCCATTCCATAATTGCGTCAATCTTCTTAGGATCTGCCTTAATACCCTTTGCTGACACAATATGGCCCATAAATGCAATCTTAGCCAACCAAAACTCACATTTACTCAATTTACCATATAGTTGTTTCTCCCTCAGAATCTGTAATACTACTCTGAGGTATTTGTCATGGTCCTCCGTCATCTGTGAGTATACCAGGATATCATCAATAAATACAACCACAAACTGATCCAGGTATGGTCGGAATATCCGGTTCATCAGATCCATAAAGGTTGCAGTTGCATTTGTCAGCCCAAATGGCATCACTACAAATTCATAGTGTACATACCTCGTTCTGAATGCGATTTTCGGAATATCAGAATCTTTTATTCTTAACTAATGATACCCTGCTCTGAGATCTATCTTCGAGAAGACACAAACTCCTCTCAACTGATCAAATAAATCATTAATTCTAGGCAACGGATACTTATTCTTGACAGCAAGTTTATTCAGTTGCCTATAATCGAAACACAATCTCAATGACCCATTTTTCTTTTTCACAAATAACACTGGAGCTCCCCACGGGAATACACTGGGTCTAATGAAGCCTTTATCCATCAATTCTTGTAACTGTATCTTCAGTTCTTTCAATTTTGCTGATGCCATTCTGTAAGGAGCTATAGATACTAGGTGCAGTACCTGGTACCACATCAATTACAAACTCAACTTCTCTCTAAGGTGGCAAACCAGGAAGCTCCTCTGAAAATACATCTGAAAAATCACATACAGTGGGTATATTCTGAATCGTAGAATCAGCTTTTCTGGAATCAACCACTTGGGCCAAATAATCTTCACAACCCTTTCTGATCAATTTACAAGTTGTAGTGGTTGAAATGACATTGGAGAGAAAATCTATCCTTTCACCCACCATCGTGATTTCTGTGCCATCGGCTGTTCTGAGTGTTACTCATTTTAAATTGCAGTCGATCACTACCTTGTGTCTGGATAGCCAATCCATACTTAGAATAACATCAAACTCATGGAATGGCAGCTCCATCAAATCACCTAGAAACTTATACTCCTGTATCCGAATAGGACAGTTTCTATACACATTGTTCACAAATACACTTTGGCCTATCGGATTGCTAACTAGTACTTCATACGCAGTGGGTTCAGTTTTCAAATTCCGTTGTTTCAACAATGCATCACATACATAGGAATGAGTAGAACCCGGATCTATTAATGCAACAGATATAGTATCGAAGATAGAAATTTTACCAGCAATCACGTCTGGTGCCTCTTTTTCTTCCTGAGCCCTAACACCATAGGCTCGTGTAGGGGTACGAGTATCTGGTCTTACCACTGATTCTGACACCCCTCTGTGACTACCACCTTCAGTTCCTGCCTGACTGGGCCTCCTACCTCTAGAAGTAGTAGGAGCTGATCTCTCTGATTGCTGAACAGGAATAGCTCTAAAATGTGGGCAATCCTTCTCAAAATGATTACGGGATCCACATCTCAAACAGGCTCCTGTGATCCTTCAGCATTCCCCAGGATGTCTTCTTCCACAGTGTTCATATAATGCTGGGGCTGGTCCCCTAACTGTACTCCCAAGAGTACTGGCGATTGATGTTGCGGACTGACCCGGTCTAGCTGTGGGTATGGGCCTCTGTGACTGCATCGGACCATTAGACTGCGGTCCCTTAAAGTTCTTATTATGTGGCTGATATGAACTAGATTGCCTTGATCCTCTTCTCTGTTGACTTCTGTCTCGTCTGGCCTGTTCTTCTTTCTTGATTCTTTCAACATTCAGGACTGCTGAGACAAGTCTGGTAAAATCTTCAAACTCAAATGCGGCATCCTGTAGGCGGATATAATCATTCAATCCGTCTTCTAATCCCCTGTACTTGTCCGCCTCGGTGGCCACCATATCTCGAGCATATTTATTTAACCTGACAAATTCTCTTTCGTACTCTGTCACTATCATCTATCTCTGCTTCAGGTTGGTAAACTCTCTCTTCATATTATCCAGATAAATACGACCAACATATTTTCTCTGAAATTCCCTCTGGAAAAACTCCCAAGTTCTCTCTTCCGGTCGCACTGTCTGTATAATAGAGGTTCACCATTGGTAGGCATCCTCCTGCAATAAAGATACTGTACACTCTAATCTTTCTTCAGGTGTGCAATGCATCTGCTGTAGTACTCTTTTTGTTCGTTCAAACCAGTATTCTGCTACAGATGCATCCTCATCTCGTTGTCCATGAAAATCTGTCGGTCTGTACTTGGCCAATCGTTCAATGGCTGACCTTCGTGGTGCTGCTCTGGCCACATTCTGAAAGAATTCAGCCATTTGTTACATAAATACCGGCTGACCCTGAACTTCTGGTCTAGCCGCCCTTGGGCTTACGAATTCTCTAGATGCTCCCCCAGCCACGCTGATGGGACTTTCAGGTCTATCTCTATCTCCACTTCCTTCCATTTCTTTTTATCCTATATAAGACAGAAGAGAGGTCTGCAGATTAGAGTCACATACTCTTATAGGTATCTTGATACAATGCATGCATATACAGAATATTACTCTTTTGGTCTAGAAACGCCTAAACCGCACTCTGATACCACTTAAAATGTAACACCTCCTGACCCGACCCACCTAGATCGACCCAATGAGTGCTACCCGGTTTTCAAACTTTTCTAGACTTAGAATATAAATTGAATTTTTTACAATTTAAAGCATTTGTATTTTAAAATCCTTTATAATGAGCCCATCAAAACTATTTTGAAAAATTTTGCCAAAGTTTCCTCTGTTTTTTTGACTTTCCAAAAATCCTGTTTTTAACATAACTCAAATAATATAATATCAACACTTCAAAATTCATTACTCAATCATATGCGTACCCTGTCATATAGTGCGACTTTCCAAACATTTTCAATAACAATATATCATTTCTAATTACAAAACTTTGAAAAACATAAACCATTATACAAATATTTACAAAACCCATATATTACAAACTTTAAAATCATCTGTATATGCATGCTTAACTGAATAATATACAAACAACGTTTTAAATATAACTACCCAAAAGTATGGTGACTCTGAATCTTCGTCTACAGCTATCACCTCTTCAATATTTTTCTCTACTGGTATCTCTATTACCTACGCGTGATAAAATCAACGTGCTAAGCATATCGCTTAGTGAGTGTACACTAAATATAATTCCAGAATTCACAAAATAACTTTTCAAAATAACATGTCATGATAATATCATATTCAAACATATTATTATTAAGCAACACAATTAAATAAATAAATCATACGAAATCAATTTCTCAATTCTCTTATAAACATTTTATCCAATTCATTTTAATCCTGGCTCTTTGGTATACTCAACATAAATTTTCTGGACTGGAATATGGGCCTTTCGACATCGACCACTTGGTGGCTGCTCGTCGAACATAACTCCCAACCTTAGGACCGGCACTTAGGGCCTGCACCATCCAAGGGTGGTACGTATAACTCCCTACCCTAGGACCGGGTATTTAGTATTCTTAGGGAGATACATAATATCAATATCATAACTTCCTACCCCAGAACTAATTCTTAGGGAGGTACGTAATATCAAGATCAATATCAATATCGGTGCAGTACTGCTAAAATAACCCAGCTGGTATACCAACCTCCTATATCCGTTTTCTATGTTCAAGTATCCTAGAGCCGTTTCACAATACAAAATTTTTCAACTTTCATATCAATTCATTGTATTCATTTTGAAATCAACAACTATAATTTACAAATCGAAATTAAATTCAACAAATATAATTTTCAAAAAATATTCGTAAAACATATGTATTTGACTTCTTGAAAATTATACGATTGTTTCATACGATATTCTAAAACAATTTATTTCAACATAATCGTGATAATCGAAATACAATTAAATCAAAATATTCAAATAAATAAACGTATGAACATATATCCACCAAAATATTCAAAAATCTCAGATTCGAATCAAAACACATATTAAATTCATAAAGATTTCAGAAATGAATGTACACCAACCTGGATACCGTTTTTACGATAGTTTCTTTTCTGAATTTTCTTTTTCTCCTCCTTTTTCCTCTTCTCTTTCTTCCTCCTCCTTTTCTTCTCCTTCTTCTTCTTCCTTTCTTCTTCTTCTTCTTCTTCTTCTTCTTCTTCTTCTTCTTCTTCTTCTTCTTCTTCTTCTTCTTCTTTCTTTTCTTCTTATTTCTTTCTTTTTTCTCTTTCTTTCTCTCGGTCTCTCTTTCTATTTTCTGTTTGCTTCTTCGTGAAGCTTCCACCGCCATCTTATTTTTTTTTATAAATTTTGGTCATCGCGACTGCGTCTCACGATCTGTGGTCGCGCCACCTGATCGCGTTGCTCACTGGAGTATTTTTACCGCCTTCATCGCGGTGTCTGGTCACGATGTTGGTCGCGATGCTCATTGTCCAAAATTATCATTTTCACCGCAAGTTGCACACCGCGATCCCTGGTCACGATGTTCACTGCCAGCTTTTTCCTTTTTCTTCATGCACTCTTTCTGGACCGCTCCACCTGGTCCACTTGTTTACCTAAAAAAAATAATCCAAATAAACACATTACATCATTTTCACATAATTAACAACAATTTTGGGTATTTTTCGTAATTAATAAAAATTACGGATGTTACAATATATATATATATATATATATATATATATATATATATATATATATATATCCAAGCAAAATTCCGGTAAAAATCATTTATTTATTTTTTATCAACTACTTGTGCTCTATATAAGTTTATTGCTTGTAATGAAAAATTATAACTTTATTTGTACTGTATACATTAATTATAGTATTGCAGCAGTAGCAAGCTAGATACATATATATTATTGTTTATAATTGTGATTGAATAGAATAATTATGTTACAAATTTGAGGCTTAATATATATTTCAGTTTATAATTGTGATTGAATAGAATAATTATATTACAAATTTGAGGCTTAATATATATTTCAGTTTCGGCCTCGACTCCTAAGATGTAAATCAATTTTTAATATAATTTTTTATTATATTTTCATTATGAATAAAATTTTATTAATATATACATAAAAGTGCTTTAGGATTTATTAAATTATTTAGTTTTAGTTGTTTATATCATAGCAGATAAAAATATATAACAATTAAAAGTGATAAGGGTATAAATGTTAAATTATATGTTTTCAGATGTTTTTATTTTTGGAAAACAAACAAGTTGACACCATATTCAATGGTCTGAAAAAAAAAAAATAAACATGTCATTCAGGTTTTAGATTTCAGTCACCATTCAGTCTTCAATAAAATTAAGGAATGTTCAGTCTTCAGACAAAAAAATAAACGACTTCTTAGTTCTTAAGGGGAAAAAGAAAATGAGAGAAAATAAAGAGAAATTCAAACTATTATCATATTAGTTCGATTAGTATTATTTAATATTATGTTGTTACAATATATTGTGTAATATTATTGTGACATCTCCTAATTCCATATATATATAATGCTAGCTTTCATGTATAGGAGATTTTTATGCCTTGTATAGCCTATAAATAGGCATCTTATTGTACATTTAGATTCATACTATAAAATATAATTCTTCTTAGTTTCACTATTATGGTATTAGAGCTATGATAATTTATCTTTATTTTTTATTTTATTTTTGTGTTGCCTTTTAGTCTTCAACGTGTACACAAGTCTCATCCATAACCTTTTCAATTCAAACAGCTCGCGTTATACATGCACCGCTCATCGTTGTTAGGTGTTGCACAGTACATCCGCCACCATTGGCCATCACAACGCCTTGAGTCACGTTCTGGTCAAAGGTTGGCTGAGGTCCTGCATGCCCCAACAACTCTTGGTTTTCTCTTTTCTAAACTCAAGCTTGCTTCTGTCACGCTATCTTAAGTTTGTGGGGAATGTTACCATATCAATCTGATTAGTATCACTCAATATTATGTTGTTATCATATATTGTGTAATATTAGTGTGACAAATTCTGATTTCCATGTATATATTATATTATGCTAGTTTTCATACCTTGATTTGATTCCTTTATGTAGCCTATAAATAGACTCTTTATTATACATTTAGATTCATACTGTGAAATCTAATTTTTCTTAGTTTCACTATCACAAACAAAGATGAAATTTGTAGGTCGAGAAATTTCTCTTTGACAAAATATTCACAATGAAAAAAAAAATGAAACACAAAGGGGTGCCCTAATACGGGTCCATTGTTTGACTGCATCCCTTTATATCTTACCAATCACCATTGAAATTATCTACCCTAGAACAAAAAGAAGGCACTGAAAGGAGAGAATGTTTCATTTTCTCCTTAATGGTATTATAGATGGATACAACTGGATGGTCCAGAGCCTCTAAGAAATGAAAATGATATAAAGGAATAATTGTTCACATAAAAATTTCAAAGGCAAGGAAGGAATTTGATCAAATGGTTGATATGCTTAATCTTGGCAACTTGCTTATCAAATTAGTTCGCAAATTAAATTGGGTTTTCATAAGGGACCACTAACATTTATTTTCATTCTTCACATTCATGTTTAATGGAGAAGAAGATGATGATTAAAAGGATACCTAAAAGCCTAATTTGTTTTTAGGACAATTGTTTTGCAAAATTCCTTTGCATTATGATGGGGACACCACCTCATAGATCAATATTAGGTCATGGAATGAAGTGAATGGAACTTGAAATTGACTTATTCTAATCTTTAATCAATTTAGCTCAACAAAACAAGTAATTTTGGTTCATTCTATTATGACTTTTTAGTTATATTTCTATTCTCAGTGGTCAAAATTGGAATTAATTTAACAACCAAATTATAGCTTATGATGTCTCTGTAGTATCCCTTGAGCTATGTTCAAGGATGGAGAGGTAAAGAATTTTACTTGAAGGGATGAGGGATCAAACCCTATAAAATATTATCTAAAAATTAATATATAAGAAATAACATTTGGAGAAATTAAAATTTTGTAGTCATGACTTTCTGATTGCAACTTAAAGGTCTGTTAGTTTTTTTGTCTAAAAAATAAAATGTCCTGAATTTTACTAGCGACTGAATAGAGATTAAATCTGAAATCTGAATGATATATTTCTCCTTTTTTTTTATTGTCTTTGAATATAGTGTCAATATATATTTTTTTAAAAATAAAATGTTTGAAAATAAATAATTTGACACTTAATCTTATTATTATTAATTGTTATGCATTTTTTTTTATTTGATGTGAAACAAATAAGTAAAAACAAATAATTTAACAAATCCTAAACAATTTTTATATAAATATTGATAAGATTTTATTTATGATTAAAATATGATAAATAATAATATAGAAATAATTTTTATTTTGTCTAAAAAAAATTAAGGTTCAATAATTGATGATGTTGGAATTGATAATATCAACTCTATATACGAGATTAAGTTGATTCAGTGGTATACCTCTCACACTTATATTATGATGTTGTGGGTTTGAGTTGTGTCTCCTTCATTCGAACCCTGAATTTATTGTAATATTTTTTACTTTTTAGTTTCAGTTATTTTTTAGTATTTTTAAGTTGTTTAACCACTTAAAAATAACAAATAAAAATAACTTAAAGTGTTAAATTCAAACCCAAAGGAAAAAAAAAGAAAAAGAAATGACTCCTTATTTTGTGTTTTGAAAAGTATTATTTTAATTATTATAGTACTGTATTATTCAATAATTTGCTTTGATTTTTTATTATTTTCATATAGGTAATAAAGTAAAACTATAAATAATTAAAAGCATAACAGTAACTAATACATTAGTATATAGATAAATTTTAATTGAATATCTTGAATATTTTTTTTTTTGAAATGGAATATCTTGAAATTTGATTACATTAGAATGAAAATGTACTTCTATTTAAATTATAATTTGGTACCTAGGATAATTATTAATTTAATTCCTAACTCATTAATAAATATTACTTTTTGATCTGATTTTACTTTTTTAATTCATAGAGTCCTTAACTTTTTTAATATACATTAATTTAGTATTTATGACTAATTTTGATGGTCAAACTTAACACAAAGTGTAAATTGACTATTTTATTATTTTTTTATTAAATTATTAAATTAGGAAGATGATTTTACCTACCAATTATTTTACCTTTTAATAATTTTATCTATTTGGATAGTCCAATAAAAAATTGATATGTGTTATAAAAATTTAAATTTTTTTTTTTAAAAAAACTTAAAAATAATTTAGTAAAAAAATGAAATCTGATAAAATTTATTAAAAAATTAAAAATAAATAAAATAAATAAATAATCTTAAAAGTAATATTTTATTAAAAATTAAAATAAAATTCAAAATTAAATACTTATTAAACTTAAATTTAGTTAAGAAGTTAAAATATTAAAATATTATATACCAATTTTTTAATTTTTATAATATATATAAATAATATAATAGTATTCCAAAAACATAAAAATAAACTTGTTTGGTTTGGCAGCCCATCAATTGTGTTTTTGGCTTTTTGCAAGAAAAAGTAAAAGTATAAGTGAAAAAATTAATTGTATTAAAACAAAACAGTGGTCTTGTCTGCAAAACCATTTTATAAACAGTAAATTCTAAAATGACATTAACGGAAATTGACAGCAGAAATCAACACTAAATACTTTCTTTTTAAAAAAGCAAAAACAATTAGCTAGTTGGAGAGGGCATATCATTGTCTTTGTCTTTCTGCAAAAGTAGGTGCTCCAATTATCATAAACAAAGGACAATTAATACCTTCCTCTTCCTTCTCTGTTTGTTAATTAAAGGCTAGGTAAAAGAAGTTGTTTATATACCCTACAATTCTAGGACACATGTCAGCCTTAAAACTACACAACTGGATTATAATCATATATACTCAAACCTTCTAAAGCCCAGTTTTCTTTTCTTCTAGGCCACCCCATCAAACATTTTAAAACAGTCTCTCATTTGGGGAACAATTAAACAAATAAAGTAACAAAAAAGGAAAAAAAAAAAAAAAAACTGAAAGCACCACTAGAAGATAATCAATTTGGGTCCTTTGTTAAATTATTATATTGGTAAAATTTATTTAGTATTTTAATTAAGTGTAGAATATTTCTTGTGGGTATCATACTATCTACATTATCTATAGCAATGATTTGAGCTTGAAATCTTTATATGTTATGACTTATGGTGAGTGATTGAGATGGTTGGATTGAAAAATTGTGGACAACCATCCATGGAAGAAGTTGGGCCACATTTATATTATATTGACATGACCAAAGAACTTGGTATTCCATGCCTTCAATCTTATATTTTAGGTGGGGCAACATTTTATTTTGCTTTTCATATTGATGTAAAGAATATTTCTAACTTGTACATGCATAAATAACATAACTCAATTTACTGACTTTTAGTTTAATTTTTCATGTTCATGATTGAATCTTAACAAATATATATATATATATATATATATATATATATATATATATTAAATGTCACAAAACCTACATCAAACTACATAAAAGTTACATTCAATATCTCGATGGATTTGATAAATTTATAATTAATATTGTAATTATATAATTTTTTATTTTATAAAAATATAATTAATAACATCCAGAGCCCCCGATGTTTGCTCTTCTACAAACATAAATAATCTTTGTGTTTATTGATAAAAATCTCTACTGTCTTTAATTAATTTTTATTAAACTTAACATGCATAAGAGTGGTTTTGTCTTTTTAAGTTTTTTAAAATTATTTTATTAAATAAAAATTTAAAATTTAAAAAGAGAATTGAAAATGAATCTCATCCATCCATCTTTGAGTTGATGGACAGTTAAAGTTTATTTTAAAATATTTTTAATAATATAATTTTTTTTTTTAAAAAAATGGAGATCAAGATAGGATCTCTATCTCCATGAGTGAACCCAAGCAAAATTCGCAAACCAGGTTCGCAAAGAACCTAGTTCTTTGCAAACCCAAGTTTGTGAACCATCTGAACCTGGGACAGGGGAGGTTTGTCTCCCACGGTCCAGACCTAGGAAGACGAGCCTCCCATGTTAGCAATTTATATTGGATCCACCATAGATTTTGACCTTCTGTCTCTCACTTTTTCTTTTTAAAAAAAAAAATCAATCTCCATTGCCTATCTCTGAATGGACGGTGGAGCTTTAAAGTTTATTTTTTATTTAAAATTTTTAAAAATAAATCTCCATGTTCATCTCTTATAGGATGGACAGTGAAGATATTAATTATATAGTTTTTTAAATATAAATATTTACCGTTGATCTCATATGAGATAAATAGTGGAGATTTTAACTGTTTTTATTTATTTAATGAATTTAGATAATTTTATATATTAATTTGAGGACACTTTAATTATTTTTACGGTTAAATATAGTCAATCTTTAAATTGGATAAAGTTTGACTAATAACAATATAGACTTTTACCAATAAATACAAAGGTTATTTCCATATTTAATATTGGTCGTAATAACCTTATAACTTCGCTTTAATTAGACCCTAATTTGGGTACATAAAAAGAAAGGCTAAGGACTGAGTAGGAGCAAGAATAAGATAAAAAAAGGAGAGCAAGAAGGAATAAAATATAATGAATGAGGCTACATTATCATTTATAAGGCCATACCTTATTCTTTTGGGTCTAGAGTGATAGCCCATTATCAAAGTAAGTCATTTGATAGTGAAAGGGATACCATGCCATTATACACACAAATAAATAAGGCTTTTTTTGCTAATTGCTTTTCCATTTTTGGGTCAACTAGGCAACACCACCCCACTTCAGTATTCCTCCCCCACTATAGGGGACCTTTTAGCCCTCTCTCCTTCCCTAAAAAAGGGAGCCTTCTAAAATTTATATTACCATCAACTAAGCATTTATAGTAATGCAATGTGGTACTACTAGTGCTTCTAGCCTTTTGAAGTGGGTATCTAATGTGAGCCCATGGGATGTCTTTTAATTTTGAATTAGTAATTATAATTCACATTGTTTAACAAACATAACAATAAAAGGTTTTTGGATCGAATTATTAAAAAAGGTTTCAAATGAATTTTTTTTTTTTTAAAATACTACTTACGGTTCTAACGACTCGAACCTGAATCATTGTCAGACTAAATGAAAATTTTTACCACCAAACCTTATTAAACGGTGATATTTCATAGGAATTTCACTACTTTAAAAATGACTCCTAATAAATCCTGAAACTATGCATATGAATTTATTTGTAACACTGAAACGGTTAAGGTCTTACTTCATATCACGTGTGCAAGTGGGGACATGGCACGTGTTGTAAAATTAATTATTGCAACCTAAATGGTGCATGAAGGCTTGTGGAGAATAAATTTTGACAGGTGACATGTTTATGGATACTGACCAATAAAAAAGAGTCCAAAATAGAGTTGCATTGCATTTGTGTCTTAAAATTTGACACATAAGGCATTCTGTTAGTGGTCCAATATGTCCATCACAAACAACTAATCAATCATCTAAATTTTAGTTCATCATGCACTTAGCTTAAGAGGGATTTGGTCCTAATCTCATTTTCAACTTCTTTATGTCATATATTTCTGTTTTAGGACATATTTTATATGCAATTCCAAAAATGTATCTTCAAAATCGAAATGACGTTCTATATGTGCATATAAATATATATATATTTTAAGAAATCAATTTGTAATTTAGAATTTGAAAATCATATAGACACAATCTCGTCAAAACAAAGATATTTTTATAACTTGCATGCCTCTCATCCCTTACTTCCTCTCTTTATTCGTCCAAATATAATGATATTTTTATTGTTAGTATACACGGGATATATAAACAAAGATACTGAAAAAAATTACAAAAAAAATCCAACAAACAATATAACAAATTAAGGACAAATACAGAAAGACAGAAATCTATAGGATGAAGTTGAGACTTGTGTTTCAAACGATGTTTTTAAAACAGATTTAGCCCATACCAGTTACGTCTGTCTTTGAGGATACAATCACTTTGAACGATTGTCGTTTGACAAACTCAATGGACTAAACGATATCAGAATCTCTATCACATTGGAAACATAATGAAAAACGCAAGAACTGGAGAATGAAAAAATTTGCAGGGAATTTTAGTGTAATTCAGTCTGTTTTTTTTTTTTCATAAAAAAAAAAAAACTAGATGCCAATATAAATTAAAGACTTTATAATAAAATCATATTGTTTTAATAAATTAAAAAATCACACTATTCATAATATCTTCATAACTAATGTAATAACAAATATAAATAGCGCAAGTTTTGAAAAAAGAAATTTATTATATTACTATCTCAAATATAAAATTTAAGGATTGATAAAAATAAGCTCAATAATCTAAGCAAAGAATTTTAAGAGTGTAGAATAAAAGTAGTTGCATCAATTTGAGTAACTTTTGTCAATAGAAAAACAACAAAATATATATATTTTAGGGCAGATGTAAGTTTGCTTATAGAAATTAGATTTAAACTGAAAACTAGGAACACATAAAACATCATCTAAAGTGATATCAGAATTAAAAGATACACTACCAGTTGAAGTGATTGGGGCTGTAGATCCTGTTGGTAAATTAACAATAGGTATGGATGATGATTGTGTTTTGGTGAGAAGTGTGGAATCATAAGTGATATGATCGGTGGCACGAGCACTACTTTTTCAATATCATTTACCTTTGAATTTCTAGGGTGAATGTGTTTTAACTGCAGTTTATCTCATTAACCGGTTACCTATCACCACTACTCTCAAATAAAACATCTTTTGAATTGCTATATAATCGACCGCCATCACATGATCACCTAAAGGTTTTTAGTTGTCTATGCTATGCAACTGTTGTACACCTTATTCAAAAATTTGAATCTCGTGTCAAACATTGCATCTTTAGTTTCCGACTGGGCAAAAAGGATACAAACTATATGACATGGAAACTAAAAAAAATTTTGTCAGTCATGATGTCAAATTTCATGAAACCATTTTTCCTTTTTCATTTGTCTCGGCACCACCCACTTCTGATTTTGTAGTGGCCTAATTTCCTCTATGAGACCACAGAAATGCAATTTATCACGTCATCATGCCCTTCTAACACCAATCCTCACCCACCCGAGCAAACAGAAACATCTAATACACATGAAGCCATCTCACCCACATATGTTGTTCCCTCAATCATTGATCAACCTTTCACAAACACACCAAACGCCGAAACCTCACCACCACTTTCAGACCCATCAAACATTCCTTCTGAAACTACTACCATTCCACCTCCGAGATAGTCAACATAGCCTAAGCGACCTCTAGCATGGCATAGAGATTTCATGATGTCATCTCAGGCATATCAGTCTACCTCTACACCAAGTCCTATACCAGGTACTCGATATCCACTCTCTGATTTTCTTTCCTACTCACATTTTTCACCTTCCTATTCTACTTTTTTAGTTAACATCACAGATCACACTGAGCCCAAAAATTATGCTCAAGCTGTCCTTAATCTACATTGGCGACAAGCTATGAATATAGAATTAGAAGCATTGCAGCTCAACAACACATGGAGCTTAGTCCCTCTGCCCATTGGCCACAAACCAAATGGTTGCAAATGAGTCTACAAAATTAAATACAAATCTGATGGCACCATTGAACGCTACAAGGCTCGTCTTGTTGTTAAATGATACAATCAAGTTGAGGGTATTGACTATCAAGAAACATTTTCTCTAACAACAAAGCTTACAACACTTTGTTGTCTTCTTACTGTAGCTGTTGCTCGCCATTGGCACATCTACCAATTGGACGTTCAAAATGCATTCCTCCATGACGACCTCCATGAAGTTGTCTACATGAAACCTCCACCTGATCTTCGCTGACAGGGGAAGAACACTGTATGTCAGCTCAACAAGTCTATTTATGGACTTAAATAAGCATCAAAAAATTGGTTTTCCACATTTTCGGATACTATCAGAAAGGCCGGCTATCAACAATCAAATGCTGATTATTCCCTTTTCACCATGATTCAAGGTACTTCTTTTACAACAATTCTTATATATATATATCAATGACATACTTCTCACAGGAAATGATCTACATGAAATGGAACGTCTCAGAAGATTCATTCTTAAACGCTTCCGTATCAAAGATCTTGGAAACTTGAAGTACTTTCTTGGTATTGAATTTTCTCGCTCCAAAAAAGGTATTTTTATGTCACAAAGAAAGTATGCATTGAATATTTTTTTCTTCATTATATTTTCTGTCACTTTCATTATTTTACACATTTTTTCCATTATATATATATGATCTATTGATCAATAGAAAGCTAAATCTTAAATGAAAATGAGTTTTTCTTCTTTATTAAATAGGAATGGATGAAATTAATTTATTAAGATATATTAAATAGGAATGAATGAAATTAATTTATTAAGGTATATTATTAAAATAACGGGATAAGTTCGTGTTTTTCCTTGCAACATTTTTCTGTTTGGTGTTATTAAACAATAAAAAAAATAGATAATTATAATTTTAATTAAAACAAAAAAAACCAACAGAAGTTATTTACATATATATATATATAATGTAATAAAAAAATTTATTAATAATATATATATATATATATATATATTGTGCCATAAGAGCTTGTAATAATATGTAAACGTTGAAAATATTAATAAATACTTGTATTATTTATTCATTACTTATGATTTATTTGCAATTTATAAATGTCAGAAAAATCCATGAGTACTCATGTAGTATCAATCTAAGTATGTGAATGTCATGTACAAGAAGATTTAGTTTAAGGTCAGTAATCTAAAGAGTCCATAGAGAGCAAACAAAGCTGCGTACTTTGTTTGTGGTAAATCTACAATTGCGGTTCATTTTTGTATATGATATGATGGTCTTATCCGGGACTACCCATGTGGTGACATGAAAATAGAAGCACCTTATATAATAGAATTATTTAGGACTGGGCCTTGATAAAAATAAATCTCTTTAAAATCCGTTAAATAGAAGAGATACCTATTTATCAAAATAATGATCATATATGAGATGATCTTAATCCTGAGTGTTTTATGGACTTCTACATGTATAGTCGTGTCTCTTGATTTACATGGGTGAGATAGTATAGTAATCCCGATCAATAACTTCGTATTTTGGAGATACAGTCTGACATGTAGTTGGGAACGTTTTACACACAATAGTGGAATCCATTCCTTTTTACGAGAAGTAGATGAGTAGTTCCCGTAAGGGTTAATTCAGTACTTGAACAACAAGAGCGCTCAACTTATTATTTATGTAAACAAGACGATAAATTCATAAGTTGTTTATGGATATATTGTTCATTAGATAATCAATGATACTTTTAGGAACAAGAAATAATTAAAGAGGTAAAACGGACTTTATGACTTGGCTCTAATTATGAACTACTCGTGGATGATCAAACCGTATATAATGATTAGATCCATGGACATTGAAATTAGTTTATGTAAAATATCTACAGTTGTAAGAGTGCAGTCTTAGATTTTTAGTGGAGTAACATTAGAGCTAATAATGGTGAATTATTGATTAAAGAGTTTAATTAATAATTTTGATATTATTGGAGGTCAAAACTGTAGGTCCATTTGGACCCGTTATTAGCTCACGTATACTATAGCAGTTAAGTTATTAATACAAATAATTAGATTGTCTAATTATAATGTTCAAATAATTAATTAAATAATATTGATTATTCAAATTAATAAATTAATAATATTTTAATTAATAATTATAAATTATTGAATTATTAATGAAAACAGAGGTTAAGAGTTTGAATCCTAATGATAGTAGAGGGTTAAAAAATAATTGTGAGTTATTTAATATGTAGGTCACAGGTTCAATACTCTAGATTAGTCGTAGTTTTTTTTATGGGTTATAGATTGTTATTTAAATAATTATATAAATTAATAATTAATATAAAGGTTATAGATTATTGTTTCAATAATAATGATAATTATTTTTTAATATTTTTAAAACAATAATAGTAATAATGTGAGAGATAAGAGATATAAAAAAAAAATGAATGTTGATATAGTTTTTTTTTTATATGTTGAAAAAGATATCAGGAAAAAAAATCAAAAAGAGTTTTGGTTTTTTACGTTGAAGAGATATCAAGAAGAGTTTTGGTTTTTTACCTTGAAAGAGATATCAGAAAAAAAAGAATCAAAAAGAGTTTTGATTTTTTACGTTGAAAGAGATATCGGAAAAAAGAATCAAAAGAGTTTTGATTTTTTAGGTTGAAAGAGATATTAGAGAAAGGAATCAATAAAAGTTTTGATTTTTTACGTTGAAAGAGATATTAAGAAATGAATCAATAAGAGTTTTATTTTTTACGTTCAAAGAGATATAAAAAAAATAATAAAAAAGGATTTTAGTTTTCACGTTGAAAGAGATATCAGAAAAAAGAACAAAAAAAAAGACTTTTGTTTTTGTTTTTGCATTCTTTATCAAACTCTCTGGTGAAAAAGAAAAGAGGTGATTGAGGTGTAGTGAAACACCAAAATCACAAACCTCTGTATTATTGTTGTTTTTTTTAGAATAGGACAGACGAACATACTATGAAAAAAGACGCTCATACGTCAATTTTTTGGTGAAAAGTCATAATAAGAAAGATCAGGTGGTGTAAATCTACAATTTTACGGAAGACAAATAAAAATAAGATATGTTAATACTAATCATGCTCTAAATTTTTTTAAAAGACCATGAATTTTCCGTTGTGCAAGAAAATTAGATTTTTTATTTTTTATTTTCCTTCACAAACTTCCCACTCTATGTTAAGGCACAAACGAGATTGATAAAAAGGGAAACCACCTCGAAGGCAAGGAGCTACCATAACTCCATACCCATTCTTCCATTTCTTAATTGTTTTTTTTTAAAACATTTTAGTTTTTATGAATAAAATGACTCAAAACAGTTTTTTATTTTTTTATCAAAAATATATTGACTCAAAAGACCATAATGCCCATACCGTGTTAGTAATTAACTGATATTCGTTAATTTGAGAGGATGTAAGTGTAGAAAAACTATCTTTACTCATCGAGATGCAATTATAACATACCTCAGGGCAAGGGCGGATCCACAAAATTTTTTGAAATTTTTTTTATATATAAAAATATGTATAAAACTAAATTTTTTATCATAACTTTATATTATGATAAAAATAAAATTTAGTCTCTTACAAAATTTTGCCTCCTAGTTTGTTAAGTATACTTTAGTAAGTATAAAATTTTAGTAATTAATATTATATTTTTATTTTTAACTATGGGTATTTATGTTATTTTAAGTAAATTTTTTGATCAAATCGTAATTTTTAACTGAATCAACTAATGATAAGATACAAGTTTATAATTAAAACTAAACTCACAATTTTATTAAAATATAACTAAAAGTCAGGACACTTTATTACGATTCACCCTAATATTTATATAAAAAGATTTAAATTATATTATAATATATAAAATTGTACCTAGAAAATATATGAAATCACTATTCCAAAAAAAGCCCAGAAAAAAGTGACATCATGGATTGGCCAGCCGTTTTGAATGAGAATAGGAGAAGTTGTTACTGAAAAAGCTGGTGGAGACTAGAGCAGTAAATACATTATAAAAGGGTGTTTAGAAAATTGTGGGCTATTTAATGTCCCAGAACAGACATAATATGCTTTTAGTTTTTGCCACACTCAATCCTATAACTCTTCAATTCATGAATTTTTGTTGCCAAGTCGAGAAAATTCATCCAAAAGTGAGCCTCAATTGTTTTTTCTTTAATTTTTTAATTGTTTTTGTCATTAAATATCCAATAATGTCTTCTGCTACTTTTCATTTCCACGCTTAGGAGTTGTACGCGGAGGCCCAGTTTGTTATTTATTTTATTTTTTTTAAATGACTTATTAATTTCCTTAAATACAGAAGCCATTATTCAAAAAGCATTGCGGCTGCTTGCTAGCCCTACTAGGGCGGCCGACGTCGACCACAGCAGCTGCGGGATAATCATGTTCATGAATCATGTCTCATCATCCATGAGAAAAAAATAAAAAATAAAAAAAAATTCAGATGGCGGGTTGGATTTTGTCTTCGGCTTTATGGTTTTAAGAAGTTGTTGGCTATGGGCTGATCGTAGTGGTCTCCTTTTGGGCCCATTCACGATTATTAATAAATAACACAATTTTACAAAATTAAGCCAAAGGAAGGGGAAGCTTTAATTTAGTCTCTACTTATTTTTAAAATCTCACTTTTTTACTCACGTTTCACTTTTTGGTTCTCATGGTCCCTAACGTTTGAAAAACTGATCAAAATGGTCATTCTGTTAAAAATACGTTAGTCAAAATTGTTAACCAAGGACATATTTGTCTTTATATAAGGGTTGTGACAGGTGTAAAAAAAAGTAAAAAAATAATAATAAAAAAATAAAAAAGTAAAAATCAAAAAAAATTTATAAAAGGCGAAAAGGTGCCGTGTACACACTAATTTTTTTAAAGATAATAATAAAAAAAATGAACAAAAAAAAAAAGAAGAAAAAAAGCAGAGACAGTAATCACTTTACTAAGTCTATAATTTTCTAAATGCATCAGCACTCAGAGATAGTTTTTAAAACCTCACCTTCTGTCAAAAAAACAAAACCCTAACTCAGTGGAATACTAATTCTCTCTCTTGACGTTCTCTCTCTTGACGAAGAAGACGAACCGTTCACGCAGTGGAATACTTGCAAATCTGGATGGCAACAAGGTACTTCGACATTCGTCTACGAACAAGTAAGTCTCAGTTTCACTCATGTGAGTTTTTATGCATTTCGAGTTTGATATTTTTATGTTTTTAAACAATAAGTTTATGGGTTTTGCATGAGAAGTTTATTTATTTTAAAAATTTTACATATAACATACAAATTTTTTGTTTTCATTATGTGTTTATATTTTTTGGATTTAGGGTTTTTTTTTGGGATTATTTGTTTGATGAACGTATTTGAGGTTAAACTTAGTTTTCTAGTAATTACAGTCAAAATTCGGGCAAAATTATTGAAATCATCTAATATATCAAATACAAGTATGATTATTGAATCAATATCATGGATTTTCGAAAAAATATATCTAATCAAACAGATGTCCTAAAGGCATTAACATCTATTTTGGCTTTCACCTATAATATTTGGACAAGTGACTACCAACTAGATAGTGATCAATGCAACCCATAATCATGTCCAACAAATTTGAACACTAAATGACAAGAAAAACTTCTACCTTTATCTACTGGATTTTCTAAATGCAAAGGTCCACAAGAACAAATGAATTATGCCTTTTGATTTCGAACCCATCTTAAAAGTTCCTTCAAAAACTCAATTTTCTAAAGTTCTGCAGAAACTAACAAACTTAATGAAATTCCCTCTATCTGTGCAAAAGACAGTATTTTATACTATATTCGAAACTACACATATACGAATATCGTCCCCACCTCTAGATTTTGCACATACAACATGCCTATCAAAGTGCTGTGTTGTGTAATGTGAGCACAATTGTTGTGACTGATATGTGTTGGTTTGTTGATGTTGTAGAAATGCTTCCGTTCCGCATATTTGTGTCATCCGATGTCAGTCTAGTGGATGAATTTGAAAACGAAGAAAATACGGTGCATGCCAGTGCAGGTTTTTGTGATCCAGATGGTGATGACATGGAGTTACAGCTTTCAAATGATGAAGGAGACGAAGCTATCGCAATCGCTAAATATTGTCATGAAAATCAATGGACTTCTAACTCAAATGGGTCCATTGACTTTCAAGAAGGACAAATATTTAGGAATGCCAAATTTGTGAGAAAGGTTGTCAAGCAATATGCTATTCAAGAGGGGTTCATGTTAACGAAGATCAAGAATGACAAAAGTAGGTACACTGTCAAATGCAAAAATGAGACGTGTGACTGGAGGTTCCATGCATCATGTCTGCCTGATAGACTGACTTTCATGATTCGGAGTGTTCAAGGAGGACATTCCTTTTGTCTCAGGACAACAAGCAATAAGGAGTCAAATTCCAAGTGGGTATCAGAAGTGGTGGGGACTGCTATAATGACAAACCCAACAATTTTACCAAAAGCGTTGAAAACTGAGCTGCAAGAGAAGTATGCCATCAAGTGTGATAGTCAAACGATATACAGAGCTAAGAAGAGGGTTTTAAAAAATTTAAAGGTTGACCATGTGAACTCATATGGGAAGATTAGGCAATATGCCAATGTCGTGTATTCGATGAACCAAGGCACGGTAGCAAAGGTGATGGTGGATCACAGTTTTAGGTTTAACCCCAAATCTCAACGGTTTTTTCTTAGTTATCATGCTATGCAAATAGGGTTCATACGAGGATGTAGACCGTTGATAGGGATTAATGGTTGTCACTTGAGTGGGCAGTTTGAGGGGGTGATGTTTTCTGCCATAGCTTTAGATGCAGATAGTGGAATATTTCCACTAGCATTTGCGATATGTGAGGTGGAAAAAAGGGATACTTGGGTTTGGTTTTTGGAGTTGCTGCATGATGCACTAGGATGGGATAATAATAGGTCTGTTTGCTTTATTAGTGACAGACAAAAAGGCCTAGTATCAGCCTTGGAACAAACATGGCTACGGGCTGGGAGCCGATATTGTTTTAGACACATCGTTGCAAACTTCAGAGCTACATTCAAAAATTTAAACATGACCGAAAAGTTGTGGGCTGCCTCTAGAGTTGGGTATGCAGCAGGGTTTAAAGAAGTGATGGAGTCTATCAAGGATGATTCAGTGAAGGCATATGACTACTTGATGAAGGCAGGACCTGATAAATGGGCACGTCATATATTTGATCCCCGAATCAAGTCTGATCATAACACCAATAACATGTCTGAATGCTTTAATAGCTGGATCAAGGACAACAGAGACAAGCCTATCTTGACACTGATGGAGTCTTTAAGGAGAAAGGTCATGGTGGGGTTTCATGAAAAGTGGGAAGAAGTTGAGAAGTTTGAAGATGGCATCTCACCATATGCAAAAGGGAGGATAAATGATAACGACAAAGAAGGTAGGAAGCTTCATGTCTTTCATGGTAGGGGTGAATACCATGAGACGATTGATACATTCAACAAAAAAATGCTAGTTAACTTGAAAGAGAAGACATGCAACTGTAGACTCTAGGAAATCAGTGGAATCCCTTGCGAGCATGCATTAGCGGCATTTAGCTTCAATAGGCAATTTGCTCATGAAAGTGTCCATTGATACTACTTTAATGAGGCATTGAAGTTGACATACAGTGGCAATATTAATCCAGTTCCTGAAGAAGCTTTATGGCCTACTTTTATGGAAAATGAAAATATTGAGCCCCCTATCAAGCACTGAAAAATAGGAAGACAAAAAAAAAAAAAAAAATCAGAGAAGAGAAGCTGATGAGGGACCTACTCCAAAAAAATTTTCTGCCAAGTGTCGTAACTATGGTGGATTAGGAACACAATAAGAGAACATGTACTCAGCAACAACCAACAACAAAGGTTAATTTTTAGTTTAATACTTTGCTTTTTTTTTTTTTTTAAAATCATTTGAATCAGTAAACGAATTAATTCAAGTTTGTTTTTTTTTTTTCAGGGAAAAGGTAACATAGCTGGTACAAGTCACAGGAAATCAACTCAAACAACAAAGCAACCCAGGTTAGTGTTGTAATTTCATGCCTATTGTTCTCTGTTTTGCTTGGTTTAATGTTACAATTTATTTCATGTCATCGATATCTTTTAGTATGTTTATCTTAGCTTCTCCAGACTTGCTCTTTATTGCATTTTTGAGAACCTGTTGAGATGATATAATAATATTCATTCATTCAATTTTTTGAAATTTATTCTATGCCTTATTTTGGATTACAAATCTGAGAAGAAAAATGAACATGAGGGTAAAAAAAAAAATGTTATGATCCAGAGGGTAAAAAAAGAACTTATAGAGAAGCTTGTTAGACCATATATGTATTTTGAAACCTGTATATTCTCTCCCTTTATCTCTACAACAACTTTAGATTATCATTCTCGATGTGGTTAATGAGTATTGTTTTTGTTTTGTTTTTTTATTTTATTTTTCTAACAATTTTACTTGCAACAGTACATTTGAATATGGGAGTTCTAGCATCACAAAAAATCATGGAGGAGGCAGAAGTTTGAACACTCCTCACTAGTTAGGACTTTAGTATTACACTATATTAATTTTAGTTAATTTCGTATTTTAGAACTTTTTTTGTACTATCACATTTGACACTGATGATTGTCTACCCCAATTATGGTTGACATAATTTTTTTGTGGGGTTGTCAGTTATGTTTTTTTGTGGAGTTATGATGCATCAAAAGTTTAGGGTTGGTAGCAGTAGTTTGATTTTTGTGGTGTTGTGCTGTATGGGCATTTTCTATTGACATATGAATTAAAGGTGTTGATCAAATGTAAATGGGCATTCATACTGCCATATATTAATGCTTGAAGAATTTTTTTATTCGTGATGGTTTGCTTGATGGAAGAAAGGACAATTTAAATAATTTGAATGTTTAATGAAAATTAGATGATGGATAATCGGGAAAAAAATTTATGAAATTTAAATTAATTTACGAAGTATAAAATTTAGTAAAAACTGATATTTCTATTTATTTTGGTAAATTTTATAAAATTTGTTTATTGTTTTTTTTTAAATTTATTTACTAAGTTTTAAGTTTAATGAAAATTTATTTTTCTATAAATTTGTCAAATTTTTTTTTTATATATGTACAGTTGTTAAATATGGTAAATTGAAAAAGTTAATTTATTTGTAAATTTTTATTTTAAAAGAGGGTATTTAGGACATTTAATATATAGTGTAAATTTGTAAAATTTTATTTATTTAAAGGGTAAATCTGTCTTTTTGATAATTGAGGGGTAAAATTGACTTTTTAACAATCTGTCATAGTTGACTAACTGAAAATTTAACAGAAGGACCATTTTGATCAGTTTTTCAAATGTTAGGGACTATGAGAACCAAAAAGTGAAACGTGAGTAAAAAAGTGAGGTTTTAAAAATAAGTAGGGACTAAATTGAAGTTCCCCCTCAAAGGAAAGACAAAGTAATAATAATAAGGGTTAATTACACTCATACCCTCTATTTTGTCTTTTTTGCACATACTAACAACTTTACATTTTATTGCACAAACATCTTCTGAAAAAGTTGACTAAACTGTTGACTAACTAAAAATCTGAAGAAAGAAGAAGAAGAAGAAGAAGAAGAAAAAAAAAATTTGAAAAAAGAAAAAGAAAAATTTGTAAAAGGAATAATAAGAAGATCTGGAAAAAAAAATCTGAAAGAAGAAGAAGAAGAAAAAAAAGAAGAAAAAAAAAATCTGAAAAAAAGAAGAAAAAAATATAAAAAAAATCTGAAAAAAAGAAGAAGCAGAAGATTTGATGAAAAAAATTTAATTTTTATTGGGAAGAAGATGAACAATTTAATTTTTGTTCTTAAAAAAATTATTTTTATATAATTAACTTTTAAATTATTATTAAGGATAATAAAATATTAAATAAAATAAGATATTAAGGGCATAATAGTCTTTTTGCTCAAAATGTTAACTTTATGGTTAGTCAACGGTTTAGTCAACATTTTCCAGTGGAGGTTTGTGCAATAAAAGGTAAAGTTGCCGATATGTGCAAAAAAGTTAAAATGGAGGAGTATGTGTGTAATTAGTCCTAATAATAATACTAATAATAACATTTCTCTCTTAATGTACGTTAAAACCTTTTCCTAATAAAAAAATAAAAATAGTGAAGGAAATAATTCATTTTTCATTTGTATCTTGAAAATGGAAATAGATATGCAAATTTTGTTAGTCACACGGTGTACATAGATATTGGAAAAATTACAAGAAATCGAACAGAACAATACAAAATAAAAGCAAATCGAAAAAATAGAAATGTACAAAATTGAAGTCGATGCCTGTTTTTTATACGGTATCCTTAAAACAGATTTGTTCCCCTACTATGGGTACGTCTATCTCCCAGGAAACAACTACTTCTTATGATTGTCGGATCCAGGTCCATGATTTGCATCCCTCTGCTCGTAAGAGAGAGCCTCTATGCAACTCTTACTTGACAACTATACAACATATACAAGCTTAAATATCCTTGATATTCTTCCCATGTGGGATAAACTTATTTTGACACATTTTTCCAATTCTTTGGGTGCACTTTGAACAATAATTTCTCATTCATCCGAAAATTATTTTGATCATATGAATATACCAATTCGATCTTCTCATGGAGGAGAACACAAATCTACTTTGACCCATCATTTTCATGGTGTCAGTCCTACTCAAATTTAAATTTCAAAATAGCTATACAAAATGTCATTTTTCAACAAATTTATCTCATCCAAATTACCAATCTCTGTAGAATTGATCTTTTACTTGCCGGAACTATACTAACATATAGATTTGTGCACTTGCAAGGTATAATTTAGTACATCAAGTTTAAGTTTTTGACATCGTTGCCGGTGATTGGTTAATTTAATTACTATTGCTAGTTTTAGTTTAATATAAGTTTTTAGTTTTATTTATTTATTTATTTTTATCTAGTTTTGTTCTTGTTCTTTTCTTGCAAGGTGCCAAAAGAAAAAAAAATTGAGAATAACTATGGGATGACCTTTTACTACCCAATGTCGAGAGATGATTATTTTTCAAATCAACATAATTGGGATTGGGGGAGTCACCCTAATTTTTATTGGAATAACAATTACCAAAATCAGAATGAAGGACAAGTTCAAAATCAAAATGCTTCTTTTTAGCCCATGAAGACATCACTAGAAGAATTGCTGAACACTTTCATTTAGAAAGTTGATCAGAAATTCCAGTAGACCGACCCGACTTACCCCTGGAGCAATCAAGAAGCAGAAGACTATTCTTACTACTCAATGCCGAGGGAGAATTATGTTTCAAGTCAATATAATCCAGATTGGGGGAGTCACTCGGATTACACTAGGAGCAATCAGGAGGTAGAAGGATATTCATATAATTAACCGATGAACCCATCATCAGAAGAGGAATTAATCAAAGTTCTTTAAGAGTTTCAAGCCAAATTTGATTTGAGAATGAATGATCAGGATGATACTCTAAGGAGAATATAGTTTCACTTAGAAAAAATTCAGGAATGCTTGCAAAAACAAGCACCTGAAGAATCTCCATGTCATATGGAATAAGTCGAAGCAACCGCGTTTCCACCTTATGGTGAACTGGCAGAGGCTTATTATGACAGTGAAGATGAAATTTTGGAAGTGTGTACAACGGAAGAGGAGGATGCCCTAGACTCTACCGTGCTATATGTGCCACCAAGCCAATGCCTTCATGTTGAACTTGTTCACCCTGAACAAGATCTTCCTATGGTCCCTCTATCAGATCTTGAGCTGTAAAAAGAAATTTTCGATGTTTCTTTATTGAAACTCATGCCTAATCAAACTCCACCTTTACTCTGGTGAACGAAAAAGAAAAAGAAATAGAAGTTTCATCGTGCTAAGAAGATTTGTCGAAAAGACCTTAAACAAGCTTTGAAATTTGGAAATTTTAAGATAAGCAATTATTTCAAGGTTTGTGAGCATCAATTGGGGCCATATTTAGACGATGATCCCTCGAAAAAGGGATATACCTTGCATCACGTCTTGCCAAGACGTTAAATAAAGTGTTTGGTGGGAGGCAACTAACCTAAGAAATTATTTTTGATTATAGTTTTTATTGTTTTGTTTGTATGTTTAGAGTCATACATTCCATACTTTATGTATTCATTGTCCATGATTTAATATCATTTAAACATTGAGGACAATATTTAGATTAGGTTTGGGGTTTTTTTATTTTATTTTTGTTTTTCGTTATTTGTTCAAACTCTAAGAAAACTTGCTTTGTTTTGAAAATTTTTGAGATAAATGTTTCATTAAAACTGTACCATTTGGTGAGGAAATAAATTTTTTTGTCCACGTTACATTCTTCATTTTTTCGCGTTAATTCCAAATATATAAAGAACGTAAAATCCTGGTACTTCAAAAGTTATAATTGTTTCTTTGACCAAAGGTCAAGGGCAATGGCCTGATTTTGCGAATCTGCACGTGATCTGTTTTCGACATTAGTTTTCATAATTTTCCAAAATGAATTTGGGAATTTTATGTTCTTTTCATATCTGTTTTTATGATATAAAATTCCGTCAAATTTTACAAAGTATGTTTCAAGATATGCATTGAAAACTGGACATACGTCAAATATGAAATTTTGCAGTTTGTGAAACTTTTGCTTTCTGAGTTAATATACCACTTTTGCTTACTAATGGAGACTTATATGATATGCTTTGATCACTAATTTTTTATTAAAGTATTTTCATAAAGGTTTTTGCATCATAATCTATTGCACTTACACAACCCTACTCTTAGTATTTTGGTGGAAAAGATATCATACTTGAATGATTGTGGAAGAATAGAGAAGACTATCCTTGTAAGCTAATTGAGCCAATGCCATTCTTTGAGAGAGATTTTATTGTTTCTACTCTTAAACACTCATCAATTTTGTTCTTAAGTTTATAGCTTGATCTCATTAAGTTTTTGCATTGAATGCTAATGAACTCGTCTATTTTGTAGGTAACATGTTATTTGCCTTTTATTTTAAGTTGGATGGACCTTTAGACATGATGTTAGGCTATGTGTGTTTCGCACTCCTAAATGACTTATGTTTTTCCCTACCCTTTGCGTATGCCATAAACTCATTTAATGCCAAACACTTATGCCATTTCTTTCCATCACTCACATTATCCTAACCCACGAAACCTATGATTTGACCATACCCTATAGCTTAGGAACATGAAAAGGTGATTAAAAGAAAAATATCTAAATTCAGTTCCACCATTGATTAGGGGTTTATATCAAAGTAAAGTTGTGCTAGACTCATTCGATAAAAAAAAATAAACAAAGGGAAATGAAAGAAAAATGTAAAGAAAAAAAAAACTGATCTTTTGAGAAATCTAGCTTGGAAGTGGAGGTATGTGATATGTTGTTGACGACCTAGATCAAAATTTCCAAATAAAACCCTAACTCTAGAAATTGAATTCTATAGTTAGTGAATTTGATTCGATTAACTGAAAATTTGACTAATCAAACCTCTATAACAAGTCCTTGTGAGGATCTAATCTTAGCCCAAGCAATTCCTAAGTGATTGATCTCAAGAAAAGCTTATATTTAATATTTCTGTGAATTGCCAAGAGACAGAAGTTTATTGATAACTTGCCAAAAGATAGATAACAACCCCAATGTTTAATCAGCTATTTATACTTTGCACAATCCTAATATGAAAAGATTAAGATATCATACTGAAAATAAAACTTAAAAACAAAAGGAAATAAAAAAAGAAGGAAATAAAACAAAAAACCCATCGTGCGACCTACTGCAAAAAATTGGCTCCTGGTCGTGCTACTTTCTGTCGAGCTAAGGTTGCATTTTCTGTTTTCACTCTCTCCCAACCTCAATCTTTCCGATCTCTTAGAGATGTTCTCATCATTCCCTTTTCCTTCAAGAAAGCCCTTGCCCTCAAGGGTAAAATCTGGAAACCTCATCATCATGTCATCATAATCCTCCTAAGTAACTTCATTCTTAGAAAGTCCCCTCCAATACACCAACACTTGCCAAACTCTCTCTTGTTCGACCTTTTCGCCAACTTCTATACCGCAAAGCTTCTTTTGGTTTCAAAAGCATCATTTCCTCTTCATCAAATGACAGCAACTCATCTGCAATCAAATTCGGACTACCTACCTTTTGCTTCAATATTGACACATGAAAATACCGGAGACAACCTCAAAGATGATGGTAACTCCAACCTGTAAGGGACCTCCCCTATATGTTCTAGCACCTTAAAAGACCTATAATACCTTCGCAACAGCTTTACATTAAATCTTCTCTTTAGAGACTTCTGCCGATACAGTTGAAGCTTGAGGTGACTGAAATCTCCAAGTTTAAAAGATACATATCGCCTTCCTTGATCGTAGTACTTCTTCATCCTCCCTTGAGCCTTCTCGAGTTCTTTCTTCACCTTGGCAATGATCTCATCACTAGTCATCAACTGCCCTCTCAACTTCATCATTCACAGCAGTACCCCTTTCATTCGTATTCAAAACTGGTGATGGTCTTTCATAAATCACCTCAAAGGGACTCATATTAATTGCAGCATGATGAGTCGTGTTGTACTAATACTCAGCCTATGGAATGTACTTTTTCCACCTTGTTTGCTCATTATGACAATAACACCTCAAATATTTCTCTGTAGTTCGATTCACCACCTCCGTCTGCCCATCCGTCTGTGGATGATAAGATGAAATCGCCTTTAGCTTGCTACCTTGCAAGGTAAACAACTTTTGCCAGAAAGAACTCATAAATAACTTGCCCCTGTCAGTCACAATACTCTAGGAAATTTCATATAACTTGATCACACTGTCGACGAAGGCTTTTGCTACACTACCAACGGTGAAAGGATGTTGCAATGGAATGAAATGACCACCCTTACTCAAACGATCCACCACCATTACTATCGCCTCATACCCTTTGCTACTTGCCAGCCCATCGACAAAGTCCATAGTCAATCCTTCCAGATTTGCTCTGGAATTGGTAGAGGTTGCAACAGCCTCATTAGATGCCTCAAATTATATTTCACCTTCTGACATGTATCACACTCCGCTACTTTCTTCTTTATTTCACTTTTAATCCCTTCCCATTAGAAAAATTATTTAATCTTCACATATGTCCGCAACGAACCCGAATGACCTCATTCTTTACTATTATGAAAATGAGTAAGGATTTTATCCCTCAAACCCGGAACATCAGGAACGTATATATCAGTTTTGTAGTATACGAGCCCATTCTTCAGTTTATACATCTTGACTCCACCATCTTAGTGCTCAAGCTTCTTGTATATCTCTTCAGCACTGGACTCACATCCGTGTAGACCTCGAATGGTTTGTCAAAATTTGGCAATGCCAATACATGAGTCTGAGTCATAACCCTCTTCAAATCTTTAAAGTCAATTTTGCTTCATTAGTCCACTCGAAGTTATCCTTTTTAACATTCTGGTCAACGATCTAGCAATCAGTTGATATTGCTTGACAAATCTTCTATAATTCCCCATCAACCCCAAAAATTCTCTCAAAACAGACACATATTTAGGCAATGGCCAATCAACCACAGCCTCCACTTTCCGTGAATCTACCTTTACCCCAGTTTTAGATATAAAGTGCCCCAAATACACCAACTCCTCCTTTATGAACTTGCACTTGGACATTTTGATGAAGAATTGGTGTTGCCTAAGTACTCCCAACACTACCTTAAGATGTGCCAAGTGCTCCTCCATCGACCTAAAATAAATCAAGATGTCGTCAAAGAAAACTAGCACGAACTTCCTTAAGTAGGGTCGGAAGATTACATTAGCACGAACTTCCTTAAGTAGGGTCAGAAGATTACATTCACGGCAGCTTGAAAGGTTGAAGGCGCATTACACAACCCAAACGACATGACTAAATACTCATAAAACCCTTAATGTGTTTGAAACACCATTTTTTGTACATCTTTCTCTCTCATACGAATTTGGTGATAACCAGCCCGCAAATCCAACTTTATGAAAACACTAGCCCTATATAACTCATCTAGCATCTCGTCAACCGTCGGAATCAGAAATCTATCCTTAATAGTAGGCTCATTCAAAGCCTTATAGTCCGTGCAAAACCTCGAAGTCCCATCCTTCTTCCTTACCAATAACACCGGAGACAAGAACTAACTCGTACTCTGTCTATTCGACTTGTTCTTTAACATCTTCTCAACTTGCCTCTCTATTTCACTTTGCTAAAAGCAAGCATACCTATAAAGTGGTGCATTGACAGGCTTTGACTCATCTTTCAAGGTAATTCGATCATGAAAGTGTCTAGGAGGTGGTAAAGTGGTAAAAACCTCCAGAACTGGCATATGACATGCCAAAACGCTGCGTACTTGTTCGGGTAGCCCTAACATATCTTCTTCTAGCCTTTATACCTTCATCTTCTGAGCCCCCACTGTTTGACTATTACTTGTGTCGACAATCGTGAAACACATAGCACCTTCTTTGCACAAACGCTCCATCATGTGTGCTTCACATTGCTTGAACTTTCTTGGTACATATTTCGGTCTATGATCGTTTTTTACCGCCCAACTTGAACTTCATCATAGTCTCAAAGTTGGTAACTACCTCGATAATACTCTTCAACCATATGTTACCAAGTACCACATCCAATCCCACAAGTGCCAAGACATGTAATTCAGCTACAATCCTCACTCTACGCACGTTCATTTTCATATCTTGAAGAACCTCTTCACACTTCAGCTTATCCCTTTCACCACTCTTACATCAAAGGGGTCAATCGCAGCTCCTTTCAATCCCATTTTACTCATGATGTTGATGTTGATAAAGTTGTAGGAAGATCCCAAATCAACTAGCAAGGAAACCTCCGAGCTCCCTATCTATGCCATGAGTCTCATCGTTGAGCTGTGTAACACCCCCTAACCCAAATCCACTCGGACCGAATCAGGGAGCGCTACTATATACTAAAATCTAACTTTTACTTTAATAACTATAATTTAAAACTATATTAAAAACATTTGAAAGTGGTCCAAATAAATTTTCGAAAATCTTGCCAGAGTTTCCTCCGTTTTTCTGACTTTCTAAAACCTGTTTACAGTTAAAATTCATAAAAATCAACTTCCAAATTCTCAAATCAATTTTGTGCACTCTTCCAAATATAGTGCGACTTACCAACCAATTTATCACAAGATAATATATATATATATATATATTCATATAACATAAACAGATAATAAAATATTTACATAGGGGAAGCTCTTTAAATATATACAAATAGTTTCTATATATGCATGCGGTATCAAAACATATATATTTATTACAAATGAACTACCAAAATATATGCAGGAAAGATGTGATTCCGGACTCTAGTTCTGCAGTCTCTACTCTTCTTTATCTTTATCGCCTTTGGAACTTTTGTTACCTGCATGCGAGAAAACTCAACACGCTAAGTATATTGCTTAGTGGATGTACACAAACTTGTATATACAAATATACTATATCAAATATGTTTATCTATTTTTGATTAAAATATAAATCACATATAATTAAATCATATATGAGGCTCATATCAAATCAAATCATAAATTCAACAAATACAGTATTCAAAATCAGTCAACAGAAAAAATCTTCATAATTTCTCAAATGCTTTCATATAACAAATCAGTTTTCAGATTGGGCTCATGACATACAAAACATAAGTTATCGGACTGGATTACGCGTTGTTCGGCATCGGACACACAAACGGGGCTACCCGACGAACATCAGATCAGAATGGAACACTAACGGAATCTCCCGCTGTAAATGTCCCATGACAGAATTCAGAACCCTAGGACCGGCACTTTGGGCCTGTACTATCCAAATGGTGGTATAATTGGCACAGTACTGTTCAGATAGAAACCCAATTGACATGTCAACCTCCTATATCCATATCTATGTTTATACACATCAGAGAAAAAATATTTTCTCAAATCCAATGTCAACATATTTCATTTCTTTCATAATCATCAAAATCAACCTTCAACGTATTCAATTTCAATTCATATCGATATATATATATATATATATATATATATATATATATATATATATATATTTTCAAAATTCAAATTTCATCAAATATCATATAACGGAAATATACGAATATATTTATAAATTAATAATCATATCAAATCAATCCAAAAATATATTCAAACTTATTTCATAATTCCATATCGAATCAAAATGCCCCAAAATCATTTTTCGATACATTTTACAAATATTATATAATTAAAATTACTTTCAACAATATATTTCCATAACAATATTAGCATCAAACCGCATAAAAATCAATTCCGAATATTATCCACAATCAAAATTTCGGATATAACACTATTTCAAGAATTCGCAATTCAAATCAATCCGAAATCAGTTTCAAACTATCAATTCTACTCAATAGAATTCAAATAATTTAAAAACTATAAAATTCGATAATTTCAAAAATTTCTGGAAAATTAGAAAAATTCGAAAACTCGTATACATCGAACCTGAACTATAATCTATAATCAATATAATTCAAATAACTCAAATTTAATCAAATTCAATCAATCCGAAATATTCTAGAAAACGAAAAAAATTCAAAAACACGTGTACACCGAACCTGAACTATAATCTATAATCAATATAATTCAACTAATTCAAAAACTCTAAAATTTCGACAATTCCGAAAATTTCTAGAAAACTGAAAATTCGAAAGATACGTGTACACCAAACCTGAACTCTTCCTCCTTCTCTTCCTCTTTTTTTCTTCTTCTTCTTCTTCTCTCATTCTTCTTCTTCTTTCTCTCTCCTTTTATCTTTTCTTTCTCTTTCATTTTGGTTTCTGTGATGTTTGTGAGCTTTTGCTCACTATTCTTTGCTGGTTTCTATTTGTATTGGCACCGCTTCAATCACTCGGTGCTTATTTTTTTTTCAAATTTTTTGAGCCATCGCGACCACGTACCGTGAGCGGTGGTCGCGTCGCTCGGTCGAGTTGCTTACTGGTGGAAATTTACCACTTTCACCACGAGCAGTTACCGCAAGCGCTGGTCACGATCCTGGTCGCGGTGCTCACTGGTCCAATTTCTCCATTTTCACCGCAAGCAGTTACCGCGAGCACTAGTCGCGATGCTGGTCGCGATGCCTACTGTCTAAGTTTTCACCCTTTTCTTCGTGCATTGTTTTCGATTGGTCACCGCAAATTGCTCATCGCGATCCCTGGTCGCGGTGAGTGGTCGCGGTACTCACTGTCTCATTTTTCCTTCTCTTTCATGTATTCTTTGTGGACCGCTCCACCTGGTCCATCTGGAAACCTTTTCCACCCCTCAAATCATAAATATCATATTCACATATTCAAGATTAATTCAATCATACTTTTCATATTTATTCGAAATTAGGGATGTTACAAGCTGCCTGTAATTCCCCTTCATCACTGGACATCTCATCTTTATCTTCGTTTTTAGATGTCGACTAACCGAAATCCTTAATCAATAACAACTTACAACTCTTGCATTGGTGACCCTTAGCCCGCTTTTCACACACCTGAAGCACAAACACTTCTTGATATGTTCGTATACCTTCTTTTGAGATAGCCTTCTTACTTCTTTTGTCTTATCCTTTGAACTGCTCCCCACTTTGGTTTTACCCTTCCGGAAGTCCTAGTTTGCAAAGGTTTTGAGAATTTGCTCCATGTGTTTTCCTTGAGTGGTTTCCTCTAACTATAACTTTCTTCTAGTATTTTCACCATCCATATTGCCTCACGCAAACTCTGCAGCTGTTTCAGCTTCACTTATCTAGCCAACCATGGCTTCAGTCCCTTAGTAAACGACCCGATTAAAGTAGGTTATGACCACCCATTTACTATAGTTCGTAGTTGCCGAAACTCCTCAATGATCCTTGGACTCTACCCTCCTGGAAAATTTTTGCCAGCTGCACATGATGATCTAACGCAAGTGATGGTCCCCATTGAGCCAAAAATTAGCGTTCAAACGCAGTCCAACCTAACCACCTATGATCATGCTAGTATTGCTCCTTAATCCACCTTCACTAACTATTTGCCTTACCGTTTAGGTACATGCATGCTATCGAGACCCGGTCATCTCTCATAAGCTCATAGACTTGTGAGACGCTCACAACGCGTGAGATAAAATTCCAAACATAAAATATGTCGAAGTAATAAAGTTCCGTGAGAACGAGGTCAAATCCTTAAGGAAGTGGTCGATTAACTAATCTAGTGCTAAAGTTGTCAACTAAACAATATTGAAATCAAGATTTTGTAGGCTTGAATTACGAAATGTAAAATATAAACTAAAATAATTTTCAAAAGAAAATGTAACACCCCCTATCCGATTCACGGACAAACTGGTTCGGGGATACTATGGTCGGATTCGGAATTTAAATATCAAATCTAATTTATTATATTTATAAAAAAAAAACCATTTTCTGAGTCATCCAAAAATTTCGGCAGCACAACGGCTGTTTTGCATTATTACCAATTTCTTTTCAAACACCTGTAAATCTCTTTATAAACACTTCAAAATTTATGCATTTTTCTTCATCACTTCCAATTGGACCTTAGGTCTGTCTCAAATCAATTCATAACACAGTATAAACATTTTAGAAGAAAACCATTTTCGTAATTAAATATATATATATATATATATATATATATATATACATTCATATATGAAATTTCATGAATATTAACATGGCAAAATAGTTAGGAAAATATTATTATAATCTCTTTGGTTCTTAACATACTATGCTAACATATAATATATATATACATATATCAAAAGGATTCACAACATGGATGTTAACAAAAGGTTTATTACAAGAAGACTTCCAAAATTTTGTGTGACTCTGATACCCTGCAGATCCAGTCTGATCGCTGTCTATCCCCTGCACGCAAATAACCAACGGAATAAGCATAACGCTTCGTGGTGCTTTACTTAACATAAGTTTAACTAAAAGTTTTAACATTTATATAAATCAAAAGTAAACTCAATCAAGGATAAACATTTTATAGTTTCTACCAATATTACACAACATACTAACATGATACATTTCATGGGAATAAACATTTAATACATTTCATAATACTCTATCATGAAACAATTGATTCAAACAATCATGTAATATGCATACTTTCTAAAAATGTCACACCAATATGAATTTTCTCAATTGAATCGTTCAATTACACAATTATGAATTAAGTATTTTATTGCCCTTAGCTAATTCTAACCCATTTTCGATAGAATGGATAATGGGATCAACCAATACTGTCCTCAACGGAGGCTGCAGATTAGTTATTTAATTACAACAATGTCGCGGACCGGGCACCCAAAGCCTTCAAAGTCCGAAAAATCATAATCAAATCCAAGGACCGGGCACCCAAGCCTCTCAAAATCCAATGATTTAACATAATAACGGTCGCAGTACTGTTAAATTCCCTATTCGCATGCCAACCTATCCAATCCCTCAAACAAAGCGGTACGAATTTAACTAGGGCACTTAAGCATATAAAGTTTAAATTCGATTCATATCAATTCTTTCATTAATACTCAATTCTAAAAATAAGTTTACATACTATAATTTAAGACAATCAACTCATGAACACTTTGTTCGATCATGACTCACAAAAATCGATATCAATTCGTTTTCGACTTGCCGATATGATATTATAAAATCTTGGGTAGCATGCCATTTGGTACTCCAATCCCAACCATCATTTTCAACAAGAATTTGCTCTCAAACATTTAACATATTAACATCATTCTAATTTCAATTTCAATTACATATATAGACATTTAATCTTCATCAAATTGCACATTATTTTCACACATCAAACACTTGTTATGCAATTAATAAATTTCATGCATTTTATTTCTACTTTCTAACACATCAAAACTCACAATTAAACATCTAACAACACATACAAAATTAAATTTCAAGTGTTAGTAAAGCACTAACCAAAATTGCATCAAAATCACTCTTCAAGCTTGTAAATCACTCACTCCTTCAAGCTTGTTCTTGATTTTCCACAGCCCCTAGACACTATAAATCCATAATCAATATGATTTCTTGAATTTCTAAGCACCAATTAGCATAACAAACTCACATACATCAATTTTAATATCTTATCATACTTTAATTGAAATCTCTACACTAAAAAATTTGGTTAATCGTTAGTTATATTAAAAAATCCTTTTTAATATATATATATATATATAGATAAGTTACTAAATTAATAAAAATTCTTTTAATTAATTTATCAGTACCTTTTGAATTTAAACTTTTTAAATTCAAATAATATTTATTTATTTTATTTTATTTAATAAATAAGATAATCCTATTATCTCTCTATTCAAAATAAAATATTAACTATTATCAGTAACTTTTGAATTTAAATTATTTAAATTCAAATAATATTTTATTTATTTTATTTTATTTAATAAATGAGATAATCCTATTATCTCTCTATTCAAAATAAAATATCAACTATCACCCTCCTTTTATGACTAATTACATAATTAAATAATCTTATTATTTAATTGTTATTATTTAATTAATTGAATAATCACATACTCAATTAACTCTTGACACGTGTCACTTTCGCAACACTATTAATTGGACCATCCAATTAATTATACATGATCCTTGTTACCTAAATGGATCGGGCTAGCAAGGGGACCTAATGGACCCATAGTATTTTGAGCTCCGATAATCCTTGGAATCATTAATTAAACTCTTTAATTAATATTCCTTGATTATCAACTCCGGTGTGATTTCACTAAAAATTCGAAGCTGTACTCTCTCAATTGCAGACGCTTTTACATAGACCGATATCACTCGGTGTTCATTGATATAGCTATTACATATGGTGTGATCCTCCACAGTAGTTCATAATTAGAGTTGGGTCATAATGTCTGTTATACCCCTCTAATTACATGTATCCTTTAAACACCGTTGATTTTCTAATGAACAATAAATCCTGTTTCCTCACGGAATTAGGAGAGCGCTCATATTATTCAAACCCTGAATCAATTCTTAAGGGAACTACTCTCTACTTTTCACAAGAAGGAGTGGATTCCACTATTATGTACAAACCTTCCCAGCCATAAGCCAAACTGCAAACCCAACATACTGAGAATATTGATCGGGAATAATCGTTCGACCTCACCCATGGTATATCAAAAATCACGACTTAACTTGAAGGGGTCGATAAGACACTTAGGATTGAGATCACCTACATATAGCCATCATAAGTTGATATATATATGAATCTCATCAGTAAACGAATCTTGGTGAGAGAGTCATATAAATCATGTCCCAATTCTATATGATCACATCATACAAGGTACTTCCATTCCCATATCTTCATATGAATGATTCATGATAGAATCAATATACAATACAGAATGGACCGCAGCTATAGATTAACCACAAATAAAGTACCCAGTTTTATTTGCTATCTATGGACTTTTTAAATTGCACATCTCTAACTGTAACCATCTGTATATGACACTTATATACACAGTACGAGATTACATCTGGCAATCTAGGATGTTGTAATGCACAAGTTTATATAATATAAATGACACAGTAAGAATGAATTGAACTCTTTTTTTATTTATTCATAAAAACCATTTACAAATTACATCTTTAGGGCAAAAACCCCAACAATCTCTCACTTGTACTAAAGCATGTGAGGTATAAGACGTAACCCTAGACCTTCTAGGTGACCCGTGAATACATTAGCCGGTAAGGTCTTCGTAAATGGATCAGCATGATTGTTTTGTGAGGCTATCTTGGTGACGATTACATCTCCTCTTTGCACTATCTCTCTAATGAGATGATTCTTCCTCTCTATATGCTTCCCTTTTTTGTAGCTTCTTGGTTCTTTGGAATTAGTCACGGCACCACTATTATCACAATAAAGTGTGATGGGCGTATCCATATCTAGAACAACTTCCAGATTACTTAAGAACTTACGGAGCCAAACAAATTCTTTAGTAGCTTCACAAGAGCTACATATTCGGTTTCCATGATGGAGTCAGCAATGCAAGATTACTTAATACTTCTCCACACAATGGCTCCACCACCCAGGGTCAAAACTGATCCAGACGTGGATTTCCTAGAATCTATGTCTGACTAGAAATCAGAATCCATGTATCCCAATGGGATCAAATCCTATCCAGAATACAAGAAGCATATAGTTTTTCGTTCTTCGAAGATACTTGAGGATGGTCTTGACAGTAACCCAATGATCTAATCCCGTGTTGGACTGGTATTTGCTGACTATTCCTACTGCATAGTAGATGTCCAGTCTCGTAAATAACATAGCATACATGAGACTTCCTACTGCATATGCATAGGGAACACGTCTCATATCCTCAATATCTTGAGGGTTCTTAGAACACTATTTCTTAGACAAGTGAACTTCATGCCTAGAAGGTAAATTCCGTTTTTGGTAGCAGGTCGTGCAACTAAGTCGCGCTAGGGTTTTTTTTTATTATTTCCGTTTTTGTTTAATTCCTTTTTTTTTTCTAGTTTTTATTTTCAGTAGGATATCCTAATCTTTTTTGTGTTAAGATTATGTTAGGTATAAGTGGTTGATTAAACATTAGGGTTGTTATCTATCTTTTGGAAAGTTATCAATAAACTTTTGTCTCCTGACAATTCCCAGAGACATTAAATATCGGCTTTTCTTAAGATCAAACACTTAGGAATTGCTTGGGTTAGGATTATATCTTCACAAGTAATAGTTCTAGAGGTTTGGCTAGTCGAGTCTTCAGTTAATCGAATCAAACTCACTAACCAGAGAATTTAATTTCCAGGTTTAGGGTTTTATTTGGGGATTTTGATCTAAGTCCTTAACAATTTAGTGCTTTCATTGAGAGTTAGTTGAGTTGTTGATCAGCGAAAACAATCAGACCCCAACAACTGTTCCAACCCACAAGGTATGTATATAGGCCTTAGAAGCCGGACAACAAGCCCTTGCGACTAGACTAGGAGCCTTAGAGGTTAGGCAAATGAGAATCTACGAAGCGTTGGAATGTCTGATGGAGAGGGTTGAGCGGTTGCCGAACAATAATAATCGGTCGCTGGACGTAGAGAGATGCCGATTGAAAAATAAATCGCTTCATGAGGCAAGGTGAACTTATAGGATAAGACTATCACCTGTTTAGCCAGGGCGTGAGTCAGAAGAGAGAGCCGAGGAACAGGTTAGGGTTCAAGGTCAATACAGGCACAATGGTAGAATTAAAAGAGATGGATTAGCGGTCTTACGATGGTTTTTAGGGGAACTTGTCTGAGCACCAGATCGAGAGAGACATAGGCATGTGGCTGATAGAGTTGCCGATAGGTATGGGTCTAGTAGAGATGATGAATTTTAAAGGGTGGACTGGAGGATTCGCGGAGGAGAGCCTAACTTCAAACGACCCAGGGATCGACAATTTAATGAAGCAGCCTATGAGTTCGGTTGGGGAGGAAATCAAGGTATGAGAAAACCAAATGTTGATTGATTTGCATGAATGGTTGCATAAGGCTAGCCATTATTTCCAAGTTGATCGGACTGAATATGTTTTGTTTTTATCCCCTTTTATCTCATCTTTTGATATTGTTTTCAAGTGAATTTGGTGGGTTTAATATGTGTTTCAAGCTTGTGCAGGTTATGTTCAATTAATAGGGAAGATATACCAAAAATTAGATGATTGGAGTTTAAAAGAGCATTCTTGACCTGTCGTGACCTAGGTTTCATGACAAAGGGTCACAATGCTAGATCGTGTAGAAGAAGCTCAATTTGCCCAGAAAGTATCGCGACCTTGGTCTCGCGACCAAGGTTTGCGACATGAGGATTGCGAAGCCGCCACCATTTTTGGGCAATGAGTATCGCGACCTGGGTCTCACAACCCAGAGTCACAAATGAGGGTCGCAGCGGCAGACCTGATGCCTTATTTCGAGAGGGTATAAAAAGAAAGAAAGGGGTTCGACCATTCGAATGATAGTTCGACCAGAGGATAGGGAATTCATTCCGACATTCATACTTAATCTTTTCTTGGATTTTTCGGATCAAAGACACAAGAGCATACATACACGATTCATCATCATCATTAATCATCAATTGGAGAAGACAAAGCATTGAAGAAGAAAGAATTTCGGTTAGACCAAAGTGAGATCTCTTCATTATTTGTTGCTTCATATTAGAATGAGTTTCATCTATTCTATACTTCTTTGTTTTGATTTGATTTGTAATATGTTAAACTAAACCCATAATTAGGAGGTCAATGGACCATGATTAAGTTCTAGGGTTTGTAATTGACTATACATTTTTATTTATATTTGAAGAACATTATTTCTAGATATAAAATTCTATTGATTTGTAATTCTTGTTATATATAATATGAGAGTCTTTGCTTGAATGTTGAATTGCAATTGATAAGAAGATTATAGCCGATTAGTTTGATTAAAGCATGAGAATGTTTAATTAACCTAGAAATTAACTTGATAATGGGTTTCTAATTTTTTTCACTCTAGGACCAATAGGTGAATTTAATTAGAATTAAAGCATCAATGGATGACCAATAAAATTTGTTGTGTCATTGTTAGGGTCAATTTCGTTCTTTGAAATATTGTGCGCAATATAGTCAATTGTAGTACTCGGGCTTATGATTGAGACCATTCAACCACCTAACGTTTTCTCACCTTTGGCAAAGCTTTTCTTTTGAAAATTGTTTTAGTTTACATTTTATATTTCGTAATTCAAGCGGTTTTAGTTTACATCTTACATTTCGTAATTCAAGCCTACAAAATCTTGATTTCAATATTGTTTAGTTGACAACTTTAACATTGTATTAGTTAATCGACCGCTTTCTTGTGGATCCGATCCCGTTCTCATGAGACTTTATTACTTCGAAACATCTTACACTTGACATTTTATCTCACGAGTTGTGAGCGTGTCAATTTTTTGGCATCGTTGCCAGGGAAGTAGTTTTCGATTGCTAGTACTAAGTTGAGATTGTTGATTTTTGTTATTTGGTTTATTGTTTTCCTTTTAGTTTCTTTTTTTTATTTTTTTTCTTTGATTTTGTTTTTAGGTGTTTGTGCAAATCTATATGCACGGTCGCCGATCTCAAGAAGGAGTTGTGTTACCGCCTAACGATTATATTGATCGCATTGGTAGATCTACGAACAACAACACGATTAATTCAGACCTTCCAACTTTAGAAGCTGAACTGAGTGATAACACCATAGACATTACGGGAGGAAACCAGCTTCAAAATCAAAACGAGGTGCCTATTATACCTTGAGTGATGAGAGACTGTTCAACTAGTCATTGGAATCTTTCCATCATACATTCTGCTGGATGACTTGTCCAGAAATTATGAGTTGAATACCATCCACTTCAACATGCTGCCATCTTTTTATGGTGTGGCTGAATAACAAGGGATTGTGGCTAATGAAGATCCCTTGTCATTCATGTGGAAATTCTACGGCACCATTCAGACTTTTTCATTGCAGAGGTTGTCTAAAAATCAACTTAGGATGAGGTGTTTTCCTTACACCATAAAGGATAAAGCCAAGCAGTGGCTCATGTATGTTCCACCAGGTTCTCTTTGCACATGTCTAGAAGTGTACAATAAATTCATAGGGAAGTTCTATTCCCATAAGAAGACATCAGAGCTGGGAAGAAAAATAGCTACTTTTACACAGGGTGATGGTGAACCATTCCATAAAGCTTGGGAGCACTTTAAGATACTATTGATTCAATGCCCACACTATGGCTATCCTTTGACGTTACAGAATCAATTTTTCTATGACGGGTTAATGTTGAATTGTCAAGCCATGGTCGTTAACATTGCAGGAGGGAGCATGGCATAAAAGACCATGGAACAAACCTATGAGCTATTTGAGATGCTGGGAGCAAATTCATAGCAGAAGAGTGTCCGGGGGAAGAAGCAAGGTGTTTATGAAGTGAATACCAATTCAGAGCTGGTAAAGCAAGTGATAGAACTTAGTAAAATCTGGCATCTTCTATGAGACAGAGGCCCAGTATTGCTTGCTCCATTTGTGGAGTTAATGGACATGACTATAAGGTGTGCTCATTCAGGGAGTCGTTTCCAAAGTATAAGCAGCAACAAGCTTAAGCACTTAATGCTTTTCCACAGAGATAGAGAAACCATCCATACTCCAACAACTACAATCCAGGATAGAAGAATCATCCAAACTTCTCCTAGAAGGATAATCAGCAGTAACATGGGCAATATCAAGTTAACCTTCCGCAACAAAGATTCCAACCTCTACATCAGAATTAGTAATAGGCAAATGTACAAAATTCCTACAATTAACAAGTTGGTCCATTTTCTCAACAAGTGTAGCCATTGCTTGAAGATAAATTCGATAAGTTCATGCAGGCATTTCAGCGGAGTCAACAAATTGTTGAGTAGCGATTCCAACAGCAGGATGCCGCTACAAGGAAAATTGAGGTGTAAGTTGGACAACTTGCTGAAGCTCTGCAACAACAAGTGTTAGAGAAGTTCCTAAGTCAACCGGAACAAGCAAAAGCATTAACCGTTCTACGAAGTGGTAAGGTAATAAATAATAAGGTTGAGGTTGAACTTTCTAATGATTTTATTGATGATGTAGGTACAGGTACAATCACAGATCCTCCAGCAAATAAAGAACAACAAGTAGTCAAATCTTCAAAAGCACCTCTTCTTCACAAGGCTGCAGACCCTTACATATCACCAATTCCATTTCTAGGTCGATTACAAAAGAGCAAGAATGACAAAGCCTTTACAGAGATCTATGACATTCTATCACGAGTCAACGTCATCTTGCCGCTTCTAGAGATGATTTAGAAAATGCCAGAATATGTTAAGTTTTTCAAAGAAATTAATATACGAAAGAGACAGTATGGGCACAATGAGCAGGTCATGATTTCAGAGACAGTAAGTACAGTCTTACAGCAGAAGTTCCCTCATAAACTGAAGGATCCGGAGAGTTTCAACATTGACATAACAGTGGGCAATACAAATAAGGAAAAAGTAATGTTAGATCTTGGGGCTATCATCAATCTGATACCATATTCAATCTACGTGCCACTAGGCTTACATGATTTGAAAGCCCATCTCTATGTCTTTGTTGTTGGCGGATCGTTCTACACGACATCCGAGGGGAATTATTGAAGATATCCTAATCCAGGTGGATAAGCTTATTATTCCTGCTAATTTTATAGTCCTTAACATGGAAGATGAAAGAGCGACAAAGAAAGACCTAATAATTCTCTTGGGAAGGCCATTTATGGCGACTGTAAAAACAATCATCAATGTACAGAACGAAAAACTTTCCATGACAGTCCTGGATGAAACGGTGGAATTTTAGGTATTTGATTCCGTGCCATATCCTATAGGTTCACTTGACTATTTTCATTTGGATGTTGTAGATACAATGGCTGAAGAAGAATTCACCAAGGAGGAGCTAGAAGAGTTGTTGGAATTGGAGAGAGAGCTTAAAGAGGAAGAGAACAAATATTGTGATGATCTTTGTCCAGAGAGTGCAGAGAGACCTAGTTTTGGCAGTGACAATGAAGGTGAAGAATATCCAGTAGTAGGTTTGGGTGTTGATAAAAAAATTTCAGTTGGAAGCCGCTTTACTGCCTTCAACTATCAATCCACCTAAATTAGAGTTGAAACAATTACCTTCGAACCTCAAGTATTCATATCTTGGTAAGCAAGAGACGTTTTCGGTGATTATTGCCTCTAATTTGAATAAAGAATAAGAAGAAAGAAAGCCACTTCAAGTGCTCAAGAAGTACAAGGCATCTATTGGGTGGTCGATAGCAGACATCATGGGAATAAGCCTAACAATTTGCATGCATAAAATCTTGTTGGAAGACGATGCCATGCCTTTTAGAGATGTACAGTGTCAACTCAATCCAAACCTGAAGGAGGTGGTGTGTGAAGAAATATTGAAGTTGCTAAATATGGATATCATTTAACCAATCTCTGACAGCAAGTGGGTGAGTCCAATACACTTGGTTCCAAAGAAATCAGGCATTATGGTGGTCAAGAATGACAAGAATGAGCTGATACCAACAAGAATGACTAGTGAGTGGCGAGTATGCATAAACTACTTAAAGCTCAACTCAGCTACAAATAATGATCATTTTCCTTTGTTGTTCATTGATCAGATGCTGGAGCAACTTGTAGGTTATGCATATTACTATTTTCTTGATGGATTCTTTGGGTACAATCAGATTTCGATAGCGCTAGCAGATCAAGAGAATACCACTTTCACTTGTCTATTTGGGATATATGCCTATCGACGATGCCGTTCGGCTTTTGGAATGCACCTGCTATTTTTCAATGGTGCATGATGTCCATCTTCTCAGACATGATAGAACATTACATTGAGGTATTTATGGACAACTTCTCAGTTTTTGGTAATTCCTTTGACTCTTGTCTTACGCATTTATCTTCTGTGCTAGAGCGTTGTGTTGAGACTAATTTGACACTGAGTTGGGAGAATAGTCATTTCATAGTTAAGCAAGGCATTGTCTTAGAATATGTCATTTCTCATAGAGGTAGAAAAGGTAAAGATTGATGTAATTGAAAAACTCCTACCACCCACTTCGGTGAAGGGAATTAGGAGTTTCCTTGGTCACGCGGGTTTTTATAGGCAATTTATTAAGGACTTTTTCAAAATAAGCAAACCCATGTGTGATTTGTTGACCAAGGATGCGGTCTTTAATTTTGATTAGAAATGCTTAGAGGCCTTTGAGACTCTTAAAGAGAAACTCACATCTACCCGTATTATCATAGCCTCTGATTGGACCTTGTTTTTTGAGATTATATGTGATGCATCAGACTATGCTGTAGGAGCTATTTTAGGGCAGTGTGTGAATAAATTGCCTCATGTCATTTACTACACTAGTCGCACTCTGAATTCCGCTAAAATTATTAAACTACTGAAAAAGAGTTATTAGCAGTAGTGCATGCTTTATAGAAATTTAGATCATATCTTATTGGGAAAAAGTCATTGTTTATTATCTTATTAGGCAAAAGTCATTGTTTACTCTGATCATAGTGCTTTAAAATATTTACTAACAAAAGAGAAAGCGAAACCGAGATTAATCTGGTGGATCCTTTTATTGCAAGAATTTGATGTTAAAATCAAAGACAAAAAGGGAAGCGAGAATGTAGTTGCAGATCATTTATCTCGTCTTCTGGACAGTGATGAAGTAACAATGAGAGAGGCTGCTCTACCAATTCCAGAACATTTTCCATATGAGCAGCTATACACATTACGCAAGAAGAAGCCATGGTATGAGGATATTGTGAATTTCTTAGCTAACGAAATTTGGCCTGTAGATATGAGTTCACAGAAGAAGAAATGCTTCAGCGCATCAGCTCGTCACTATTATTGGGATGATCCATACCTTTTCAAATTTGGTGCTGATCAAATCATTAGGGGTGCGTTTGGTACATAGGACAGGACAGGACAACGTGGGATAAGTTGTTCATGTCCCATGTTTAGCGCGACATGGGCGTTGGACAACGTTGGACAACATGGGACAAAAAACACAAAATCTTGTCCCATGCTAGACCCTTGGACAACCTGCAGCATGACGTGGGACAAGGTCTAAAATGACTGATATATCCTTATTTATTCTAAAAATTACAAATAAACCATCCTATATAAAGAAAAAAAAACCTAAATTTTTTGTCTCTCATCAGAAATCTCACTGCCAAAACTCTCTCCCTCTGATTCGCCGCACCTCTCTTCAATTTTAGTTTTTTAATACTTTTTTAAATATATTTGTTTTGTGTGTTTGTGTTCTTGGTGAAAGGATAAAGATTTCAACGTTTTTTGGGATTGATTTACTTGTTTTGTTATCTGGGTTTTCTATTGGTTGTTGAAATGGGTTTTCTGGGTTATTTGGGTTTTCTGGGTTTCTGGGTTTTCATGCAATGAAGAAGTAGAGGCCTAAAAACAGCTACAGTAGCTTCTCAATGGGTTCTACACGAAGCTACCATTTTTTAAATTGAGGGGATGCCATTGATGTTGATGGTGGTTCTTCTCATAGGAGAACAAGGTCTGATTTTCAAACACCTACTAATAATACTCAATTTCTAGACCAAACCTCTGGGATCGAATTTCTTCGTTCAGCTACCAGTAACAAGCCTCCTCAGAATTATAATTCTTCTCCAAGGTCTGGTGGGTTGAAGATTGGTTCGCATCTTCAGCACATGTCCAAGGAACCTAATCATTTCTCTAATTATCATAGCTAAATTGTATTCAAATCTAATTTCTTCACATTATTATATTTCGAATGGATTATTTTTTATTATTATTAAATTTAATGTTTACTGTATGAAAGGAATGGGCTACCACCATTTTGTAGTTGCAATTGTATAAAAAGCTTGTTTTGTAAACATGATTATTGGGAATGTTTTCAGTAGAAAATGTTTTTATGGAACTTGTTAGAAACTTAAAGTTGATCAATTGTCCCAACGCAACTTAATTGAGGAGATGTTAATTGAGGGTACTCTGGTCATTTAAACCTCTTGTACTGTCCTGTCCCAGCCATACCAAACGCATAACAGTACAGTACACAGTTCTGTTCCAGACATACCAAACACAATATGTAACAGCTGTCCTGTCCTGTCCTGTTCTGTCCCGTCCCACCCTATCCTATCCCGTCCACATACCAAACGCACCCTAGGCGATGTGTTCCCGATGTAGAGCAAAATAGTGTTCTATAATTCTATCATGAAGAGCATTGCGGAGGGCATTTTGGTACTAAGAAGACAACTTTGAAGGTGTTGCAGTCAGAATTCTACTGGCCGATACTGTTCAAGGATGCCTATCACCACTATTCGACATGTGATAAATTTCAATGTATGGGGGGCATCGAAAAGAAGGATGAGATGCCACTTACCAACAACATGGTGGTGGGAATTTTCGATGTTTGGGGGATTGACTTCATGGGGCCATTCCTCACTTCATTTAGGTATACTTATATTCTGGTAGCAGTTGACTATGTATCCAAGTGGGTGGAAGCTTTAGCTACGAGGGCAAATGATAGTGCTATGGTTGTTAGATTTTTTAGGGATATGATAATTACGAGATATGGCATTCCTAGAGCAATCATCAGTGATGAAGGAGTCATTTTTGCAACAGATCTTTTGTTGCGCTTCTCAAGAAGTACAACATTACGCATAAGGTAGCAACCCCATATCATCCGCAAACATCAGGACAAGTTAAAGTGAATAACCGTCAGATCAAGCAGATTTTTGAGAAGATGGTAAACTCTACTCGGAAGGATTGGGCAGTAAAATTGAAAGATGCATTATGGGCATATCGGACCGCATTCAAAACGTTGTTTGGCCTAAGTCCTTAATTGCTTATAATTTGGCAAAGCCTGTCATTTGCCAATTGAGTTAGAGCATCGGGCATATTGACGATCAAGAAATTCAATTTTGATACAGACAAAGCCGGTGAGGAACGGAAATTGCAACTCAATGAGTTGGAGGAGCTGCAGACACACGCCTATAAGAATGCAAAACTTTACAAGAAGAGGAATAAGATTTACCATGACCGGATCAGTCACTATAAAGTATTTGAACCAGGTATACGTGTGTTATTGTTTAACTCTCGCCTACGATTGTTTTTTGGAAGGTTGAAATCCAAGTGGTTTGGGCCGTTCAGAGTGAAGGAAATATTTCCTCATGGAACTGTGGAAATTCAGAATGAGAAGACTGGTGAGTCATTCAAGGTCGGACAACGTTTGAAAGCAATATGATGAGAGCATCACTAGGATTAGGAGATCGGAGAGATTGAGGTTGAGAGAAGTACATTAATTTGAGTTGTAATTCAAGTGAAATACCTTAGTTGAGTTTTAATTATTTTTTAACTAGTTTTTTTCCTATTAGGTTTTTAGTATTATAATTGTATTAGGTCTATTTTATTTTCTATTTGCATTGTATTAGCATTTTAGTTATTTAATTCATATTAGGACTCTATTAGACTATTTTATTTCTTTTAGTATTAGGACTCTATTAGCTATAAATATAGCTCGTTAGACTTTAGGTTTGTATTGATTCAAGCATATTTTTTAAATTATCAATAAATTGAGATATTTTCTCTATTTTTAGCTTTTTCTAAGATTTTAGGAGAGCTTGAGCTAGCACAAGGGTTAATAACCCGAGTTCTAGATTTATTCAGCGTTTCTTAAGATTTTACACTCGAGAATCGCTTGGGCTAGGACAAGAGCTAAATAATCCGAGTTCTAAAGAGTTGTGAACCTTAAATAAGGTTACCTAACTCAAAACTATCGAGTGTGTGTTGCTTGCTGTGCAAGTAAGGGCTGTTAGGGTTTGTTGTTGGATCTAGACCTAGGTCTTCGACAATTTGGTGCTTTCATTGAGAGTCTTTTAGGGTTCTTGTGAGATTTCAACGGCATATATATATATATATATAATAAAAAACTTCTTGATTCAATTAGCTATGGTGACTGGAGATGAATCTGGGAGTGGATCGAAGTCTAACAAGCAACGATTTGAAGCCTTAGAAGAGAAACAAGAGCGGGTTTTCAAGTCTCTGGCAGAGCTGACCACATCCCTCTCACATCTGGCTAGGACCAATCAAGAGTCATTTGAGAGGATTGAACGAAGGCTGGTTGAAAACAAGGAGAAAGAACCGGTAAACGGACAGACTTATGAGATAAGACTACCACCTGTTGAGCCAGAGTATAAGACAGACAAGAAAGATAAAGAACTGGTCAAGGTTCAAGAAAACAAGGAGCTTACTATTGGTGTAGTGTTACCCTACACTGCCCAAGCAGTTGCAATTAAAGATACCCTTAGACATAAAAATGAAAACATTGATGGTTTTACTGTAAAGGTGAAATCAGTAGATAGATTTCAATGAAGTGATGAGGACATTATCATTATATCAACTGTAAGGTTCAACATTGGTATATCAATTGGTTCTCTATCCAAGCCACAAAAGGTTAATGTTGCTCTTACTAGGGATAGACACTTTCTTTGGATTTTTGGAATTTTGCGGTATAAGAGTTGGCGAAAAGGACGAATAAGAGAAAAAGTTTGGCAAGTGTTGGTACAGAGGTTTTCATATTTAGCCTTTGAGGGCAAGGACATTCTTGAAAGAATGGGGAATAATGAGAGCATCACTATAACTAGGAGATTTTGGAAAGATTGAGGTTAAGAGAAGTAAATTAATTTGAGTTGTAATTCAAGTGAAATACCTTAATTGAGTTTTAATTCTTTTTTAACTAGTTCTTTTTCTATTAGGTTTTTAGTATTATAATTGTATTAGGTCCATTTTATTTCCTATTTGCATTATATTAGGATTTTAGTTATTTAATTCCTATTAGGACTCTATTAAGCTATTTTATTTCTTTTAATATTAGGACTCTATTAGCTATAAATATATCTTATTAGACTTTAGGTTTGTATTGATTCAAGCATCTTTTTCAGATTATCAATAAATTGAGAGATTATCTCTACTTTCGGCTTTTTCTAAGATTTTAGGAGATAGACTAATATAATGGCTAATAACTCAAGTTCTAGATTTATTTGACTTTTCTTAGGATTTCGCACTTGAGGATCGCTTGGGCTAGGGCAAGGGCTAAATAAACTGAATTCTAGAGAGTTGGTGAACTCTAAATAAGGTGATCTAACTTAACACTATCGCGCGCGTGTGTGTTACTTGCTACGCAAGTAAGGGCTGTTAGGGTTTGTTATTGGATCTAGACCTAGGTCCTCAACACAATACATGGCACGATTCCTCCGGCGTCAATTGCCCATTTCATTGAGTCAATTGATGATCCTTGATTGGGTACAACATCTCGCCTAGACGTTAAATAAAGCACTTGGTGGGAGGTAAACCACCCAAGTACATTTTTATATTTGTTTGTTTTTAATGTTTTCTGTAGTTTTTGATTTTACTCTTGTGAAAGTGTTTTAAATTTATTTTCTTCATACTTGAGTTATGTGTTGTCCATATTTATAAACATTGCAAAAATTGAGGACAATATGTAATTCCGGTTTGGGGGAGGTGAAGTTTTGTTTCAAATATGTTGGTTTTTAAAGTTAAATTGAGGAAACAAGTATGTTTTAATGTGAATTGAGTTTTGTGAATTAGGTAAGCAGGTGTGGCATTCGTTGGAAAAGTTGATTTTCATCATTGAGCATCACGACCACTTTTCACGACCTTTGGTTACGAGAAAGGGTCGCTGTACTCACTGCCAGAAAAAGAAAAAGAAAATAAAAAAATCCAGTTAGCATCGCAACCGTTTTTTGTGACCCTTGGTCACGATAAAGGATCGCGATACTCACTGCCAGGAAAAGAGAAGAAAAGGAGAAAAAAAAAATCCAGTGAACATCACAATTACCCTTTCACACCAGGTCACGAAGCTCCCCACTTATCTAGACGCTACCATTTTGGAGCAAAAGGCCCCATTCGCGATCTTCATTGGCGACCCAAGGTCACGACATGGGTATCGCGATACGGGAAGCACAATACGATTTAGGAATAAAATCCCTAGATCGCGATACCAGCCATAATTTTTTCAAAGTGCCGCGACTTCATCTCTCAAAGCTCTCTCAACTTTCTCTTCTTCACACAAGTTTCAATCTTGGGTTTCCAAAATAAGGTAACTCACTTCCATTCATGCCTTTAGATTGAGATTATTGGTTGAAAGACTTGCTTGGTTGGATTGGATTGTGATTTTAGTGCCTATGCTTGTGAAAGGAGATTGTGGAGATTTTCTTGTGCTATTTTTGATATATATTGGGAGTTTTGAGTGTTGTGGTCTTTGTAGAGTTTCGTGAAGTGAGTTTTGGTGGTTTTGGTCATCGTGGGTTTTGTGTGCTACATTTGGTTGTGTTATTCATTTTGGTGGTTGTGGAAAGTTATTCAAAACATCATCATGAGGCTTAAGAGTTTTAACCTGGGTATAAAGGTAAAGCTAGAAGTTCCAAGGGCAAGGAAAAAATTTGACCACCAAGAATGGGCAACCCCAACCTCGATTTTGGGAATCAGGTTAAAGGCCCAAAAAAAGATAATCATCCTCTTAAAGAGGGGGATTAATTTGCAGGAATTATGAGGAACATTTGTGCCACAATATATGGAAACACAGGGTTGGGAGTATCTGATTCAGATGCCCAACAGAGCTAATGAGAATGTGGTGCGAGAGTTCTATGTCGTACTCATTCCTCGGCATTTTTATGCACACAGCATCGTGACTGTCAGAGGAGTTCAGGTGCAAATCACTCTAGAAATCATAAATGAACATTATGGCACCATTCCCATCTCGAGCTCCAGGCTGGGTATCCAGAGCTACCTTTGTTCAGACTATATAATGGTGAGTTAACGGCGAGCCTATGGTTAAATGGTTGCATTTTGGGGGAACAACACTCGCTAACCAGATCACACATGCCCACATAGATTTGGATGCTGCTTTTTAGCGCATCTTCTCGGACTTCTCATTGCGGCCAACAAGGCATCAGACAACTTTGACCTTAAAAATAACAAGGTTGGGGCAATGCATTAGGATGGGTTGGGAGTTGGATGTTGGCACCTTGATCAGAGATGAGAATCTCTACGTTGCATGACGTACTAGAGTTGTACTTCCTTTTCCCTGTCTGGTCACTCACATTTGCCATCAGCATGGCATCGCAGTATACGACGGAGGTGAGATTCTATTACTGCCACATAGTAACTGTTGGGGATTTTACCCTAAATATGTAATTTGTAAATATTTTTTTTATATAAATAAATAAAAGAAGAGTTCAATTTATTCTTATTGTGTCATTTATATTATAAACTTGTGCATTATAACATCCTAGATTGCCGGATATAATTTCGTACTATATATATTTCGTATATACATATGGATACAGTAAGAGATGTGTAATCTAAAGAGTCCATAGATAGCAAATAAAGTTGGGTACTTTATTTGTAGTTAATCTATAGTTGCAGTTCATTCTGTATTGTACGATGGTTCTATCCTGAATCATTCATATGGAGATATGGGAATGGAGGCACCTTGTATGATGTGATCATATAGGACTGGGCCATGATCTATATGAATCTCTCACCAAGATCCGTTTACCGATGAAATTCATATACATCAACTTATGATGGCTATATGTGGGTGATCTCAATCCAGAGTGTCTTATCGACTCCTTCAGGTTAGATCGTGATTTTTGATATACCATAAGTGAGGTCGGATGATTATTCCCGATCAATATTCTTCGTATGTTGGGATTGCGGTTTGACTTGTGGCTGGGAAGATTTGTACACAATAGTGGAATCCACTCCTTCTTGTGAGACGTAGAGAGTAGTTCCCTTAAGGGTTGACTCGGGACTTGAACAATATGAGCGCTCTCCTGATTCCGTGAGGAAACAGGATTTATTGTTCATTAGAGAATTACTGGTGCTTAAAGGATATATGTAATTAGAAGGGTGTAACAGACATTATGACCCAGCTCTAATTATGAACTACTATGAAGGGTCACACCATATGTAATAGCTATATCGATGGACACCGAGTGATATCGGTCTATGTAAAAGCGTCTGCGGTTGAGAGAATACAGCTTCGGGTTTTTAGTAGAATAACACCGGAGTTGATAATCAAAGAATATTAATTAAAGAGTTTAATTAATGATTCCAAGGATTATCGGAACTCAAAATACTGTGGGTCCATTAAGTCCCCTTGTTAGCCCGATCCACTTAGGTAACAAGGGTCACGTATAATTAATTGAATGGTCCAATTAATAGTGTCACGTAAGTGACACGTGTCAGGAGTAATTGAGTTATGTGATTATTCAATTAATTAAATAATAGCAATTATAACAATTAAATAATAAGATTATTTAATTATGTAATTAGTCATAAGAGGAGGGTGATAGTTGATATTTTATTTTAAATAGTGAGATAATAGGATTATCTCATTTATTAAATAAAATAAAATAAATTTGAATTTAAAAAGTTTAAATTCAAAAGTTACTGATAATAATTTATTTTTTATTTTAAATAGAGAGATAATAAGATTATCTCATTAATAAAATAAAATAAAATAAATAAATATCATCTGAATTTAAAAAGTTTAAATTCAAAAGTTAATGATAAAATTAATAAAAAGAATTTTTATTAATTAAGTAACTTAAATATATATTAAAAAGAATTTTTAATATAATAAAACAGCTAAACCAAATTTTAGACGTTCGGAAATTGTTTTTTTTTTTTTTTGTATGTAAAAAAGAAAAAAAAGTGACCGGAGAGATACAATATCTCTCCAACTTTTATTTTTTCTACCTCTTCATTGTTCCTGACAACATGACGCGCCCACACACAAGTTACCGGTGTCGGGATATAGCAAGGAAGACGTAGTGGTACAAACAAGGAGCTGCAGAAAAAAATACGAATGAGCCTTCAACGGTGGTATGTTCATTAATTTTTCTTTCTTTTATTGATTATAATTTTTTGTATATAAAATAAATATATATGTGATATATATTATTTTTATTATTCCGAAAATATGGTTCCAAAATTTTATTAGTCACAGATTGCTTTTGCGATCTGTATAAAAATTTTAAAATCTTATTTCCGCTGCGTGACCAGTAGAACAGAAAAACAGTTCCATCAATTGGTATCAGATCCAAGTTATTTTCGGAACGGGAAATTGTTTTCAATGCTCCTAATGTATGATTGTGTAGGCACATTTTTTTTATTTTTTTGACTATATATTGTTTAAATTAAATTGTTTAATTTTAAATATAGTTAATCGTAAATTTTTATGGTGTTGGGGATTTAGATGTTACTGGGTTGTAAATAATTTATTTTATTTTTCCAGTTTTTATTTTTGTATTATTATTATTATTTTTTAAATGTAATTGAAGATGAAGACACTGAAAATCGAAGAACAAGTTGTGATCGAAACTGAATCAGCTGGCTGCGGACATAAGGAGCAATTGTTGCGTTACTGTGTAGTGAATTTGTGCAATATTTCGATGCATTGTCATATGTACAAAAAGCCAAAATGTTTGGTGGGTTGATGTCATGTGAAAATACCAAAACATTTGGTGCTAGTGCGCTGTGCACTGATGTTATAAAATAATTAAAAAAAAATGCTGGTTTAATGCTATGCCACTTTACATCATTTTTGGAGGCCACTTTACATCATTTTTGGAGGAATTGATGTCATGTGCACTGTGTGCGAACTTGTGTACTGTGTGCACATTTTGCTACCATTTTAAACCAATCAAATTGTATGTGTCGTGATGTCATGTACACAAATACTAGAGTTTGGCAAATCAGCTATCGTTCTGAATTCATGAGATGAATTGGAGAGTCCTGAAGAGACTGGAACACTATGAAGTTACAAGAAGACCATGAAATGCCTTGGGGTTATTTTTTATAATTTAGTTTTTATTTTTTTTAGGTTAAATAATCCACAACACTTGGTCAACTCATGTATGATTTATTATGTGATAATTTAGCATTGTTAAGCATATACATATCATATAAATTTAAGTGTACCTTCACAAATATATATTGATATTGTCATACATACATCATAGCATTTATATATTATTTGTTTTAATGAGATTAAAATGGTAAATAATATATTTATAATTTGATATGAAAAATGATTAGTTTTTAATAGTTAAAAATTTAGTAATTCTCTTAATATTAATCTTGTTATTAAAGTGTTTAATAAATTTAGATTAATATGGTCATTTATTAAAATTAGGTTTAATATGATTAATAACCTAATAAATAAATGAACCAAATAATGTGTTAGAGTTTTAAATAGTTAAAACTTGGTAAACACCAAATTAATAATTTAACTTTAGCAAAACGTTTACATAAATTTAGATTATTCACTTATAGATTTTTTAAGTGTTAAAAATCATAATTATTTAGAATATGATTATAATAATAAATTAGTTAATGCCCTAGATAACTTGACTAAAATCAGTCATTTGATCCTATAGAGTCTAGGTGTATTAACGAATAGAAAACCCTAAGTTTTAAAATAGTGAGTGGGAGAGGGATATATGACATATATATCCTGCAGTCTCCATCGTTAGTTCAACACCGTGAGATCCGGTGGGGCCTCGTGACGGCTTTGCTTTCGTCCTCCCTAAGGAGGGTTTTCAAGAAGGTCAATACTAAGGTTGACTTCCTAACGGATAGGATTTCTGGGGGGTATTTCGGGTTTGACCGACCCTAAGGCGGCACTCTCGAGTTAAGCCCATGAGATCTGAAATAATGGGTTACACTCACAAGGTTTAGCTTAAATGTGGTTAATCGAAAACCTGACTAAATAAACAATGGTTGAATAATATGTAATAAGAGTTATTTTAGAATATTATTTGATTGAGAATGTCTCGGTTCAACATGCAAGGACTTGACCGACCATAAGGCAGCACTTTTTTATGGTATGTTGGATTATCGTGGCGTAGTAACTGTTTTTATTGGGGTAGTTCTAGTTCATTAAACATGTACATGCATCATGTTTAAATTTATGCCAAAGTATTATCACTTGCTTTTAATAAATGACTGAATAGATGTTTATTTATTTTTCAGCAATAATGTCTTCTGCGTTATTACAAATACTTGCACACAACAAACTAACTGGTGATAACTATACAAAGTGGAAATTTAACATAAACGCGATTTTGGTCACCAGAGACCTTAAGTTTGTGCTTACGGAGGAATGTCCTCCACAGCCTACTGCCAATGCCTTACAAAGAGTTTGTGAGGCATACCAGCGATGGGTCTCATATGATGAGAAAGCCCATATATATCTGTTAGCTTCTATGACAGAAGTGCTTGTCACAAAGCACGAAGCAATGATTACAGCATTCGAAATCATGGAGTCATTGCAAGCTATGTTCGGGCAACCCTATGAGCAAAAACGCAATGAAGCTGTTCGTGCCGCTATGCTCGCTCACATGAAGGAAGGTACATCTGTTCGGGAACATGTCCTGACCATGATGTCTTACTTTAACACGGAAGAAATCAATGGCGGGGCCATTAATGAACTTAGCCAAGTGAGCATCGTACTGACAACTCTTATGAAGAGTTTCGATCAGTTTAAAAGCAATTATGGGATGAACAAGTTGCAGTTCAGTCTCACTCAGTTGCTCAATGAGCTTGCCACCTTCGAGGCCTTGACTAAGGACAGTAAGGTGAAGACTGGTGAGGCAAATGTTGCCGAACTATCTTTCTCCTCTAGAAATAAGAGGAGGAAGAGGTCTGTTGGGAAGGCTAAAGGTAAGCCCAAGCCCAAGAAAGCCCAAAGCAAAAAGAAGGGCACCTCCACCGATAAAGACAAAGGAAAATGTTTCCATTGTAACAAGGTCGGGCACTGAAAGAGGAACTGTCCTCAGTACTTAGAGGAGGTAACCAAGAAGAAAAAGCATAAAGGTAAATATGATTTACTAGTTCTTGAATCTTGTTTAGTGGAAGATGATTTTTCACCCTAGATAGTTGATTCGGGGGCCAATAACCATGTTTGTTCTTCTTTGCAGTGGACTGATTCTTGGACATAGCTAGAGGATGGAGCCTTCTCGATGAGTGTGGGGTCGGGGAATGTCGTGTCTGCTAGAGCAGTGGGTTCAATAAAATTGAATTTTTATAATAATACTAGATTTTTACTTTTGAACAATGTTTATTATATTCCTGGATTTACACGGAATTTAATTTCCATTTCTAAATTGTTAGAACAATTATATTATGTTTCTTTTAATAATAAATCTGTTATTATTTCAAAGAATGGTCTGAATATTTGTTCAGGAATTAATAAAAACAATTAGTATGTGTAAAGGCCATTAATACATACAACACTGCTCAATACCGAATTGTTTAAGGTTGAAAAACCTAAAACCAAACGACATAAGATTTCTTTAGATGATGACACGTATCTCTGGCATCTAAGGCTTGGTCATATTAACCTTGACCGGATAGATAGACTAGTAAAAAGCGGACCTTTAAACGAGTTAAAGGTCGGTACCTTACCTGTCTGTGAATCCTGTTTAGAAGGTAAGATGACTAAGAGACCTTTTACTGGAAAAGACCTTAGAGCTAAAGAGCCACTGGAGCTTATACATACTGATGTCTGCGGACCGATGAATGTTAAAGCCATAAGTGGTTATGAGTATTATGTCACCTTTATAGATGACTACTCTAGATACAGATATGTCTACATGATGCAACGTAAGTCGAAAACTTTTGAAAAATTCAAAGAATTTCGAGCTGAGGTTGAGAATCCGTTAGGTAAGACTATCAAGTCTCTACGATCGGATCGTAGAGGTGAGTACCTTGACCAAGAGTTTAAAGACTTTATGGTCGAGTATAGGATAGTATCCCAACTCATAGCTCCGGGTACACCTCAGCAAAATGGTGTAGCGTAGAGGAGAAATAGAACCCTAATGGAAATGGTGAGATCTATGATTAGTTTCTCATCATTACCAAATTCCTTTTGGGGATATGCGTTACAAACAGCAGCATACATTTTGAATGTTGTACCATCCAAATCTGTTCCTAAGACTCCCCTAGAGTTGTAGAATGGTCGTAAAGTTAGTTTGCGACATTTTCGCATATGGGGGGTGTCCAGCACACGTACTGAAGAACAGAAGTGGAAAGCTAGAATCCAAATCTGCAGTCTGCCTGTTTGTAGGATACTCCAAGGAGACCAGAGGCAGATACTTCTATAGCCCTGAAGATAACAAAGTGTTTGTATCAACAAATGCAACGTTTCTGGAGGACAACTATATTAGTGACTATAAACCTCGATTCAAGATTGTGTTAAATAAACTGGAGCCTGGTAAGACCAGTACTCCATCAACAAGAGTTGTTGATCCATAAACATCTGAGAGTCAGATGATTCCTAATCGAGATACTCTACCACCTAGACGTGGTAGGACGGTTGTGATACAACCTGAACGCTATTTAGGTATAAGTGATGGACAAAGTGTTGTCTCTACTGATAGTGTGGATGACCCATTGTCATTTAAGAATGCAATGGGAGATCCTGATAAATAGGAATGACTCAAAGCCATGAATCTCTAGATGGAGTCTATGTAGTCCAACTCAGTTTGGGATCTTGTAGATTTACCGAATGGGGTAAAACCTATTGGGTGTAAGTGGATCTACAAGAGAAAGAGAGGAGTAGACGGGAAGGTAGAGACCTTCAAGGTAAGGCTAGTGGCTAAGAGTTATACCCAAAAAGAGGGGGTCGATTATGAAGAGACCTTCTCGCTAGTTGCCATGTTTAAATCTATTCGGATTCTCTTATCCATTACAGCCTATTTCGATTATAAAATTTGGCAAATGGATGTCAAAACTGCATTTTTAAATGGCAATATTGATGAAAACATCTATATGATGCAACCAGAGGGATTCGTGTCCCTAGATCAAGAGCAAAAAGTTTGCAAGCAGCAAAGGTCCATTTATGGACTTAAGCAAGCATCTAGATCTTGGAACATAAGGTTTGATGATGTGATCAAAACCTATGGCTTCGAGCAAAACGTTGATGAGCCTTGTGTATACAAGTGCATCATTGACAAAAAGATAGTTTTCTTAGTTCTATACGTAGACGACATTCTACTCATTGGGAATGATGTGGAAGTGTTGTCTAACGTCAAGGGCTGGCTGGCTAGCTAGCTAGCCAATTCCAAATGAAAGATTTGGGAGACGCTAGTTATGTTCTAGGGATTCAACTTATAAGGGATCGTAAGAACAAACTCATAGTACTGTCTCAGGTATCATATATCGATAAGATTCTTATTCGATTTTTGATGCAGAACTCCAAGAAAGGTAATTTACCTTCTAGGCATGGAGTTCACTTGTCTAAGGAACAATGTCCTAAGACACCTCAAGACATTAAGGATATGAGATGTGTGCCCTATGCATCTGCAGTAGGAAGTCTCATATATGCTATGTTATGTACGAGACCGGACATCTGCTATGTAGTGGGAGTAGTCAGCAAATACCAGTCCAACCCGGGATTAGATCATTGGGTTGTAGTCAAAACCATTCTCAAGTATCTTTGGAGAATAAGAAACTATATGCTTGTGTATTCCGGACAGGATTTGATCTCGTTAGGATACACAGATTCTGATTTTTAGTCAGACATGGATTCTAGGAAATCCACGTCTGGATCAGTTTTCACCTTGGGTGGTGGAGCCATTGTGTAGAGAAGTATTAAGCAATCTTGCATTGCTGACTCCACCATAGGAAGTCGAATATGTAACTGCATATGAAGCTGCTAAAGAGGTTGTTTGGCTCCGTAAGTTCTTGAGTGATCTGGAAACCCATCACATTTTATTGTGATAATAGTGATACTATGGCTAATTCCAAAGAACCAAGAAGCCATAAAAGAGGGCAGTGATGTGGGAGTGTTGTCTGATGTTAAGAGCTGGTTGGCTAGCCAATTCCAAATGAAAGATTTGGGAGAGGTAAGTTATGTTCTGGGGATCCAACTTATAAGGGATCGTAAGAACAAACTCATAGCACTGTCTCAGGCATCATATATCGACAAGATTCTTGTGCGATTTTCGATGCAAAACTTCAAGAAAGGTAATTTATCTTCTAGGCATGGAGTTCACTTGTCTAAGGAACAGTATCCTAAGACACCTCAAGATACTGAGGATATGAGATGTGTGCCCTATGCATCTGCAGTAGGAAATCTCATGTATGTTATGTTATGCATGAGACCGGACATCTGTTATGCAGTGGGAGTAGTCAGAAGATACCATTCCAACCTGGGATTAGATCATTAAGTTGTTATCAAGACCATCCTCAAGTATCTTTGGAGAACGATAAACTATATACTCGTGTATTCCGGATAGGATTTGATCCCGTTAGGATACATGGATTCTGATTTTCAGTTAGACATGGATTATAGGAAATCCACGTCTAGGTCAGTTTTCACCCTGGGTGGTGGAGCCATTGTGTGGAGACGTATTAAGCAATCTTGCATTGCTGACTCCACCATGGAAGCCGAATATGTAGCCGCTTGTGAAGCTACTAAAGAAGTTGTCTGCCTCCATAAGTTCTTGAGTGATCTAAAAGTTGTTCCAGATATGGATGGGCCCATTACACTTTATTGTGATAACAGTGGTGCCGTGGCTAATTCCAAAGAACCAAGAAGCCACAAAAGGGGGAAGCATACAGAAAGGAAGTGTCATCTCATTAGAGAGATAGTGCAGATAGGAGATGTGATCGTCACCAAGATAGCCTCACAAGACAATCATGCTGATCCATTTACGAAAACCTTACCGGCTAATGTATTCATGGGTCACCTAGAAGGTCTAGGGTTATGTCTTATGCCTCACATGCTTTAGTGCAAGTGAGAGATTGTTGGGGGGTTTTGCCCTAAAGAAGTAATTTGTAAATATTTTTTTTATAAATAAATAAAAGAAGAGTTTAATTTATTCTTATTGTGTCATTTATATTATAAACGTGTGCATTATAACATCCTAGATCGCCGGATGTAATCTCGTACTGTGTATATGATTGTCATATACACATGGATACAGTAAGAGATGTGCAATCGAAAGAGTCCATATATAGCAAATAAAGCTGGGTACTTTATTTGTAGTTAATCTATAATTACAGTCCATTCTATATTGTACGATGATTCTATTCCTGAATCATTCATATGGAGATATGGGAATGGAGGCACCTTGTATGATGTGATCATATAGGACTGGGCCATGATCTATATGAATCTCTCACCAAGATTCGTTTACCGATGAGATTCATAGACATCAACTTATGATGGCTATATGTGGGTGATCTCAATCCAGAGTGTTTTATCGACTCCTTCAGGTTAGATCGTGATTTTTAATATACCATGGGTGAGGTCGGATGATTATTCCTGATCAATATTCTCCGTATGTTGGGATTGCGGTTTGACTTATGGCTGGGAAGGTTTGTACACAATAGTGGAATCCACTCCTTCTTGTGAGAAGTAGAGAGTAGTTCCCTTAAGGGTTGATTCGGGACTTGAACAATATGAGCACTCTCCTGATTCCGTGAGGAAACAGGATTTATTGTTCATTAGAAAATCAACAGTGCTTAAAGGATATATATAATTAGAGGGGTGTAACAAACATTATGACCCAAGCTCTAATTATGAACTACTGTGGAGGGTCACACCATATGTAATAGCTATATCGATGGACACCGAGTGATATCGGGCTGTGTAAAAGCGTCTGCAGTTGACAGAATGCAGCTTTAAGTTTTTAGTGGAAAAACACCGGAGTTGATAATTAAGGAAAATATTAATTAAAGAGTTTAATTAATGATTCCGAGGATTATCGGAGCTCAAAATACTGTGGGTCCATTAGGTCCTCTTGTTAGCCCGATCCATTTAGGTAACAAGGGTCACATATAATTAATTGGATGGTCCAATTAATAGTGTCACGTAAGTGACACGTGTCAGGAGTAATTGAGTTATGTGATTATTCAATTAATTAAATAATGACAATTATAACAATTAAATAATAAGATTATTTAATTATGTAATTAGTTATAAGAGGAGGGTGATAGTTAATATTTTATTTTAAATAGAGAGATAATAGGATTATCTCATTAATTAAATAAAATAAAATAAATAAATATCATCTGAATTTAAAAAGTTTAAATTCAAAAGTTACTGATAAAATTAATAAAAAGAGTTTTTATTAATTAAGTAACTTAAATATATATTAAAAAGAGTTTTTAATATAACAAAACAACTGAACCAAATTTTAGACGTTCGAAAAAGTTTTCTTTTTTTACGTAAAAAGAAAAAAAAAAGAGAAAAAGTGACTGGAGAGATACAGTATCTCTCCAACTCTTATTTTTTCTACCTCTTCATTGTTCCTGACAACGTGACGCGCCTACACGCAAGTTACCAGTGCCGGGATATAGTAAGGAAGATGTAGTGGTACAGACAAGGAGCTGCAGAAAAAAATACGAAGGAGCCTCCAACAGTGGTATTTTCCTTAATTTTTCTTTTCTTTCATTGATTACAATTTTTTGTATAGAAAATAAATATATATGTGATATATATTATTTTTATTATTCCGAAAATATGGTTGCAAAGTTTTACTGGTCACAGATTGCTTTTGTGATTTGTATAAAAATTTTAAAATCTTATTTCTGCTGCGTAACCAGTAGAACGGAAAAACGGTTCCATCAATAACATGGGCCATATAATGAATTGGCTAGACATAGGGGGATGCAGTTAATAAACGGTCAGTAAAACAGAGCTGAAGGGGAAGATGATTGTATCGATGATGATTTTAATGTTATCGATGCCTATGTAGATGGGGCAGATGATACAGGTGATCTAGAGTGTAAAGCCGGTGCACATGAGCCAGCCGCAACAAGGTATAGACCAGAGGCCGCAGCTGATCACCCACCCGGTGAGCAGTTGATGGGGGCTTTACAGGACATGCGGGTCCATTTTGATGCCAGGTTGGATCGTTAGGACCGGCGAATTGATGAGTTGGCTAGCATTGTACAAAATCTTTCCTTAACCTTGGTAGAAAAGGGTTATAGTCAAGGATATTATCGCAGTAGGCTGCGTATAGAATCTTTGAGCCAACCACCACCACCATTTGCATGATTTTTCTTGTTTTGTTTTTATTTCACTTTATGTTCCTTTAGTATTATTGAACTCTTATTTTCTTTATCTCATTATATTTGTTTTTGTTCTTTTTGTGTTCTTTTTGTAAATGGTTTCCCTTATACTCTAGATCGTAAACATTGAGGACAATGTTTCATTTAGGTTTGGGGGTGACGGAAATTTGCATTTGTGTATCGATAAGTAATTTTGATTTGTTTTTAGTTTGTTTTTTCTTTTTTTATTAGTGGATCTTTAGGTTTGCGAGCTATATTTTCATGTTAGATTGATGTTTGTGTATATTATGTGAAGACTATACTACATGTGTTTTTCACTAAGTTCTAACTAGGGTGTTGCCTTTAAAAATCTTTTGCATCTAGTTCACACAATTCTCTTACATCTTCGCATTGTAAAAACCTTCTAATTAGTTTACCTTGATTAATAGTGGAGAATACCCTTAGTGAGAGTTTGAGCCTTAATTGCATTATTTCAGAGGGATTGTTATTTCCATGCTTACACACGTTCTTGTGCTTATTAGAATTAGATTGATCTCTATAGGTTTGTATTGGATGTTAATGAACTATTTTTCTTGAAAAGTCTTACATTCATGTTTAAATGATGAATTAGGTGAATTGTAGAGATATGATTTAGGCGTTGTGCGTTTTAACTCAGTAAAAAGCTTAATTTTTCATACCCTATGATTGTGTGCTCTATACCCTCTTTTCAGCTAAACACCTTACCATTTTATTGAATTACCTATATATTCCATCTCCAAGCCAAACATTATGAATCCTTACCTTTATAGCTTGGGAACTAAAAAAAAAAAAAAGGTTAAGTGTTTGTGTAGATTGATTGGGTAAGAATAAAAGTGAGGTATGGGTATATAATGAAAGAAAATAAGATATCTGTTAGGAAAAAAAATAGAAAAAAAAATTGAGCAATTGACTAATTGAAAAAGGAGTAGAAAACACACGAATGAAATATTGTAAGAAAATGGTGAGGGTGAGAAGGATGTAGAAAAAGGAATAAAGTTAAATGAAACTTAGTGTTTGTGAGAGTGAATGGTTGGTCAAAAAATTTTGTAATCACTCGAAACATTTCCAAGCTATTTCGAATTCTATTATTCCAGTTCTTTTTGTAGCCATGAACCCTAAAGCCCCATTACAACAGTGAAAAAGACCTTTTGATCTCCTAATAAATCTCAATCTCATTATTTGACACATGGTGTATTGATTTTTATGTTCATAATGTCTGTACATTCTTTCTAATTGATTGTATATACGACATATTTTGGCAAATTTTTGTACATTTCCAATCATATATAATTGAAAGTGTGAAAACATAGGCTTTGAGCGTATCAATACAATATTTCATATTGTATTATTGAGTGAAAACTTGTGAAAAATAGAGTTGAGGCAAATTCAATCTATGGTTTACGAAATATGGAAAGGTTTACTATTATTAATGTTTCGCATGTCAGTTCATTTTTTACACATGATGCATTGATTTGATTGGCACATCTTTAGTCTTAACTAAGTGTTCTAGCATGTTTTTCCATTTACATGGTATATTTGGATTGATATTTTGGCATGAATATAGTTCGTTTAGTACGTTTGTGGGTATCGTAACTGGTAAACTCTCACGATACTAAGTCGTCCACTAGGGCCACCTAAGGGTTTAAAGGCTTGTCGCACATGCTAAGTGCCACGTCCATCCTACGAAAATGGATGTAGTGTAGTTTAGGTAGTGATTCAGTTTTGTTTAATTGGTCTATAGTTGTTTTGCCTTTTCTCTTTTGTTTTTGTTGTGCCAATTTGCTTGAGGATAAGCAAAAGATAGATCTGGGGGTATTTGATCGAACTGAATATGTTATGTTTGTATCCCTCTTTTATCTCATCTTTTAATCTTGTTTTCAAGTGAATTTGGTGGGTTTAATCTGTGTTTCGAGCTTGTATAGGTTATGTTCGATTAATAGGGAAGATATACCAAAGATTGGATAATTGGAGTTTAAAAGAGCATTTTTAATCCGTGAGCATCGCGGTCTGGGTTTTGTAACCAAGGGTCACCATGTTGGATCGCGTAGAAGAAGCTCAATTTGGCCAAAGAGTACTGCGACCTTAGTCTTGCGACCAAGGGTCGTGACATGAGGATCACAAAGCAGCCACCATTTTTGCGCAATGAGTATCGCGACCTGGGTCACGAATGAGGGTCGCGACAGCAAACCTGAATGCCCTATTTTGAGAGGGTATAAAAAGAAAGATAGGAGAAAAGAAAGGGGTTCGGCCATTTGAAGGAGAGCTTGATTAGAGGCTAGGGAATTCACTTCAACATTCATACTTCATCTTTTCTTGGGTTTTTCTGATCAAAGACACAAGAGAATACACACACGGTTCTTTATCATCATAAATCATCAATTGGAGAAGATGAAGCATTGAAGAAGAAGGAATTTCGGCCAGACCAAAGTGGGATCTCTTCATTATTTGTTGCTTCATATTAGAATGAGTTTTATCTATTCTCTACTTCTTTCTTTTGATTTGATTTTTAATATTTTGAACTAAACCCATAGGAGGTCAATGGACCATAATTCAGTTCTAGGATTTGTAATTGACTACCAAGTTTTATTTGTATTTGAAGAACATTATTTCTAGATATACAATTCTATTGATTTGTAATTCTTGTTGTTTGTAATACAAGAGTCTTTGCTCGAATGTTGAATTGCAATTGATAAGAAGATTATAGCCAATTTGAGGAATCATTAGGTTACAATTATGTTTAATTGAATTCTAGTAAATAATAATTAGTTTAATTAAGGCATGAGAATGATTAATTAACCTAGGGATTAAACTTGATAATGGATTTCTAATTATTTTCACTCTAGGACCAATAGGTGAATTTAATTGGAATTAAAGCATCAATGCATGACCAATTATAGGAAAAACGGGAGTACAGCGCAGCGGAAGGTGCAAAAACAAAGATGTTTTTGCATTAGTACTTTTAAAATTTTCCAAAAAGAGTAGATCTCAACTCATAGTTAACTAAATATATATATTAAAAGGTAACATATCTTTTTGTAATACGTGAACTTTAATATTGCGTCGACTATGAACCGCAAGATCTTTCAATCCTTCACGAATATGGATCACCTTGGAGTGTGGGCTCCTTTTCTTTGAATTGTGTACCTGAGAATGAGAAACAAAAAAATTTTCTTTTTCGTTAGTCATTCAAAACTCTCCTGAGAAAACTTAGAACACCTTTAACTCAATTGTTCTTTCTCTTTTTCTCTCAAGCGGAATCACACTTTTGCTTAAAGTAGGCGCCGGTTTTTCTTGGCTATCAAAAGCTCACAAAACTAGCACATAAGCATTAAGGTTTGGCCGAACTTCCCTAGCCCTCTATTTATGGTGGCCGAATTCTCCTTAGTGTGAGAGGATTTGTGTTTCATCATAAAACCTATCAAACTAGAGTTCAACTCAATCCCAACTCTAAAATGTATTATCCAATTATAGTTAAAGGATAATTATAATTTGAATGACTTATCAAAACTTCCTAAAAGTGACTAATAGTCAACTTTAGAGTTTTGATAAATATCAAAAACCTTCCCAATTTGATTTGATAAATAACTCATTTTATTTATCTCCTTATCAAATAAGGTTTTTGATACTTATCATACTATCACCAATAGTATGAAACTAGAAATCTAATTCCTAGTAGAAAAGTGTTTTGACCTTTAATTAATTAATTAATTAAAATCTATTTAATTAAATAATAAAATAAAATAAAGTAATTAGCTAATTATATTAGCTAATGCCGCCCATCCCCAAACATATGTGCTAAACTTTATTTTTTTCCATTTTATTAATTCCATTGGACCTTCACAAAAAGTCCACATATGAACTAGACTCATTCTTACAAAAAGAAACAAGTCCACATGCCTTTAATAAATATATTAAATATAATTCAATAGCCCATTTATATTAAATGTGCTAATTATATTCTTAATATATTTACAGGATATTAAAAACATCCCTTAGGGCATCCCAAGGGGTCACACACCCATCCCAAGTATTTTGACAAGTTACCGCGTGTCTTGATCGAACACAAGAACGCATCTCTCAAAACTTTTAGAATAAATTCCAAAATCAATTCTTTAAGATGGATAAAATAAATGATCCAGTAATATATAACTAGTGATCCATTCAAGTTCGTGTGGATTAGGGATCTTGATGGGCTATCTAAATTTAAGCTCCAATAGACACAACCTAATTACAATCAAATGATTCACTTAGGTCCGATCCATTAATTTTAGTTCATTCTACTAAAGAACTAAAATTGAACTCTTAAATAAAGATAGAATGAGTGAGCCTACTAATTCGTACCCTAAACAACCTAAATAGAGAAAGTGTATCCTCATGAAAAATATCAGTTATCGCCAAGAGCTCATAGACCGTCCATAGCTCTCAAAGTTACCATATTTACTCATATAACCATATTTTCGAACTTGGATATTTTGACTTGTCAAGAAGCCATGTTTCAATAGTCACTATTGAAAACTCAACATTAAGATTTAATATCCAATACCTCAAAACATCCATATGATTATATTCTACTAGCATTTGCTAGATGTAGTCACGATGTCCATTTCTATAAATGATGTCCTCTATCGATATACACGTGAATACTACCAAACCATCGAGGATAGACTATGCGATATAATCGTACTCATTGACAGCTCAAAAAATAATGCATGCAAAACCATAAGTCCATCATTTATCTCAAGATTGAGATAGACTCTCCGATTGTCTCAGTAGAACACTTTTATCCACTGATGGTTGTAGATAAAGTTTTCTATAGTGATCCTATTCAATGCACCCAGTGCACTAGATTCTTTTGTCCAAAGGCACTTCGATAATTTTAGACTCATTAAATAACATTTGATCCCGCTCAAATGCTAACAAAAGAATCTACAACTTTAACAAGATAAAGGTGACCAACCTTGTATCTTAAGTTGTTAATGTTATTCAAGACTAACTAAAGAATTGTGTCTACCTCATACATATCCAGATGTATGAACAATTCTTTTGTTTCTCATAGTCTCTTGACCTTATGATTATTTACTTTTGACAATTGATATAATTGCTATAAGATTTGTTAAAACAGAAATCACTTTTATTTCTATGAGATCGATTGTCAAATATACTATTATACTCTTGCTATTGAGCATAATCCTAACACCAATATAATTTGATGTTCCATTGTTAGGGTTAATTCTATTCTTTGAAATATTATCTGCAATATAGTCAATTGTAATACCCAGACTTATGATTGGGACCATTCGACTACTTAACATTTTCTCACCTTTGGCAAAACTTTTCTGTAACGCCCTCAAAATTAGTATTTTAATTATCGTTTGATAAATTACATATTAGTATTAATATTATTATATTTGAGAGTCCAAGTTATATAGGATAGAAATGGGAGGTAGATTATATTATTATTATTATTATTATTATTATTATTATTATTATTATTATTAAACGATAGCCTAGTGGGAGTTAATTAAACGGATCCATATTAGGGCCATTGCGATATAATTACATGAGCTTGGAATGATGTTCATAATGGGTATTAAAGGATATATGAAATGTTCGGAACAGTTTCAGATGGTTAGTAAGGCTCCGTAAAGCGTATACGAAATCCAAATTATAAGTTTTGGAAGACCTATGAAGGATTTTCCATAAATTCAGAGTATTAGTGATATTTTTGAAAATCAAATAATAAATATGAGATAGTGTAATTTAAATAGGTGTTTCAAATGAGGTGGTGTAATTTGATTGGTTGATGGAAAGGTAAATTAGGTGGATTAAAATAAGGTGTAAACGTGGACCAATCAAGGTAAACCATATAGAAAAATGAGGTTAAAAGTGAGTGGATTCTTATGGAATGATATGAGTTATTATATGAAAAAATTTTCCTTAAAGAAGCACAATTCATATGAAATAAAAATGAACCAATCATGAAATGTCAAGTCAAGAATTAGTGGATAAAATAATTAATGGGATGAAATGTGATTGGTGGACTAGTTAGATAATTAAAAGGTTTTTGGTCAATTTCATGTAATAAATTTTAAATTATGGTCACATTATGATTTTAAAAGGTCAAGGGGCATGTTGCAATTATTAAATAAATTATATGGTGCCAAGTGGTGAAGTTTGATTGAAGAAAGAAGTCAAACAATTAAACAAAACTAAAATAAAAGATAGAAGAAGAGAACAAATCGTGCAAGAGAGAAAAAAAAAATAAGAAGAGCAAGAAGTGGCCGAGAGAGAAGGAAGAAAAAAAAAAGAAGAGAGGCAAGAAGGTTTCGGCCAAGCAAGAGTGAAGAGGAAAAAGAGCTTATCAAGATCAATTCCAAGCCCTTGTCAAGTGAGCTAAGTGGTGAAGAAAGCAAGGAAGAAGATTAAGAAGAGAAAGTGGTAAGTATACTAGTTTTCATGAATTGTGAGATAGATCCTTGGGTTTTTGATTCTTAATGTTTGGGTGATAATTTTGATGCATGAATTTAGGGATTAAGACATCAATTAAGTATCCAATCCAAGCAAAAGGATTTATTGTCATAAAGTGTTGAGTTGAATTGTTAGTTTTTGAGAATTTTTAAATTAAACTTGAATTGATGTTATAATTAGTTTAAATTAAGTTGGATGATGTTGAATTTGATGTTATTAAGTAAAGGAAAGTCATGTATGGTAAGTTGATAAAAATTAGTAAGTTAAAGTTAGGAATTTAAGTTGATTTTAGTATGTAACAAAATGTTTATACGTAAAAGATACAGGAAAAGAAAAAGTGACCGGAGAGGTACAGTATCTCTCTAACTCTTCTTCATTCAACCTCTTCACTAATCCTAACAACGTGATGCGCCCACACGCAAGTTACCGATGCCGAGACATAGCAAGGAAGATATAGTGGTTCAGACAAGGAGCAGCAGAAAAAAAAAAAAAAAACGAAGGAGCCTCCAACGGTGGTATGATCTTTAATTTTTTTTTTTTTTCTTTAATTGATTACAATTTCCTGTATGTAAAAAATAAATATATATGTGATATATATTAATTTTTAATTATTCCGAAAATATAGTTCTAAAGTTTTACTGGTCACAGATCGCTTTTGCGATTTGTATAAAAATTTTTTAAACCCTAATTCCGCTACATGACCAGTAGAATAGAAAAACGGTTCCTACAATTGGTATTAGAGCATGTTTATTTTCGGAACAGGAAATTGTTTTCTATGCTCCTAATGTATGATTGTGTGGGCATTTTTTTATTTGACTGTATGATTGTTTAAATTAAATAGTTTAATTTTAAACATAGTTGGTCGTAATTTTTTATGGTGTTGTAGATTTTAGGTGTTACTAGTTTGTAAATTAACTTATTTTATTTTTCCAATTTTCTATTTTTTTTGTATTATATTTTTTTATATATAAAATTTAATCGAAGACGAAGATGCTGGAAATCGAAGAACAAATTGTGATTAGAAACTGGATCAGCTGGTTGTGGACACAAGGCGCAATTGTCGCGCCACTGTACTGTATGTGCGCAAATCAGTTTATGTACTTACAAGTATTAAATGCTTCCAAGTATGCTGGTTTAATGCTGTTGTTGCGCCACTATACTATATGCACAAATGAGTTTGTGTACTTACAAACATTAAATGATTGCAAGTGTGCTGGTTTAATGCAAATCAGCAAGATTACAGTACTTTTGGACAGTACGTGATGTCATGTGCACAAATCTTAGTGTTTGGTGCGCTGATGTAAGGTTAAAACCTTTAGTGCGCAAATCATTCTAGGCTATACCCATGTGCACAAAAGTATTATATAAGGTTTTTTATTTAGTGTGCAAATCAGCTATTGTTCTGGATTCATAAAATGAATCGGAGAGTCCTAAAGAGATTGGAAGACTATGAAGTTACAAGAAGACCAAGGAATGCCTTGGGGTTATTTTTGTAATTTAGTTTCAATTTTTTTTTTAGGTTAAATAGTCCACAACACTCGGTCAACTCATGTATACTTTATTATATGATAATTTAGCATTGTCATGCATATACATATCATTTAGATTTAAGTGTGTCTACACAAATATATGTTGATATTGTCATATATGCATCATAGTGTGTGTGTGTGTGTGTGTGTGTGTGTGTGTGTGTGTGTGTGTGTGTATTAATGAGATTAAAATGGTAAATAATATATTTATAGTTTGCTATGAAAAATGATTAGTTTTTAATAGTTAAAAAACTTGGTAATTCTCTTAATATTAATCTAGTTATTAAAGTATTTAATAAATTTAGATTAATAGGGTCATTTATTAAAATTAGGTTTAATGTGATTAATCACCTAATAAATAAATGAACCAATTAATGTGTTAGAGTTTTAAATAGTTAAAACTTCGTAAACACCAAACTAATAATTTGACTTTAGTAAAACATTTACTTAAGTTTAAATTATTCACTTATAGATTTTTAAGTGTTAAAAATTATTAATTATTTAGAATATGATTCTAATAATAAATTAGTTAATGCCTTAGATAACTTGATTAAAATTAGTCGTTTGATCCTGTAGAGTCTAGATGCATTAGCGAATAGAAAACCCTAAGTTTTAAAATAGTGAGTGGGAGAGGGATATATGACATATATATCTCGCAGTCTCTATCGTTAGTTCAACACCGTGAGATCTGAGTGGGGTCTCATGACAGCTTTGCTTTCGTCCTCCCTATGGAGGGTTTCCATGAAGGTCAATACCAATATTGACTTCCTAACGGATAGGATTTCTGGGGGTATTTCGGGTTTAACCGACCCTAAAGCGGCACTCTCAAGTTAAGCCCATGAGATCTAAAATGATGGGTTACACTCACAAGGTTTAGATTAAATGTGGTTAATCGAAAACCTAACTAAATAAACAATAGTTGAATAATATAGAATAAGAGTTATTCTAGAATATTATATGATTGAGAATGTCTCGGTCCAACAAGCAAGGACTTGACCAACCTAAGGCGGCACTTCCTTGTGATATGTTGTATTATGATGGCATAGTAACTTTTTTTTTTTTTTTGTAGTTCTAGTTCATTAAATATGTACATGCACCATGTTTAAATTTATGCCAAAGCATTAGCACTTGTTTTTAATAAATGACTGAATAGATGTTTATTTATTTTTTCAGCAATAATGTTTTCTGCCTTATTACAAATACTTGCACACGACAAACTAACTGGTAATAACTATCAAAAGTGGAAACTTAACATAAACGCGATTTTAGTCACCTAAGACCTTAAGTTTGTTCTTACGGAGGAATGTCCTCCACGGCGTGCTGCTAATGCCCCACAAAGAGTTCGTGAGGCATACCAGTAATGGGTCTTATCTGATGATAAAGCCCGTACATATCTGTTAGCTTCTATGACAAAATTGCTTGTCACAAAGTACGAAGCAATGACTACAGCATTCGAAATCATGGAGTCATTGCAAGATATGTTCGGGCAACCCTCTGAGCAAAAGTACCACGAAGCTATTCGTGCCGCTATGCTCGCTAGCATGAAGGAAGGCACATTTGTTCGGGAACATGTCATGACCATGATGTCTTACTTCAACACGGCAGAAATCAATGGCGGGGCCATTGATGAACCTAACCAAGTAAGCATCATATTGACGACTCTTCCGAAGAGTTTCAATCAGTTTAAGAGCAACTACGGGATGAAAAAGTTGTTGTTTAGTCTCACTCAGTTGCTCAATGAGCTCGCCACCTTCAAGGCCTTAACTAAGGATAGTAAGGTGAAGACCGGTGAGGCAAATGTTGCCGAACCATCTTCCTCTTCTAGAAATAAGAAGAGAAAGAGGTCTACTAGAATGGCTAAAGGTAAGGCCAAACCCAAGAAAGCCCAAGGCAAAAAGAAGGGCACACCCACTGACCAAGACAAGGGAAAATATTTCCATTGTAACATGGTCGGACACTGGAAGAGGAACTGTCCTCAATACCTAGATGAGGTAGCCAAGAAGAAGAAGCAGAAAGGTAAATATGATTTACTAGTTCTTGAATCTTGTTTAATGGAAGATGATTCTTCTCCCTGGATAGTTGATTCGGGGGCCACTAACCATATTTGTTCTTCTTTGCAGTGGACAGATTCTTGGATATAGCTAGAAAAGGGAGCCTTCTCGATACGTGTAGAGTCGGGGGATGTCTTGTTGGCTCAAACAGTAGGTTCAATAAAATTGAATTTTTGTAATAATGCTAGATTTTTACTTTTTGATAATATTTATTATATTCTTGGATTTACACAAAATTTAATTTCTGTTTCTATATTGTTAGAACAATTATATTCTGTTTTTTTTTATATATATATAATAAATCTGTTATTATTTCAAAGAATGGTCTGAATATTTGTTCAGTAATTAATAAAAATAATTTGTACGTGTCAAGGCCGTTAATATATACAATACTGCTCAACATCGAATTGTTTAAGGTTGAAAAACCTAAAACTAAACAATATAAGATTTCTCCAGATGATGACACGTATCTCTAGCATCTAAGGCTTGGTCATATCAACCTTGACCTGATAGACATACTAGTAAAAAGCGAACCTTTAAGCGAATTAAAGGTTGGCACCTTACCTGTCTGCAAATCCTGTTTAGAATGTAAGATGACTAATAGACATTTTACTAGAAAAGGCCTTAGAGCAAAAGAGCCACTGGAGCTTATACATACTAACGTCTGCGGGCCGATGAATGTTAAAGCCAGGGGTAGTTATGACTATTATGTCACCTTTATAGATGACTACTCTAGATACGGATATGTCTACATGATGCAACGTAAGTCGGAAGCTTTTGAAAAGTTTAAAGAATTCCAAGCTAAAGTTGAGAATCAGTTAGGTAAGACTATCAAGTCTCTACGATCGAATCGTGGAGCTGAGTACCTTGACTAAAAGTTTAAAGACTTTATGGTTGAGCATGGGATAGTATCCCAACTCACAGCTCCGGGTACACCTTAGCAAAATGGTCTAGCGGATAGGAGAAATAGAAGCCTAATAGAATGGTGAGATCTATGATTAGTTTCTCATCATTACCAAATTTCTATTAGGGATATGCATTACAAACAGCGGCATACATTTTGAATGTAGTGCTATCCAAATATGTTCCTAAGAATCCCCTAGAGTTGTGGAATGGTCGTAAAGTTAGTTTGCAACATTTCCACATATGAAGGCTGAAGAACAGAAGTGGAAAGCTAGACTCCAAGTCTGTGGTCTGCCTGTTTGTAGGATACTCTAAGGAGACCAGAGGCGGACACTTCTATAATTCTGAAGATAACAAAGTGTTTGTATCAACAAATGCAATGTTTCTTGATGATAACTTTATTAGTGATCCATAAGCCTCGATCCAAGATTGTGTTAAATGAACTGGAGCCTGGTGAGACCAGCACTTCATCAATAAGAGTTGTTGATCCATAAACATCTGAAAGTCAGATAATTCCTGATCGGGATACACTATCACCTAGACGTAATGGGAGGGTTATGATACAACTGAAAGGAGTTTTAGAAAATGTTTGATTATCATATAACATGCGGAATTAGGTTTCAAAAATTTTATTTTAATTGAAAACCTATTTTCCAATCAGGAACTAGTTCATGTATATACGCAGAAAAAGATTTCATGAACTACATACATTTTTCTTGATTTTCTTTTTTTTGATTCCTCGATCTACCACCAGATCTTCTGAGCTATGACCTTCGGTCTGACAACGTGTGTGTGGGCACGTCACGACAAGAGATGGAGGTAACGTGAAAAATGAACGGAGAACACTTTCTCCCTATGGCTAGTCGCACCTACAAGAAAAGGAAGAGTCAGAAAAAAAAAAAAAAAAAAAAAAAAAAAAAAAAAAACTTTTTTTTCTTTCTTCTCTCTTTGGTGGCCAAATCCTCTTCTGTTTCTCACTTATGTGTTAGGTTGATTTTTCCTAGTATAATAACTCTTATATATTAGGTCTTTAGGGTTTTAGTTTTGACCAAGTCAAAATAGGATTCCTAATCCCTTTTTATTTTAGTCTCCCTAAAGACTTTAATAATTGACTATTATGACTTTTAAAATAATCAAATTATTCTAATTCTTTTGTCCTAGTCATTTTAATCACATGACCTCATATTTAATAAATATAATTAATAATACATAATTATCAATTTCTATTATTTTATTAAATATTTAATTAAATAATCACATTATATAATTATTCTCTTTCATTTAAATCGCATTACTTTCGTAATACTATTAATTGGACCGTCCAATTAATCTACCGTGACCCTCGTTACCAACAATCATAAGGGCTAGCAAGGGGATCTAATGGACCCACAGTTTTGAGCTCCAATAATACTTAGTAATATTAATTAAAACTTTTTAATTAATATTTTACGATTATTAACCTCAGAATTATTCCACTAAAAATCCGAGGCTGCACTCTCAGAACTGTAGACGTCTTTATACAATCTGAAGTCTCAGTGTCCATTGATACAGCTAATTGCATATAGTGTGATCCTCCACAAATAGTTCATAACTAGAGCTGGGTCATAAAGTCCGTTATACCCCTCTAGAAATATCTTTTCCTTTAAGTACCATTGATTCTCTAATGAACAATTAAATCATATCTTCCTCACAGAAGAAGGAGAGCGCTTTCAAGCCCCGAATCAACCCTTAAGGGAACTACTCATCTACTTCAATTAAGAAGGAGTGGATTCCACTATTGTGTTCAAACCTTCCAGCCACAAGCCATACTGCAACTCCAAGATACGGAGGTATTGGTCGAGATTCACATCAACCTCACTTATGGTAAATCAAAAGCCACAATCCAACCTGAAGGAGTCGATAAGATACTCAGGATTAAGATCACCTATAAATAGCCATCATTTATCGATTATATATGAATCTCATCTACTAACGGATCTTGATGAGAGATTCATATAAATCGTGGTCCAGTCCTATATGATCTCATCATATAAGGTGCCTCCATTCTCATGTCAACTACATGAGCGGTCTAGGATAAGACCACCGTGCTTTACATAATGGACTGCAGCAATAGATCAATCACAAACAAAGTACCCAGCTTTGTTCGCTCTTTACGGACTCTTTACATTGCATGTCTCAAAATGAATTCTTTTGGTATATGACCATCATATACTCATTCTGAGATTACATCTTGCAATCTAGGATGTTCTTGCACAATACGAATGTATTACTGAATATAAAACATTTATAAACTCGAATGACAATCTGAATAATTCTTATTATTATCTTTAACCATTTACAATTACAAACTTTAGGGGCATAAATCCCAACAATAACCTGAACACTATTTAGGTATAGGTGACGTTGTCCCTACTAATAGTGTGGATAACCCATTGTCATTTAAGAATGCAATGGAAGATCCTGATAAAGAGAAATGGCTCAAAGCCATGAATCTCAAGATGGAGTCTATGTACTCCAACTCAGTCTGGGATCTTGTAGACTTACCAGATGGGGTAAAACCCCTTAGGTTTAAGCAGATCTACAAGAGAAAGAGATGAGTAGACGGGAAGGTAGAGACCTTCAAAGTAATGCTAGTGGCTAAAGGTTATACCCAAAAGGAGGGAGTCGATTATGAAGAGACCTTCTCGCCAATTGCCATGTTTACATCTATTCAGATTCTCTTATCCATTGCTGCCTATTTCAATTATGAAATTTGGCAAATGGACGTCAAGACTGTATTCTTGAATGGCAATCTTGACGAGATCATCTATATGATTCAATCAGAGGGATTTGTGTCCCTAGATTAAAAGCAAAAAGTTTGCAAGCTGCAAAAGTTTATTTATGGACTTAAGCAAGCATCTAGATTTTGGAACATGAGGTTTGATGATGTGAACAAAACCTATGGCTTCGAGCAAAATATTGATGAGCCTTGTGTATACAAGCATGTCATTGAAAAAAAGATAGTTTTCTTAGTCCTATACGTAGATGACATCTTACTCATTGGGAATGATGTGGGAGTGTTGTCTGATGTTAAGAGCTGGTTGGCTAGCCAATTCCAAATGAAAGATTTGGGAAAGGTGAGTTATGTTCTGGGGATCCAACTTATAAGGGATCGTAAGAACAAACTCATAGCACTGTTTCATGCATCGTATATCGACAAGATTCTTGTGCGATTTTCGATGCAAAACTTCAAGAAAGATAATTTATCTTCTAGGCATGGAGTTCACTTGTGTAAGGAACAGTATCCTAAGACACCTCAAGATACTGAGGATATGAGATGTGTGCCTTATGCATCTGCAGTAGGAAGTTTCATGTATGTTATGTTATGCACGAGACCGGACATCTGTTATGCAGTGGGAGTAGTCAGCAGATACCAGTCTAACCTGGGATTAGATCATTAGGTTGTTGTCAAGACTATCCTCAAGTATCTTTGGAGAACGATAAACTATATACTCGTGTATTCCAGATAGGATTTGATCCCGTTAGGATACATGGATTCTGATTTTCAATCAGACATGGATTCTAGGAAATCCACGTCTGGGCCAGTTTTCACCCTGGGTGGTAGAGCCATTGTGTGGAGACATATTAAGCAATCTTGCATTGCTGACTCCACCATGGAAGCCGAATATGTAGCCCTTGTGAAGCTACTAAAGAAGTTGTTTGGCTCCGTAAGTTCTTGAGCAATCTGAAACTTGTTCCAGATATGGATAGGCCCATCACACTTTATTGTGATAACAGTGGTGTCGTGGCTAATTCCAAAGAACCAAGAAGCCACAAAAGTAGGAAGCATACAGAGAGTAAGTGTCATCTCATTACAGAGATAGTGCGGATAGGAGATGTGATCGTCACCAAGATATCCTCTCAAGACAATCATGCTGATCCATTTACAAAGACCTTATCGGCTAATGTATTCACGGGCCACCTAGAAGGTCTAGGGTTACGTCTTATACCTCACATGCTTTAGTGCAAGTGGGAGATTGTTGAGGTTTTTGCCCTAAAGATGTAATTTGTAAATGGTTTTTATAAATAAATAAAAGAAACGTTCAATTCATTCTTACTATGTCATTTATATTATATAAACTTGTGCATTATAACATCCTAGATTGCCGGATGTAATCTCGTATTGTGTATATGAGTGTCATATACAGATGGATACAATAAGAGATGTGCATTCTAAAGAGTCCATAGATAGCAAATAAAGCTGGTACTTTATTTGTGGTTAATTTATAGCTGCGGTCCATTCTGTATTGTACAGTGATTCTATTATGAATCTTTCATATGAAGATATGGGAATAAAAGCACCTTATATGATGTGATCATATAGGACTGGGTCATGATCTATATGAATCTCTCACTAAGATCCGTTTACCGATGAGATTCATATATATATCAACTTATGATGGCTATATGTAGGTGATCTCAATCCTGAATATCTTATCGACTCCTTCAAGTTAGATCGTGATCTTTAATATACCATGGGTAAAGTTAGATCATTATTCCCAATCAATATTCTCAGTATGTTGGGATTGCGGTTTGGCTTGTGGCTGGAATGGTTTGTACACAATAGTGGAATCCACTCCTTCTTGTGAGAAGTAGAGAGTAGTTCCCTTAAGGGTTAATTTGGGGCTTGAACAATATGAACGCTCTCCTGGTTCTGTGAGGAAACGGGATTTATTGTTCATTAGAAAATCAACGGTGCTTAAGGGATATATGTAATTAGAGGATTATAACAGACATTATGACCCAGCTCTAATTATGAACTATTGTGGAGGATCACACCATATGTAATAGTTATATTGATGGACACCGAGTGATATCGGTCTATGTAAAAGCGTCCGCAGTTGAGAGAGTGCAGCTTCGGATTTTTAATAGAATAATACCAGAGTTGATAATCAAGGAATATTAATTAAAAGTTTAATTAATGATTCTAAGGATTATCGGAGCTCAAAATACTATGGGTCCATTAGGTCCTCTTTCTAGCCCGATCCATTTAGGTAACAAGGGTCACGTATAATTCATTGGATGATCCAATTAATAGTGTTGTAAAAGTGACACGTGTCAAGAGTTAATTGAGTAATATGATTCTTCAATTAATTAAATAATGAAAATTATGACAATTAAATAATAAGATTATTTAATTATGTAACTAGTCATAAGAGGAGGCTGATAGTTGATATGTTATTTTAAATAGAGAGATAATATGATTATCTCATTTATTAAATAAAATAAAATAAATAAATATTATTTAAATTTAAAGAGTTTAAATTCAAAAGTTACTGATAATAGTTAATATTTTATTTTGAATAGAGAGATAATAAGATTATCTCATTTATTAAATAAAATAAAATAAATAAATATTATTTAAATTTAAAGAGTTTAAATTCAAAAGTTATTGATAAATTAATTAAAAGAGTTTTTATTAATTTAGTAACTTAAATATATATATTAAAAATGAGTTTTTAATATAACTAACGACTGAACCAAATTTTTTGCGTAACAAAGTGTTTATACGTAAAAGATACAGGAAAAGAAAAAGTGACCGGAGAGTTACGGTATCTCTCTAACTCTTCTTCATTCAACCTCTTCACTGTTCTTGATAATGTGACGTGCCCACACGCAAATGACCGGTGCCGGGACATAGCAAGGAAGACATAGTGGTTCAGACAAGGAACAGCAGAAAAAATAAATAAATAAATAAAAACAAAAACAAAAAAAGAGACAAAGGAGCCTCCAACGGTGGTATGGTCCTTAATCTTTTTTCTTTAATTGATTACAATTTTATGTATGTAAATAATAAATATATATGTGATATATATTAATTTTAATTGTTCCGAAAATATAGTTCCAAAAGTTTTACTGATCAGCGATCTGAATTTTAAACCCTAATTCTGCTGTGTGACCAGTAGAATGGAAAAACAGTTCCTACAAGTTTTACCTAGGTTCCGAGTGGAAATTAGAGCGATATTATGTGAGGCTTAGAGTTGAAACGAATTTTATCTATGACATTTTAGTGTGATTGTTTTCAAGCTAACACATGATGCATTTACTTTAATGACATAAATTAGTTTTGAATTAGTGACTTTTGCATTCATTGGTTTTTATTAGTTTGTTTAAAGTGGTTTTTAACACATTTTTATTGTAGAGAGACGTTTGTGGGTATTGTATTTGGTAAACTCTTAGGAGACTATACTCCTCCTACTAGAACACCTAGGGATTTAAAGGCTTATGGCACATGTTAAGTGTCATCGTGTTTCTCTACTAAAGTGGCCGAGATTAGTTTTCTTTTTTGTTTTTAATTTTTTTTTTTTGTTTCCGTTTTGCTTAAGGACTAGCAAAATATAGATTTTGGGGTATTTGATCACACTATTAATATACATGTTTTAGGCTTCTATTTCAAATTATTTATACGATATTTTCGAGTAAAATTGGTTATTAATGTGTTTTGTGAGTATTGTACAGATTATCAGCCCTAAATAAGGAATTAAACTTAATGGAGAAATTTTGGAGGTAAAAGGATCAAAATTAGAGAATTGGAAGATTTGTTGTGCAGATCTGTCATGTTTCAAAGGCAGCCAAAAATTCGACATGTTGAAATAATTTGCAAGCCATATATTTATGGAAATCTCTGGATATCTACTTTTCATAAAATTTTACGGTTCGTTATTCAAAATTTTCTAGAAGAAGTTATACTCGTTTCTATAACAGTGTGCAGTCTGCCAATGTGTGGCGCGACCAAGACCACGCACGAACATCAGGTAGTGCGACAAGTCGCGGCGGCACATTTTTAAAGAATTCAAGATTCATTAGGATAAGGAATACCATAATTTGGAAAGCTATATATATATATATATATATATATATATATATATATATATATATATATATATATATGAACTCTTTCTAGCATCAAAAAGGACTAAATATGAGGCTCCCAAGCCACCAAGGGAACCATTCCCCCATCAAATCTCCTTCCCTACTATACACCAATTCTTTCATACACCATTAAAGCCCATCTTCCATCCATAATAGATCAAGAAACCTTAAAAGAGAAGAAGAATAAGAAGATTTGTAGTTTGCCAATAAGAATTCAACCGAATACAAAGTAGATTGAGAAAGTTTTGGATGATCACCATGAGTTCTTTCTATCTTATTTCTCTTTTTATTGTTTATTTTTTCATGATCTGTAACTAATCCATAATTAGGAAATTAATGTGAAAAACATCAACTGCTCATAATTATATTTAAGGTTTAGTTTTATTCACTGTGTGTATATTATAATTATTGCCTATTGTTGATGAAAATCATGTAATTGACTTAAATTTTGAATTGTAATTATTTGAGAAACCAAAGAATTAGTTTATCGTTGTTATGTGCTAATTCAAGGTTAGATAGCTATTGTGAATAATTAATATCTAATTAATATGTTGATCGCTAAATTAAGTATTGATTCTTAAATTCTTAGGATTTAATGGGTTCCTAATATTATCTGTTCAGTCCATAACCAAACGATAAACAATAATAATAGGAATACTTGGTTAAGTCATTGACCAAAAGGTAATCACTGTAATTAAGATAAGAATGAGTCCTAAACCCTCATATATATATATATATATATATATATATATATATATATATATATATATATATCTTTGTTAAATAGTTGGTTGCATTGAGTGATTGTGTTTAAATCATTGATGACCTAGTTTTCCTTCCATATTTTCACAACTCCAATTCTTTCTCTGTTAATTTAGTTTTAGATCTCTTTCTCTTCATAAATCAATTCAACCTTTATTTTTATGTTTTTATTAAATTAAAATTAAAATAGTAGTTAAATTACTAATCTCCATGGGATCGGTCCTTATACTTGTCGTAACTATTGTAACATATAGATTCGTGCACTTATGAGGTATAATTTGGTACATCAATACATAGCTATCTCGATTCCTCATATCTTCACATCTTTGACCTTTTTGACCACGTTCTCACCTGACATGGTGCGGTTGACTTCGTTGGCTACTCTTCACCCAAAAATCACAGTCAACTGGTGATATGTCGGATTAAATTGAATATGGTTATAATTTGGGTGAAATCTCAATTTAGGTATATTTTGTTAAATAGTAAATTTAATATAACTTTAAAATAAAAGAATGAGATCATAAAAAATATATATTTGTTGTAGAATATTTTCTTGAATAATAATACTATGAATATTAGTAATTTTAATGAAATAAATAATTATTCATGTCACTAATTTCAAGAAATATTTAATAATTTTTTATATTTTAATTCATCTAATTAATTTTTAATTTTATGTTATTACAATAATATTAGATTTTATAGTTATTTAATTAATTTTTTATTATAAATTATAAAAAATAAAATAAAAACATATTTCTCATAACCTGAAAATATAATATTTAAATTATTTTTATTAGAGATTATTTATTTACATTTATAGTTTATTTTATATAAAGTAACATTTTTATTTTTTTTATTGTAAATATACTAATATTATTAATATATTATTAATAATTTTAGAAAATTATACTAAACTATATTCATAATTCAATAAATGTTCAACATATTTAGTAGTTTATTCGATTTTAATTTTAATTAATTAATATTTAAATGTTATTAATAAATTTTAATGTACCTTATTATTTTTATCTAATTAAATAATAATAATAATAAGTATTATTATTATTACTATTACTGATAAAAACTTTTAAAATACAACATTGCATTATGTAATACAATCCAGTGGAATTGGTATTAAAAAGGCTAACTAAGTTATGACTAACTAGTACACCGCTAATGTGGCTTGGTCACAAATGACACTTATTAAATCTGACAATGTCCTACATTTGAGTCGTTGTACAGTAGGTGATATAACAACAAAAATAGAAAAAGAAGTTATGACTGGTATTAATGTAAAAAAAAAAAAGTTATGAATAATATTCATATGGCGGTTATTTCTTTGTAAAAGTAATTAAATGTACATGTGTTAGGCCCGACGCTGGTTCAAGGCGAGCTGGGCAGTCATGTTAGGGGCACTAGGCCCAATCATCTTCCCAGTGACAAAGCATTGCTTGATATAGGCCCAACAATATCTTACCAGTGACTATCTCCCCTTTAAAGATAAAGCACCTACCATATATGCTGCTATTCAAAAACATGGTTACTCAATGTTTTTCTTACTCGTTTTCTTACCATTTTAACAGATGTTACAATTTAACAAACTTTGACTGTTAAGAGATTTAATAAAAACATATAAAATCGTTTTATTATTTTTTTATATATATTTTTTTAAACAATTACAATTAAATTCGGAATTTAGGAATGGAGATACGACTTGAACTCACAACCTTAACGGTGTAAGTGTGAAGGGCAAACCACTAGGCCAACCTCATTTTGTCTTATTTTTTTATATTTTGATAATAAATTAAATAAAACATAAGAGATATTACGATTTAAGCTAGATAGTTTCCACTTATGCTGCATAGTATAATTTTTCACTTCTTAAGCATATTTATTCTTGTGAGGCTTGAATTACATATAACCAGCAATTTAAAAAAAAATAAAAATTTAGAAAAATCTCAAAATTAAAATTAAAAGATTGGATCAAAGTTAAAGTTAAAAGATTTAATTTTCAACATGACTCTGTCTTGGCCCCTGGCCGAGGGTGTTAAAGGACACAAATTTTATTTTTCATCCAGGGCCACAAAAAGTTATGAGCCGACCCTACCATACGTATATTTAGACTGTGTATTATATAGGTAGAGCTTGATTTTGGTAATATCCAAAAATCTTCTCATCATTAGTATCCTGTTAGTAAACCGTTAAATATTTGAAAAATAAAAAATAGAAAGGTAAATAGGTCAATTGTAAAAAAATTACTATCAATTTTTGTGACAAAATATTAAATTTAAAGTAATAAAATTCTCCCACTCTTTTCTCAAACTCTCTCTCTCCTCTAACCTCTTTCTTCTTGGTTGTCAAAATTGAGATTTTTACAATGGATTTTGGTTGGATTGGACTGGGACAATGCTGTATAGAAAAAATGAAAAAAACAAAAATAGAAGATGAGGAAGAAATTAGAGAAGAAAAGGAAATTGCATATCTCCGTTGGAAGGGTAAATTGGACTTAAGCAAAAAGGAGTAATAAAACATTAACACGCCCAGTGGGACTCGAACCCACAATCGCCTGATTAGAAGTCAGACGCCTTATCCATTAGGCCATGGGCGCTGCTTTGTTTACGCTGCAAACCTATTTTTATAATATTACTCTTTATTTTAAAGAGAGTAATTGTCATAAATATAAGGCGTATTATTAAAATGTCCTCTATAATTTTATATATTTATCCAAATCCCCCTCTAGTTGTTTATGGTCAAAATCCCCCTATAATTTCATTTTATATCCATAATTTTAGATACGGAATTGAATGATAATATACGTGGAGAGGCTAAAGGTGCATATAAAGATATAAGAATCTTTGACTTTATGTTTATCTTATTGCTATTGCATAGAGTTTTAGAAATCTCTGATATGCTTTGTCGTGCACTGTAAATGAAATCTCAAGATATATTAAATGCATTAAATTTGGTCTCAACTATAAAACTATTTCTTCAACAGCTCCGAAAAGATGAATGGGATGATTTTTTTTTTTTTTAGAAGCATGGTATCATTTTGTGAAAGACATGACATTAATATGCCTAATATGGATTAACGTTACATGAAAGATACAATGCGTTCTTGTCAATAGAGGAATAATATTACAGTGGAGCATTATTATCATTTTAATATATTCAATCTTGTAATAGATTTCATTTGATAGACTTGAACAACAGATTTACATAGGAAACAATGGAATTCCTTACTCTAAGCGAGGCTTTGAATTAATCCTATTGATGGTTTCAAATAATTCAATATAGATGCTATTTGTACTCCTGCTGAGAAATCTCATCCTTAGGATTTCATTGGAGATGACATAAACGCTTTGAAGAGAGAATTTGAAAATTACAAGTTTGATGTACCTTGTCAGCCACAATTTCAAAATATTGCTTCTCTTTCTGAATTATGCCGTTTGTTAGTTCAAAGTAAAAGGTCGCAACATTATTTCTTGATTACTAGATTGCTTTGCTTGGTGTTGACTCTTCCTGCTTCCACAGCAATAACAGAACGAGTATTTTCAGTAATGAAACTTATTAAGACATCGCTTCGTAATAAAGTGGAATAAGAGTTTCTAGCAAACTCCATGGTTATTTATATTAAAAGAGAGATTGCTGATGCTATTAATTCAGACTTTGTAATTAATAAGTTTGATATTTTAAAGAAATGTAAGATAGTTAAGTAGTTTTTTGTTGTACTTGCATTGTATATTTATTTGATACTTTACTTTTATCTTTTCTTTTAATTAAAATGTTGTATTTACGTAATACATTTTGAGGAGTATAATTCATTATATATTATATTATTATAGTTATATGATTGATTTAGTATGAAACTTGTATATATCTATCTTAATTGTCTTCAATTAAATTTATATTAGTACACATTGACTGTAAATTCTGGCTACATCCCTTATCAAATTCCAATAAATTCTAGATTGAGCATACTCCCTTTGGATTATCTTAGGCTCCAGTAACAGAATTCGTTGCATTTGGTGGGAAAGCTTTTGTACTTATGTGAGAATATAGTATTTATGTTACTAATGTCACATAATTTACCAGAGTGGATCCGTGGCGCAATGGTAGCGCGTCTGACTCCAGATCAGAAGGTTGCGTGTTCGATTCACGTCGGGTTCAAATATTTTCTGTTATTTATTATTTGTTTTTGGTTATCACGAATTGGTTGGGCACCACACCAGCCCCACATGAATCACGTGACTCTCCTCTTATCATTATTTTTTACGGGATTAGAAACTGATTGTACAACACGTGACATGACTTTCCTTTATCAAATGATTCAATTCCATATAATATGATATGAGGCCACGAGTAACACTACATTACTCCTCATATTGACTTTAAAAATTAAGACGGCCCATTAGTCAATATTTTTTCTTTCGAATTATAACTTTTTAATGGATTTTTTTTTCTCCGTTGGTTATTAATTTTTAAAAAATTTATGGACATAAATTTTATGTTAGCCAACTCTTAACCAATTTTAATGATTTTAGAGGCATTTTAATCTTTACAAAGTTTTACTTAAAAAGTAAAAAAAAAAAAATTAAATTATTACATAAAAATTAAAATTTGAATACAAAAAAAAACTAAAAATTAAAATATACGATAAAAATCTCAAATTTCCATCTCAAATAGATGTAGAGACTGATCTAAGATGGAGATCGAAAATCTATTTATCCAACCATTTGAGATGAAGATTCCATAGACGATATCCATCTCCATCTTATTATCATCATTATTATTGGATCAAAACTTATATATGGAACATGAGCTGAGATATATAAAATTATTGTGCATAAAACAATTAATGGAGGAAAAAAGTCTAATTAGCACATAATTTTGAGTCTTATTTTTTATTTATGTCACTATTTAAATAATTTAGTTTTTTTTAGCACCAAAATAAATTAACCGATAAAAATTTCCTTCTAGTTCATCTATTTTCTTCCTTATTTTTTTTATCTATATTATTTCTCTTCCTTTTATTTTAGTTTTCAAATATATTTCATCCATCTATTAGTTTTTTTAAGATTTACATTTTTTAAAAAAATTAAAAATTGTTTGTCCTTGGATAAAAAGTAAGAGTATTTTAATCCAAAATTTACTATAAAATTTTAAATTATTAAATGAATAAATAATGATTATCTCTTTTGAAGTTTGCTCGTCAACTTTTAAATTTATTAATAAAGACGTTCCTTCTCATTTTAATAGGGACATGGGAGTTGTTTGTCAATAAATAATAAAATTGACTGCATTTATTGTTTGTAAAATTTTAAAGATGTTGATACAATTAGCTCTTATTAAATTGGATAACAATTATTAAAAAAAGAAAAAGAAAACATGAGTAAACTTATATACAAAATTGTTTTATTTATTTATTGATCACGTTCAAATGTTGGGTTGGGATTAATGCCGCGATTACTGATTTGCGACATTAATTATCACAACTGTCACCTTATCTTTGCACTCTTTTTCAATTGATTGCTTAAATTTTATAAAAATCTTATTTGTTCTCTTCAAATTTGCATTTTGTAGAAAATAAACTGAAGAGGGTCAGATCGGATGCTATCACATGTTGGTGGCGGGAATTGACGGCTATTAAAATTTCTTAAAATCTATAAAACGCAGACCAGATTCAGAGAGAATTCATATTTTCAAAACCCACTTGAAACGTTTTCAGAGGTGAGCTCTTCTTATCCAATGTCGTCTTTGGGGTAATTGAGGATTCGTCTTATTTTTGCATGATTGCAGGAACAGGAAAATTGAATAAATGGATTCAGGGCCAGAGATAGAATCGTTTTTCGAGTCGGCTCCTCTTCTTAAAGATCGTGAAATGATCAGCGAGAAATTGAAGGAATTCATCCAAAATGGAAGGAAAAAAAGAGTTGTGTGCGTGACATCTGGTGGGACCACCGTCCCATTGGAGCAACGTTGTGTTCGTTACATCGATAATTTCAGTTCAGGCCATAGAGGAGCCGCCTCCACTGAGTACACACCACTCTGTCTCTTTTTTTTTCGTCCAAGTGTTATTTACATGTTTGGTTGATTTTTATTTGAATTTGTAGGTATTTTGTCAAGGCTGGATATGCTGTTATTTTCTTGTATAGAAGGTGAGAGTTTGCTGCTTTACTTCATATGAATTTTGTCTCCTTGTATTGTGAATGGTGTTTTTATTTCCTAATGCAGGGGAACGTGCCAGCCGTATTGCAGTTCTCTTCCTGACGATGCTTTCCTTGAATGTTTTGAGTTCACTCATGAAACAAATATTCAAGGTTTGTAGCTTTTGTTTTTTGATTTATTATCTAGTTTTTGACTTTATTCATGCTAATTAAGTTGATTGATAAGGCGGTCATGATTTGTTTTTTATTGGTGCCCAAATTGTTTGTTGATATTTTTATATAAATTTCTTGATGTTCCGTGATCCACCACTAAGATTATCGGGTTATGTCTAATATTTCAGTTCGCGAACCTTATTCTGAAGCAGTGAAGAGGGCCATTAGGGATCACAATGCTGTATGGAGCATTAATATCTTTGATAATTTGTAGTGCTTTGGATTTTATCTTCTCCTTGCTTTTTACCTTTTCACTCTCTTCATTAGCATCGCAAACAGTGAAGTGTTATGCAATTTAATGAAGAGCCATTTTTGGGCATTTTGTCATTGCAGGCAGTCAAAGGAGGTGTCCTGTTGAAACTTCCTTTCACAACAATATTTGAGTACCTCCAGGTTATTTGCAATCAACTTTTATGGTCATTCCTCAAGCCCATGATTAAGATGATTGCATGCAAGTGATTGGTTCTTTTATGCCTTAATATACTCATTAGCATATGTCAAGAGACACCAAACACATTTCTTTTTCATGTTTGCATGTTATTTATTTCATTTATTTTGTTTTACTTCTACGAAATGAAATGTGGCTATGATGACAATAATGACTGTGAAGGTAAATAATTTTGGGTGAATTCTTACAACTCACAGTAAGAATATTTTTTTGTGCCTGGAATTTATGTTGGTAGAAGAGTTATCCGTCGAGAAGGCAAGAATTGCTAGGATAATAATTTATTGTGTAAAAGTGGTAATGCTTACAATGATAATCTAAATCTCTTTTAGCTCATTTTTGCATGATAAGTCGTTGATTAGTGATTTCAGTTGCATTTGCTGTTTTCTTGTTTTGGTTGGTGCAATTTCAAGTAAGATTATGGTATATTCTTTGACACGTCTCACAGATTAATCATAGCGGCGAATACAAACTACTAAAAGATGATCTTTCAAGGATCAGCCGAAATAAAGGAATCAATGCAAATGACCCTAGGATTACATATTTTTCATTGGAATTACCAAAGAGTTACTTGCCTTGCTTATTTGTGGTACAGTGCAAATATACTATGCTTGCAGCTAGAACTTACACTGCTTTAAGATTGTTATAATGACATATATAAGTCCCAATGTGGATTCTGCATCTCTCCTTTCATTGAATAATTTGGTATGCATGTGCACATATGTGGAAGTGAAACATCAATCTTATTATTTCTTTACCATGATCTTTGCTTCTGAATATCTTCTTAGCTTCGCTATTGTTTCTTAATTTCTTGATTACATGTAGTTTTTCTTTTCAAAAAGTGATAATGTGATTGCAATAATGAGCTCTGAGAACTTTCACTCTCTTCAGAAATTCTCTTATTTTTGTTTTTGAATATTTTGGTCGTATATATGAGCAGATGTTGCAGATGATTGCATTTACTACTAGGAGTCTTGGGCCATATGCAATGTTCTATCTAGCTGCTGCAGTTTCTGACTTTTATGTTCCATGGAAAAGCATGGTAATGGTTCAATAAGCATATAAAACCTTGAACAGGGTTTTGAAATTTTCTGGCTTTAGTAAGGAAAAGTAGATCTTGTAGGTTCATGACATTGCTCGTGTTATGGCACAAGAAGTTTGTTTTTATGGTTAAAATAGTGTATCTCTTTGATTGTGACTGAATATCAGAAATATACTCATAGTTAAGAAAAATGAATCACATTTCTGACAAGTACAAGAGGAATTAATGCATGTGGAAAGTTTAGCTTCCCAAAGAAGAAATGATACTAAATCATGGGGGAAGTCGAAAATAGATCAGCTATGCTATTATCTTATTCTGTATGTCGCTTACAAATATATACTTGCCCTCAAGTTTAGCTTGCTTGAACTGCATCTGTACATTTTCTGATATTAATTTTGCTAGTACAATCATCCTGTGTCAAGTGCAAAATTAGAAGGAAGATCCTAGTAGTTTCTAGATTGCTCCCAAATAATTGATGTTTTAACAGGACAAAGTTGATAGCTTGCTGCTATCACATTCATTTTTTCTTCCGCAGTGAAGGACAGTGAATACTTACTCCACATTTAAGTCAGTTTAGTAATTTGCAGAACCTCATCGTAATGCAACAAGTACATGACAGTAAGAGGATTTTTGTGGTTACGTTTTGGTATACCTTTATCTTGGTACCAAATATGGCCCAAGTGAGTTTGAATTAGCCTATTGGATCCTGGAACACTTCAGGAGAGTTGTTTATATCTATAATGGTGAAATTGTGTTGCAGTTTATTTTCAGAATGCCAGACAGTCCAAGTCATTTGAAAAGTTGAATTAATTCCTTTATTGCATATTAATTTTGCAGGCAGAGCACAAGATTCAGTCTGGCTCTGGTCCTTTGGACATGCAACTTGTGCAAGTGCCAAAAATGCTAAGAGTGCTGAGGAAAGAATGGGCTCCCATGGCCTTTTGTATTTCATTCAAGGTTAGACAATATGCTGCATACGCTAATGTTGCTCTGAGTACTATTTTCTTTTTCTTTTTCGAAAGAGCTTTTTTTAAGCAAAAACATATTTTATAGGCCCCAGAATAGGCTACAAGAGGTGAACAATTTTCTGAGTTATGGCTGCTTATTGAGAGCATTTACGTGGACTGGTCAGGGATCTTTATTTGACAAAAAAATGTGTGAAATTATATATTTGTGTTTATTTTTAGTTAATTTTATGAGTTGGAAAGAAGTGGTGACAATGGAAGAGTTATAATGGTCTTTCATTGTGTTATGGTCTTTAATTGTGTCCAATGTCCTAACAGAAGCAGAGGACCTTTGTTTATCTTCCTCTATTTTTGACAATGCAATTGCACCTTTACATTTGGATAATGTTCCAGTTAAAATATATGAAACTGGAATAGGATGATTTTGTTGAAATGCATGGTACGTATTATTTCGCCAAATGCTGTTCCTCCCTTTCTTATTTAAAGGAAAGAGAAAGAAAAGAGGAATGCGGATCTCAAAGGTTGTTTACTATTTAAAGTTGATTTCGTTTTTCTTTTCTTTTTTCACAGCTTGAGACAGATATAAATATTCTTCTGGAGAAGGCCTGTATGGCTCTGAGAAAGAACGAGATGCATGCAGTTGTAGCAAATGAGCTTTCGACCCGCAAAGAGGAGGTTGTGGTAGTCACAGATAATGAAAAGATTTCAGTTCAACGAGACAAGAGTCAGACCGGTTCTGAAGTAGAAAATCCCCTGATTGAACTCCTTGTGGACAGACATTCAGCTTACATTAAGGATTCAAATACATAGCAAACAATACAAAATACGAGATAGGTGACGTATAAAACACAATTTGCAAAATAAAACTTAATACGTTCCCAGTTATTCCATTCTTCAAACCTTTTCTGACCAAGGATTCTTTTGTGTTGTTTTATTCTAAGTAACTCTTGATAGAAAGCTAAACAGATATAGTGTTTAGATAAGAGTAAAGAATGTGTCTGCACCTTTAAACGAAGGCTTGCAGCAGCAGGTTTTAGAGCGAGTGTTTAAGTTTCTTTCGTTAATTTGGAAGAAGCATTGAATAAGGAATATACTTTTGAGTTTTTACTGTGTTCTGTTCCGGGATTTGAGGAAATTATTGTTATATCTCTATTTTCATTTTTGTTTGGAATAAAATGTGAAGTTTACATTGTAATGGTTTTTTTAATCTTGTTTGAAATATAATGGGAACACTTTGAAATTATAACTGTCCAGTCTTCAATCGCAATATCGTATGTATATTGTATTACAGTATTAGTTAATGGTGGTGTAAGTTGCAACACTTTTACATAAATCATATTTCTGCACTGCATCCTAAGTAGCTGATATTTAATAGGCCATATTCATGCCTGGAGCACCAAGAGTTTGTAAAAATAATGCAATCCATTGGCTTTAAAACAGTGATGTTGTCGACCCGGTGTTATAAGACCTAACCAATATAAGGAAGGACACTACCATCTCCACACACACACAAACAACAGTGAGAGTCATATTTCATTCATTATCAATTTGGAAGCACTGATATGTACATTTTTTTTTTTCGTATAATAAATACCCAGAGACATTGCAAAAGGTGTTGTAATAATAGAAATTAGGAAGCCAATATATACAGAGCATTACCTAAGCTGCTTCATCATCATCATCTGTATCAAGTTCAAGGCCCTCTGCAGCTAAGAGCTGGCCAATGACCTTTTTCCTGTCCTCCTCTGCTTTCTTTCTCATCAAGTCCCTTTTCTTTAAGACAAGTGTATGCCGCTTTAGAGTATTGTGGTAATACTCCTTGGATGCCTTTTGCTCTCTCGCCAAGATTTTTCTTTCTTCTTCAGGGTCGACCTGTTGGAATCATAAATTTCATAAATATTCATGTAGAGACATTCAATAATAACAAATCGACTCAATGGCTTCATTTGTTTCAACAAAAAGTGAATTGAACAAAAGAGTTGATATCTTTTTATCAGTAAATAGTAATTGCAACAACCACGGGAATAATTTTAATGTAATATCAGCATGAAAATATATAGACATAATTTTGGTATAAATATCAACTATATAAAAATACCGACTGTATATTATGGTTAAAATTAACACTAATTTAGCTATATCTCAAACTGTAATGGCTAAGGAATTTAAGATCCCTAAGAGTTTTAAGAGGGGAAATATGCTAAATACAAATATTAGCTCTAAAATATCTAGTTTCAGATAAAAAAAAAAAAAAAACTAAAATCTCTCACCTGTCAGCAACTAACAATAAGAGACCAGAAAGAACACGATGTAAAGTCGAACATCTAGAAGGCAATAATGTAGCTCTAGAGAATCATTAGACCAGTCAAGACATTCAAAACACTTTAATACCTTTGAACGAGAAAGACGGCGGGCACGAAGATTCAGCTCAAGCTGCTGCTGCTCAGCCCAAGCTGCGATGGCCATATCACCCCGCTGATCAAAAGCTTTTCGCTTTTTCATAAGCCACTCCATCCATGCTTGAGATGCCTAAGAAAATGATCAACGTGAAAATGTCATTATTTAAGGGGTGAAGTTGAGAAGCAACTAACAATTGACCAGATAAAGAGACTGAACCAATAATACAAAGAGACAAATAGAATTTCAGGCCAAATAAAAGAGATCTATAGAATAAAAAGAAAGAAAAATTAGAATTTTGCTCTCCTATAAAGAAAAAAAAAAAGCATAAGCAGAATTAAATGCACTCTTTTTTCCCTAAACAAGGGGAGTAATCAAAGTTCCCATATAGCCTATAATTCATTCAGAAGAGTTCAATGAAAACCACAACTGAAAATTGAAATATGGTAAAATGGTAAAATGTAACTATATCCACTTAGGTTTTTAATGACAAATGTTACAAAGCATCTTAATCATGAAACCTTAATTGAGAGTTCAAACCTTTCATCAGCATCCAATTAAGAGAAACACCAAAAAACGATGAAAAATATAAACATTTATGACTATGACACATCCTCTCATGAAATCTCAATCACTTCATTCCGGTACACTAAATGCATTTAAAACTGCAAGGTTGATATTTCTTAACCTTTGAAACTTCTGTCCATCAATACATAAAGCCTTTCCCAACACTTGCTTGAGAGATGAATGGAAAAATATGTACTACATGAATATCTATTCCTGCTTTGCCCGCCAGTTATTGGAACCAAAACATCTCTGACGAAAACTTAGAAGGACAAAAATTGTGAATACAACTCAATGAGAAAGCATCTACATGTTACCAAGTGGAAGCATTTAGAAACCAGTAAATTTTTCATCCTGAAGAGATAGGAGGGTGCAGAAGAGAGTGCAAAACTTCATCCAGTAAATAAAAAGGAACTGTATTAATTAAAACCCTAACAGAAATCGAATCCAGAGAAACTGCCATGTCATGCCTGTATAGAACTTAAGCTCATTATTGTATTAGTTCATTTCATCTTTGTGTTTGAATGGCCATTTGTGAATATTTGCAGAACAAAAGGGAAGGGATAAAAAAACCATTCTGACTATTCAGTAACGCTACAATCACAGACTATACAATAGCTTTGAATGATCAAATAAAACACTTTCAATCTGGCTTCACAACAAGACTATAGATTTACTATATTCAATAAATTATTGATTTTGCTAATAATTAAATTCATGTTTCATAAAAAAAATTCCCTTATTTTTCTTTCTTAATTATCACACGCAATTCCTCTCAGAAAGCATTTAAAAGAAAAATGACAAATTGCAATAGAGTACCCTGAAATTTAATCATATTGCAACGAAATCGTGAGTTTAGCCTTAATTACACATTAATATCCTACAGTTAGTTGACTCAGTCAAAAGTAACTGTTTGACCAAGAATTTTGCTTGAAATGACACAACTGCCCCTAGTTAAAAAATAAAAAAGTAATATTAATTATTAAAATTTGAAAAAATTATAAAAAATTTTAAATGGAAAAAATTTAAAAATAAACTTTAAAAAAAAAAAAGAAAAAAAAATAGAGATACACTCTCCATATTAGATCTCCACAGTCAATCAATCTGCGATGGAACTGCTCTATCAATGGGAGTAGATCTGATTACTAGAAAAAAAAAATTTTGGTTCTTGATGGGATGTAGATCCAATCTGGAGTTTCTCCATCCCACCGAGAACAAAATTTTCTTTTGTTATTCTAATTTTTTTAATTGTTCTTTTTTTTTTCAAATTTTTTTATCAATACAATCTCGATCTTGATGGGCGATGGAGATTTCATTCAATTTTTTTTAAAAAAAAAATTCAAAAATGACCACATTATCCTTTGACTATTGGTTCACCGTCAACTCTAACGATCAACCAGTTAGTCAAGGGTACTAATATGTAATTAAGGTTAAACTTACAATTTCATTGAAATATGACCAAACATAAGGGTAGTCTATTGCAATTTGCTATAAAAAATTGAAAAGAAGACATTAAACCATTGACTTTGTCCCAAAATGAAATTCAATATCAAAAATTGAATTTCTTAATTAATCGGATATTGATAGATGATAAAAAAAGAAAAAGAGGAAACAAATAATAGAATTCATAATTTACATTTTGAATTCCTTAACAATGAGCTATCAACTGATGCAAAATTAATATGTACAAGTGTTACCTTCATTGGATTTACTCGGTTGTCAATATCGTATTTCCTTCGTCTTTCCTCATCTATGAGCAACTCATAAGCAGCTTGAATCTTAATGAATCTAGTTTCAGCTGTTTCCCCTTCTTCAAGAGTCCCTCTACCATCATATACTTTAAATAAATAGAAAATGACAGGATGAGTTGAGAGTCCAAGAAAGACAAAAAAAAAAAAAAAATTCAATCGAATATCAAAACACAAGAACAAAATGAAATTAAGTTGAAAAATCATATTATCATACATCATGTGATGAAAAGATTCCAATTCCTAAACAGATTATTTGATATGAACACTTTCAACTCGGTATATTATGAAAATGCTGTCTCACATATTTAAGAATTCAAAACATGAATTAAGCCCAATAAGCTTAAATCTAGCCAACTTTAAGGCAGCATTACTTTCAAAAAATAGGAAATTAAAAAATTACAATAAATCTGCACCCTTTGTTCAAAAGTTTTGTAAATTGCAGATGCTGCTAATAGATAAGTTCTTTAAGCAGAAAAGCTACAAATGAAACTGGAATCTAAAACGGGTTTCTGAAAATTTCCAGTAATTTAATCATCTCTTCAAAAAGTTATAATAGAACAATAAGGAGATAAATAATCATCTAATCCCCATAAGCTCTTTCCAGTTTCTTTTAGATATAATTTGTTAATGACCACGGCGAACTACTGATGGTGTTTTGACTACATGTGTGTACACAAGATACTGTACTGCAGCCTCAATATCATAAAAAAAGAATAGTAATAAATAAATAAATAAAAACTACATGCTATTTCAGAGACAGCACTGTCAATTTGTCTGTTCTTGACGTACAGACTCTACAGAGCCTCTGCACTATAATAAAAATTGTCTCCATAACAGATGATATTAGATCAAATGACATATAATTTCAACAAGAAGCTCAACACTCTGAAAATCCCATAAGCACCATTCGATCAGAGCTATCATCTGCTGGTTTGCTAAAAGGGTCTTGGCAAAGATGCCCAAGACATTTAAAATGTCTTAAATAGTGATTTTCCTCAATTGCCTTGCATACATGATTCAGACGAAAATTTTCATTTTGTCAAGTGTATAGGTTAAAAGGAAGGAACAAACCATCTGGATGATAGAATTTGGCCAATCGCCTATATGCAGTCTTTATCTGCTCCTCATCAGCATTCCTCTCTAACTCTGTAATTGAAGACACGACGAACGTTAACTACTCATCACAAACGCATAGAATTAACAAATGCCGATAAGATGAATCTCTCTCGTCTATGATTCACTGTTCGCTGAACATATATACTACTTACTCGCATTAAAATTTGCTCTTATTATTGAATTTATCTACGGAATCTATAACTGTATACATAGCCATATGGTGCACTGAGAGTTCTGAAATTGCCTTGAACATATCAAAATAAAATTTCTTTAAAGAATATGATATACGTCTTCTCCTATTACCCATAAACTCAAAATTCGACAAAAAAAATTACCGAGAGTTTCGTAGGGGGACCTCTGGTCGGCCCAACTGGATGCGTTAACAACAGTCCTCTGATTATTGCGAAACCAGGATTGGGTCCGGTTCAAATCCCGGAACCCAAACCAAGGAGACAACCGAGGTTTGTAGCTAGGGTTTCGAAATGAAACCCTAACAATAGAACGAGCTTGGTGCCTGCAACTTATAAGTGAAGTGAACACCGTATGAGGTCTACATATTGTCCTCAAATTGCTACTCATTCTTCCTTTCAGCTTATTCGATTCGCAGACCCAAAATTAGGGTTTCTACGTCTTTTTGTTTTTAAAATTTAAGGGAGTCAAAATGTTTATGATGTTGAATCTTTTGAATCCGATGACTGACTGAATCTCACTTTTTTTTTAAACAAAAAAAAAAAAAATTGTTTTTTGGTACTTTGTGTTCGTTTTCCTTTTCTTCTAATTTTTACCGGGAAATTTGTGGCGGTTAGGCTTCATGCAAATGACACTTGGACTGTAACATTACTATTATGCCCATTCTTCCTAGCACAACTACAAAATAAATTCCACCTTATTTTTTGTTTTCCAAAAATCTTATGTTACCGGAAAAAATCTTACCACTAACATTTATCTAATTTTAGGTATACATTCGAGCAATATATCTCAACTCTTTTTTTTTTTTTCCTTTAATTTGACACCTGGTAGATCAGGAATTTATCAAAATCTAATAAAATCAACCACTATAATCAGAATTTAAAAAACAATTCCCACTATCGTGAGTAATCTCTCCACACTTTTATAATTTATTACCAAATATAGACCTCAGAACTATCTTTTTTATTATATATATCACAATCATACAAGAATTATATAGCAATAGTAGAGTCCACAATTTTTTATAATAAAACCTAACAAGTCGGGGAGTAATGTATAAAGTTAAACAAACAAGTACAACCATTTCTCTCAAAATACTGTCTTCAATTAAAATCAAATTGTCTAGTGATATATATGCTATACAACATGCAGTGAAGATCAACTTAATTACCTAATTTTCTTCTCCAAATATGCAGAAATTGGATTCATATTTACACATTTTCATATTAGAGTAGCTGCTATAAGGAAACAAAAGAAATACAAACAGATTGAATTGCAGTAATGTAACAAAAGCTATAAGCATTCACTCCTTTGCAGCAAGCACCTAGATTTCAGTTGAATACGGCCTAAATATGATGCTTTTCTGGGTTATAACTTTGTAGACTAGGCAGGTTTTTCATGAGGACGGGCTGCCCAAAGCGAGCTAAGAGCACGAAGACGATAAAAATATTCCCCTAAGGCAAGTAAAGCTCGAGCTGCTTGGCGGATTGTTAGGATCCGAGACATTTGCTGCATAGTCTGTTGTCGAAGATGATCTGCCTGTTTTGCAGAAGAGCAATACATTCAAGTAAACAGGGAAGATTTTCATGTACAAGGAACTAAAAATTCAACAGTCTAGACAGAAATTTAGAATGGATAATAGTTTCATACATAACTTGTTCAGATGATTTGTCAGCATTGATGAAGAACATTTTGAGCAGACTGACTTATGGAAACATATGGTTTCATTTACATTTTAACACCGAAGAGATGAGCAGACCATAACTTCTAATTCTTTACTTTCCATATTAAATGTAAAACCAAACCTCCTAAATCTTGATGTGAATGGCATCAAATCTCAAGATCTCTTGCATAATGTTAAGAAACCTTACCAACTAAATTAGATAGTACCTATATAAGGACAGTTTGAAAGAACTATATTGTTGGGACATAACTCATGTCATCGATATAAAACTAATATAAGAAACAAATTGCATATAAGCAGAAATACACTTAAGGCAATTTCAGATTTACGAATACACTCAAGGCAAAGCTTAATTGACTATGAGTAAGGACAGCAAACAATTTTTATTTTGCAAGTTTAGATCCTGAACAGTTAGTCATTACTTTGAGATGAATACAAAAAACCAATAAAAATGAGGTTGAACTATCAAAATCTTCATCAGAGTGTGACTTCACATATTTATCACAATCATTTATAGCTACCTAGAAGTACAGTTTGCGAATGAAAACTTGAGATTCAACCACATTTTGGTGCTTTGTAAGCAAATTAAGAAACAAAAGTTTTCTATTAAGAGCCTGTGACCATTATTGATACCTAACGAGTTCCAAGAAAATGTTCTAGATATAGTTGCCATTGCATTATCCTTCCAATTCTCAAGCAATTTTATATTTGAACTTAATTCTTGTATACATCAGAAAATAGAAACTCGATCCACGGAGAGCTGAAATATCACAGGAAGTTCCCCATTTCATACTTCTAAAAACCAAATGGTAAATTAAACTAGGACATTGAAACTAATTATTGTATGATTGGTTGCAAGAAAATCAGAATAATTTTTTTTTTTTTGTCTTGGATTCTTAAGTATTCAAAATGGTACATCTTACAGTTTTTTCTCTTCTTTTGCTCAAAAACTGAAACAAGCTTAAAAGAAGCAAAGAACAAGAAACTTTTTGATAGGAAGCAAAGAAAAAGAAATTAAAGAATGGATGATCTTGAAACAATTTATCCCCATAGTAGCTAGCTTGCAGTAAAATGTAATATATTACCTGGTTCACAAAGCCCTCTACTGCTTCCAACTTCTCCACAGTAGCAGCCATCTCAGACTGGTAAATTCCTTGACTCCACTGATCAGTTGCTATGCTCTGAGCCAGAGTTTCTTGGAGTTTATCCATTCCTTGAGTAAGAGCATCTTCAGCCTGCCGAGAAGATTGCTGCAGGTTTCCAACATCTGCAAGTTGCTGATCAGTCAAGGGCTCAAGATGTGGAATGAGAATCTGTACGAATGAAATTAGCCACCAGTCAGGGAAATCCGATAAAAAATTAACAACTATAGTTAACCAAATTATGAATAAAAAAGGTTACATTATCACATCATACAATCAAGATGAAAGAAATGAGTGGATCTACATGACTACACCAATGCTTGAATGCTGTAGCCGTGTGTATATGTTAGTAAAGTCAGTGGTCTCAGCAGGATACCTCACTTGTAACATCTCTAGACATATAATCAAACAAATAATGTTCTTAAAGCCCAAAAATCAAAGAAAAAAAAAATCTATATTATAAGAAAATCACTAAGATTTTTTTTTAAAATTTCTTTTATGAAGCAATTGCCTTCTATAACATATAATAGTATTTTAATTTTCAGGCACCTCCAACTTTTAAAGTAAAAAATCAGAATTTTCATTACTTTATTGAAATAATAAGAACTATTAATATTCCTATAACAAGTGATCAAATTCATAAATGCCCAATCAGTTGAAGATATAGGCTTGTTAACAACCAATCCTCAGAATTCTCTAATTGCATAAGAAGTTGCATCTAATTATGCTCAACTAAATAGGGTTAGCCTATACTCTGCAGTCTTGTCCCAGAGTGAAGATGAAGCCATTGCATGGAAAGCCTAATTAGAAATTGACTTAAATTTCTCTGTACAAGCTATCGGTATTACCTAACTATATTCACAAAATTAAGTATATAGCAACATAAAAATGGAAATCATTATTAAAGTAAGATAATGGGCATGATTAGTAAACAACAACAAACAAGCATTCTCCAAACAACAGGTGTACTGAACAAATTGTTACATTTAGAAGTTCTGATGGGCGGAATCCTCCTATCCATTGAAAAAAGCGTTCCGTTGATGTTCTCCACTTGCCAGAAATCAAATAGAAGACATCAACCTTAGCAACATCCGCTTTCATGCGGAAAAGACTGCAATAATGGTTCAAGCCACTTTCTACCAGTATACGAAGCTCTACATCAGTTATATGAGCTTGTAGTGCATTTCTAACTTCAGATATCTGTCTATTTTGCTCTTCAACCCAGTGTCCGTACTCCATCTCAAATGCAGTAATTGCTGCAACTCAGAAATCGACCATTTAGAAGAACCAAAAAAATATGTAAGCAGAAGAGTAGACAATTAACTAAAGGTGATCAATAATTAATTATACAACAACATAAGAAAGTCCATCCACTTATCCGAAAATTTTAGACAACAGGAGCCCTTCATTATCAGCAAATTGAAGCTTTCATCTTCAAATATTTACCATGTATTAAAAAATATCAGATATGAGTTTTCCTAGAAACAGAAGAAATATAGAAATTTAAGATCAGTTGACTTTATACATTCAGTGTTTTAGTTAATTAATCTATTTGTTCTCAAATCCTTTTGGATATGCTTCACCTTGGATACTTTCTATTGCCTAGATAATACTGCATGAATGGAAGTGTAGACAGAATTCTGTAAATACTCCCACGATAGCGGTATTTGAGTTAATGGCACTAGAATTTACTATCATTGTATTTTAATTAACATTTTCATGGAAATGCATCCATGTGAGTACATATATTATGACAAGGGGAAAAAAAAAAGACATTGCAGTGACGTCAAGTCTGTAAAGTGCTAAACGGAGTTAAGGAATCAACAGATTTAATGACAGCGGGTATCAACACAAAAAGCCACAAACCTGGGTCTACATTTCCAGGAAACCCTAAGCGACTGCCATCTATTGCACTGCCTCCGTACACACCCTGCAATAAGGCATTCACTGATTCATCATGTAGCGACTGCATTTCTGATACTTGATTATAAAAGAAACACCTACCGGTATATGATAGAAATTAGTGAAACAAAGAAATACTTCCGCTCACCTGATGTCTAGCTCTCTCAAGTTCCTGTTCCAACTGTGCCAATTTCAAACGGCTTGTTTCTAGTTGTTGTACATAAGCCTATAAAACAACATTGAAATATAATTAACTTTATACTTCATCATAGTGAATGGCTTCTATCACTTGTATGGCAATCCATTTCCTTCTACCTTTTTCCGCAAACGACTTTTCCGAGCTGCTTCACGATTTTGTGCCAAGCGTCTCTGTATCTGTAAGTATGTATTGAAATAATTGATGTTATCATTGTACTGCTATTGCATTTCTTAGAACAAAAAGGAATAACTTAAGAAGTTCATTGCTTTAATATAAATAATTTGTTAATGGGACAGTAGCATGAAGACAAAACCCTTATAGAATCTTTGTAATTTTCCTTATCAACAATGCACATCAGACAGCATTCAAAATTCCCATTTCATGATTCCATATTCTGCTGGAACCAGTAAAATGTGCAGGAGAAAATTAAAAAACATAAGAGAAGATGAAAACGTGCAATATTCAGATACAAAAGCATAGTTAGTACAGCATTCAGCTAACATAAAACTAATATGCTCTAAAATTATCCCAAACTATGTCAGAATTTTACAAATTCAATTATATCCAGGTATATATATTGAACATCTATCAGGAACAGACATAGGTATACAACCTTAACGAAGCATGATCAAATAGTATTTCACAGGAAAAAAAATCAAAAAACAAAAAGAGGGTTTTTTCGCTACCAATGCAATGCTCTTACAACTGAAACTTTTATTTACTCTATATTCAACAAAGTTAAGCTAGAACTAGTAGAAATCTTTTCCTTCAGTTACTCTGAGAAAAAGTGAGCTCAAGGAGCATGAGTATGCTCCATCAGGAAAACAAATCAAAAGGAAGTTATTCTTAATTTAAATGAAGAGAGAAAGAGTGAGAGAGGAAGCATATGTAGCAAATTTTATCACCTTCTCGACAGGTTTGTTTGCTTCTTGGTCACTTCTAGAAGGCTCCATTGACTCATGAGAAATATATTCAGACTAAAGAAGTTAAACGAGAACGAGTTACAGCCCAAAAATCAGAGGAAAGAACCCAATCCAGTAACCAAGGAAGAAAATATCACGCACTTCACCTTTTTGTCTAGCCTAGTATCCACCTGTACAAGTGTGGATGAATCGGTATTTGGGCTAGCATCACCTTGGAAGGTGTCTCCCCACATGCTAATCTGGTGGAACGGCTCATAAAGACCCATCCTTCTTAAGGTGGATAGCTGAGTTGATGGAGAGCTCATACTCTATCAAACAACTGAAACATGGAAACCAGAAACACAAAATTACTTAACTGAGATCCAATGTCACAAGAATGAATTACTGAAATTTACTTAATGAAACTTGTCTACAGAAAGTAGAAACAAAAAATCAAGATATTGACAGAAAGACGAGCAAAAATGGTTCAAAATGGAGCAGAAACTTGAAGAAAAAGTAAAGTTTACAAAACTAAACCAACAACATTCCAGCCAAAGTCTACAAAGGGTCAGCTTTTCTCCATATAATCACCAATAAAATATTTGTTAGTAACCATCAGAGCTAAAATCTTAAGCTTTCAGGAAAGGGCCTCTCACATGCCAGACCGACGAGCTTGGCACATGGACCAAACCCAAATGCATATTCAAATTCAGAACGAAATTCAGAAACAAACACAAATTCAATCACATGAGAGGATTCGAACCCTGGATTCTTTGGTCAAACCAAGCTCTGATACTATATTAGTAACCATTAGACCTAAAACTTATAAGCTTAAGTTGTCAAGAAAGGACCCAACTAATAATATAAGACTCTCTAACAATATTAATACAATGAAGAAATAAATGTTAATACTGAATAAACTTTATATTTGTTAGCCAGATCATAAAGGTTAAATCTCTTCAACAGTTAAGTTATATAGAAATAAAAAATAATACTTTTCGGATGGAGCTCATCCAGAAGCAGTGAGGAATTACATTGGAGAGCAGGTTCTTCCACCAAGTTCATAACCTTACCTACTCATACTCAAGATTCAGCAAAATCTTTAAGTTTTATGATTTGCACTGGACAATTATAAGTATTATTATATTACAGAAACAGATATGGACAATTAAATGAGAGTTTTAGTAATTTCATTAATAAAACAACTAAATCAAATATGAACAGTCTAAAGAACCCCTGAAACAGGGCATTGTTGTTTTTAGTTTTGATTCAAAAAAATTTGGAAGCCAAATGGGATGAGGTAAACTGATCCTGATTTTACTGTAGTTTCTAAAAGATAAATTCATTTCATGGCTACTGTAACTTATGATATATACTTACCAGGCAACATATACTTGCAATTCAAAATGTCAGGAGATAACTTATCCACAACGCTATTGAGTACTTAATGGTGATGTTTTATTTATTATACTCGGTGTGTAATTTCCCCAAAATGGTGAGACGTCCTAATATTATCATAAGACAATATGAGAAGTGCACAAAAAGAGTAAGCATGATGCTTCTAAAATTTTTATACTTGAACCTATTGGTAAGATCTCCACATCTGTTCTCCTGAAAACCATAATTTTATCTCAAGAAATGCTATAGATGCAGAAAGAGGAAGGCTACTCAACAACAAATCTTGCTTGTCTTTTCCACCTTGAACCAAATGACTTTCTTTACCCTTCAAAAATTGATAAGATGGATTGTTACCTCATCAAGTATCTTGATCACAGACAAGTTATAGATCGATATTCGATATACGCAGATGATAGACAATATGAGCAATCCTCGACCAGCTAAAAGTATATAATTATTATTCGCAAATTTCTTAACTTTGCCTTATCTTCTCCACCCCAGGTCAGAAAAATCAAGGCTCCAAATGATTTCCTCAATAGGAAGGGCATTCAATGTATAATCAAAGAACAAGACAGGAACAAAGAATATCCTAACTACCTACGTAAACATATGGAACTTCCTATTCGAACAGAACACATATATTGCGCATGTGATAGAGATAAAGAGTCAGTGATTCTACCAATAACATGATTTTTTTTTAATACTGCTAACACAAATTTAATTGTTGCAATCAAGATAAGAGCAACTCACCAGACGATGCCAGTCTCTCACCCCAAGTTCAATGCAAAACTGGCGTCAACAATCACATGTTTACTAAAACACAGACCAAAAGTAAAAAAGAGCTCCTCAGTAGCTGGCACTTTACCAAAATAAAAGGTTCCAGCAAAATGAAGAGAATTAAATGAGAACCCAGTAAACAAAACATAAAACATATAAAACTAATCAAATCCAAATTGGGTTGCCAATTCATTAAAAAAAAAAACACAAGAAATCTGGAGCTTATAAGCAACAAAGAGAGTCACCTGCAAATATAAAAGCCTCTACTTGTTTCCTTCAATTAAAGAAACCAAGTCTCACCACTTAAAAGCCCTTTTATAGTAGCTTTAAGTTCTAGTTCCATCCATTAATTCCTGAAAGAAAAACAAGAACCCAAAGTAACAGAATCGAAAGAGTCAAATAAAATAACACAAATGAAAAAGACTGCCTTTTTCTTTAAATTTTTTTGTTCTTTTTTTTTGTTTAGAGTGCTACAGTCAAACGTTAACGTCCCAGTGTTCCCACTTAGAAGTAGTAGCACTTAGCAGCACAATTAGCTTTGAAAATATGCGCATCCCATGTACTATCCACTTTAACCTACGCACTCCCCACGCCTTAACGTACATCCACCTTGTGTCAGCCTTACCTTCCTTAGCTGACGTCATTTCCCGGCAATTTTGGTATGTGTTTCGCTCCAGAATCCAGTAGGTCTTACGTGGGAGATTCTGATTGGTGGGTGAGTTGCTGAGGACGGGCGATGACTACTGTAATAACATGTAATCAGATTAGGAAATCAAATTTAAAAGGGACTTACAAAATAAATCTCAATCTTTTAATTTGATTTTAGGGCCAAAATTATTTTGGTCATAATATATTTGTTCAAAATATTACTTTTAAATGATTTTTTTTTTTTTAACTTTTTAAAAATTCATTAAATCAATTCCTACGTTAGTCAAATTTAACTATCTTAAAAGTACTTAAGTGTGTAAAAAATATTAATACACAATTTGTGTAAGGAGCAGTTGCTTCTTAATCGTAAAATATTTGTATAAATAGCTATATCAAATAGGAATTGTTTTTATACGATTCCCAATGAAATTATAAAAAAAAAACTACTATTTAGATTACAAAAATAAAGAAATTAAAAAGATAATAACTAAAAAATAAAATAAAAATTTATTAAAAAATAAATACAGTGGAGGAGGCAACATCCTCCACCATAATACTCAGGGAGGAGGTCTTACTTCCTCCCTAATGGTCGAGGAGGTGGTACATCCACCCTAATGGTCGGAGAGGAGGCACAGTCTCCTTCGTAAAGTTTTTTTAGGAGTATGCAGCCTCTTTCCAAATCTTTGGGAGGAGGGCGCCTCCCCGAATTAGAGGAAGGAGGCCTTAGAAAATAGAAAAACATCACGGTCTCCTCTCCGTATTTCATGGAGTAGGTTGGCAGCCTCCTCAGTTAACTTTTTTTCTTTTAATTTTTTTTATTATTAAATTCTTTTAAAAATTTTTGTTTTATTTTAATAATTTAATTTGTTTTGAAAATTTGTTTATTGTAATTTATTTTCATATATAAAAAATATATATATATTTTTAAAGGTATATTTTTATATTTTGAAATTAATTCAAAGTGTTATTTTGAATTTTTATAAATAGTTATTTATTGTAATAATTTATTTTTATTAAAGGTTTTTAATTTTGGGATTAATTTTTAGGTGTTATTTTCAAATTACTTTTTTATGTTTTTGTTATATTTAAGGGTTATTTATTATCAATTTTGTTTATTTTGTAATTTTTTTAAAAAAAAATTGGCAACACACGTTAAATTCTTATTAGATATACAAGTTCAGATTAATTTGAAATTTCTTTTAAAGTACCTTAATACTTTGATTCATCTTATGTGAATGAAAATGACATATCAGCTTTAAATTGAAATTTGTCCTTCTTATGCATAATGGTTATTTTGCCGATGCCAATGGTAATGTTTTTGGTTAAGGATATAACTTTTATTCCCACCACTTTCGGACGGATCTGATCCAATTCGATTTCGTGTGGTTCGAATCTGGTCAGGTGAGGAATTCTTTGGATCCGATTAGAATATTATCAACATGTGTTATAAAGTTTTATAAGGAAAAAATAAATTTTGAGCCGAATCTTCGAATGTGTTCAAGTTCGTCCCAATCTGTTTCAATATAAAAAGAAAAATTAAAACAATTTAAAATTTAAAAAATTCAAAAAAAAGTCGTGGTTACAACAAGAAACGAAATTAAGCAACTGACATATTTAATGTATAAATTCAAAATGGCAAATCACGCACCATAACAATTCTCTCCAAAAAAAATTAGCACCACCGAGAAAAAGTATCAAACATAAAAGTCCCTGACAATAGTCGCCCGACTTTCTTAAGGACTTGATGGGTAATTGGGTAAATGTTAGACCTAATTCCCAATTGTGTGCCACATCATCTTAGGGAAATTAAAGTAGGTCTCATCTGGTTAAAGGGAGTTCTAATGGGAAGAAAATAACTAATAATTCACCAAGGGAATGGTTGGTTTACGATGACAAAGCCAACCACACTGTCAAGTGGTCGCCGAAAACCTTTATCAATTACATGTCCTTATTTGGTTTCTTAGGGTTTGCAAGTTAGTAAGAAAGCCTTAAAGGTTATCATTAATTCAAGAACTTTTGACAAGCATTTAATGTCACATTTAATTTAATACAACATATCCCATCTATCAGGGTAATCACCCACGTGGATGTTTAATTCCATCAGTCACGCTACGATTAGCTAACAAGGTAGATATTTGTGTGGCACGTCAGCTGACTAAACACATGTAACCATGTCATTTGACAAAACATGGTGAATACTCACTCCGACATGGCACAAATAAAGTGAAGTGTTGTCCACCCGAGCACACTTCCTCCCCTACAAAATCTCCAAGTAAGCTGAGACTCTGCCTCTCTACCTCTAGACTTTCTAAATTAACTTGACCGTTGTAGTATAAATGTTGGCCACAAGTTGACTTTCCTAACGAGGTTTTTTGGCTTTTAGGTCACTACTTATGCAAGACACTTGAGCTACCTGACCACTACAAACAACCTATAATTCTCACCCTATCAGCTATGTGAGAGAGGCTCCATCAGATAGATCTAGCTCAATTAGTCAACATTACATACATGATACTTTAACCATTTAACTTTCCTATTGACAAGATTTTACCATCAGCAAAAATTTAATTTACATTAAATTGGTAAAATAAATATTAATTAAAAAAATTAATAAAATTTTGGACAAATTATAGCCCACCTACTTAAGGTAACCTAATTACAGGCGAGATCAACTTTTAGAAAGATTCACTAAAAACCTACCTGCCGTTAGCATTGACCATAAATAATATAGTTAGTTGTTTAAAACATATAAATTGTAGGATAAATTAAAGTCCACCTACCTGAGGTATTTCTGATTACAGGCAGAATCAACTTTAGAGAAATTAACTGCAACCCTCCATACTGTTAGTATTAACCGTAAAAAAAGATAGTTGCCAGTTAAAAATATATAAAAAGATAAATTTGCCTCTAGTTAAAAAGAAATTTAAAATAAAATAAATATAAATATATTCTGAATCTGCACCATCCATCCATTCATGAACAAATTTAAACATTTTAAAAATAAATAAATTAATTAATTAAATCTAATATCACCACTATCCATCTAGATATATATATATATATATATATATATATATATATATATATATTTAAAAATTTAAGGATCTGGTGGTCATTGGAAGGAGGGGAGGTTACACCTTCAACCCAAGAACACAATTTTTTTTTCCTTTTTTTAATTGTTCTTTTTCTTTTTGGTTTTAATTTTTTTCAATTTGATCTCTATCGTCCATCAAATTTAAAATTTAAAATTTTTTATTTTTTAATATTTAATATTTAATATTTAATTAAAAAATATAATTATTATGATAATTAATTGGTAGGGATAATTTAGACATTTCATATATTTTGGTCAGTCAACAATTAAATTTGACGGTTAACTAGTTAGTCAATGGTACTAAACTGTAATTACAGTAAAAGTTCTGTTTGATTGCAATTCACCTAAATGTCAAGGTACTCTATTAGAATTTACTATTATTTTTTATATTATTTATATATTATTTTTGTTTTGGATTTTATTTATTTATCTATACACCCTTGTGCTTTCAAATTTTTAACGGAATATTTAATGATCAAGGGTATTTTAGAGATTTAGATAAACATAGGACGGATATTGAGGAAGAAATAAAATTTTAAGGGAAATTTTGGTTAAAAATAAAATTATAGGGGAATTTTTTACAATTACCCCGAACTGAAACTTTAATAATTACCCTTAAATTAACGAGCATTCCTTTGTCAGAGGACCATTTTGGTATTTACAAAAAATGATTTAAGATCATTCTAGTTAAAAGCAGAAGAAAAAAAATGCAAAATGATTAGAATAAGTTTAGACCTTAGGGACTATTTGGTAATTGTCCAACTTTGAAATCGCAAGATTGTTTTGGTTTATTGAAATCCTAGATTAGTAATGTAAATCTTTAAGGGTGTATTTGGTACATGGGACAGGACAGGACAACATAGGACAAGTTGCTCCTGTCCTATGTTTGGTGCGATATGGGCGTTGGACAACGTTGGACAACATGGGACAAAAAATCCAAAATCTTGTCCCATGCTAGACCCTAGGATAAACTGTAGCATAACATGGGACAAGGTCTAAAATGACTGATATACCCTTATTTATTTTAAAAATTACAAATAAACCATTACATATAAAAAAAAACATAAATTTTTTTTTCATCCGCCTCTCATCTCCTCTCTTGCACCTCTATTCTCTCTCTCTTCCTATCCTCCCATCAAGACGCACATCAAGTTTTTAAGAATAAAAAAGACATTTTTTTTGCAGCAAACCCAGAAAAACAAAAATGAAGAAAGCATAGAAAAAATAAAAATGGAAGGAATCATAAAATTATATATATATATATATATATATATATGCTTTTGAAATTTTATTATTATTATTATTATTATATTTTTTTGTGTTTATGAGTTCTTGGTGTGGAGATCCACCAAGAACACAAAAATACAAAATAAAAAATTTTAAATTTTTAAATTGGTTATTTTATAAAAAATTTATTTTTTTTATTTTCTTTTCAATACAATCTCCATCCATCTATTTTTATTTATAAAATTCCATATTCTTTTGGTATAGATTATATTTAATAAAAACATTCAAATTTTGTTATGTCCTGTCCCATTTATCATTAATATGTTGTAACAAATATTAGACAGGACAAGAAGGGTACTCTGGTCATTTAAACATCTTGTATTGTCCTATCCCAGCCTTACCAAACGCATAACATTATAGTACACAGTTCTGTCCCAGACATACCAAACACAATATGGAATAACTGTCTTGTCCTGTCCTGTCCTCTCCTGTCCCACCCTGTTCTGTCCCGTCCACATACCAAACGCACCCTAATAGCATGTTTGTTGCTTGGATAAATTTGGGATTGAAAAAATAATAATAACAAAGCTAGAAAGACTATTTATTGTCCAATTTTTTGTTTATCCCACATATCTGTATAAAATAAACACCTCCAAAATAAAGGGTCTATTTTATCCTCTGTTTTCTCAGTTTTTTGTTTTTGTTTTTTTTTTTTCCACTTTTTCATAAGCTTATTTTACATCTCTTTGCTGGGCCCCTCTCTCTCCCTCTATTTTTTGTTTTATAATTTTATATATTTTATTAAACTATTTATACATAAAATTAACATTTATTTAATTTAATTTAGAAGTTAATTATATATATTATTATTATAACATTTAAAGTTTTAATATCAATTAAAAATAATATTATTTTATCTACAATGAATTTTAAATAGTTTTATTTATTTTAAAAATCTATTTTATTCAAAAATTAAATATTTGCATATTATATATAATAATTTAAAATAATTTAATTCAAATGTGTCACCAAATTTAGTTTAATTTAAAATATTTAAATATATATTTCTTGTAATTAATTATAATAATATGAATTTACCCTAATAGTATTATGATTGATCTCACATTGTATTAAAATATAAGACACAATTATTTTATCAAATTCTATATTACACCAAACAATACAATGTGACAATATTATTTTTATTTCAATCTTATACGACACTAAACATATTATAGTACTGATTTAGTATCTATTTAATCCAATTCAATTTAATTTTATCCTATAAAAATAATTAAATTTAATTTTACACACCAAATATACGTTAACAGTAGTCAAAACTCGATGAGTGTTTGGAATTATGTACTAATTTAAAGGGTTTTTTTTAAATTAATTTGAATTCATTTTGTTTCTAGAAAATATTAATAAAAAAAAAGATGGCCTGACTAGGTTGTTGGGTGGGGTCAATTATTTACACGTCACCATGTATGTCAGAATCTAACAAAAATGCTACAACATGCGTGTGATCTGTAGTATTAGGGCTCCTAAGCTGGAGAAGTGAGTTGCTTTTGACTCGTGTGGCTAAGAGCATCTTTAATGTAAATATGTATTTTTTAGTATTTAAATAGTGTCACATCAGTATTTTTAAATAATATAAATCTACCTTATCAAAAAAATTATAGAAATACATATTCACTTCTTTAATGTGAATATCTAAATAGTAATTTTAAACCAATCATTACAAGTCATTTTTTTCATTCTCTCTTCATTCAATATAATAATTAAATGTATAGATAAAATGTTAAAATTTTATTGGTGGGAAAAGTTAGAAATCCTAGTCAGCATATCAAGGAGGATATCTACAATTAGAAACTCTACTTGATATTTTTTAACTTTTTTTTTTGCCACATCATATCAATATTAAAGTTAGATAATTGTATTGGAGAATGTTTTCTTAATTTTTTTAATATTGATCCTATGTAGCACTCAATTTTTTCCAAATACATAATAGCATTGGAGATGCTCTAACTTAACACAAAACATAAATCAATTTAGAACTCAGCCATTTGAGTTTAAACTCATTGCCACACATAAAATTAATGGATACTATTACTATAATGATAATGTTATAAGAGTACACATGAAGTAATTGTCTTTAAATTGTAATATTCTATATTACATATAAAAAAATAATTGTACAAATTCCTAAATTTTAAAAAATAAATTTACCACTATATAACATTACATAACCTTTTAATACATAAGTTAACATAATTCAAAATTAATTAGTGCATTCATTGTTTAAAATTTTATAACTTTTTTTTAACGGTACAATTACAAGGTTAATAATTAAGATGTCAAGACTTACTAAAATCAATTATTAAATGCGCGGTCTGAATATCTACTCTCATAATAAGGAGAAAAACTACTTACATATACCGATAAATACGTATAGTGAGATTTAAACCCTCACCTTAATCCTCCTAATTATAATTTTTTGACTCCACCCTGCCAATATATCCATTGATTGCATCCTATTAATTAGTTCCTGTTTAGTTTGAATAATTGATTTTGAATTAATCAAGAGTTCCAACAGTATTGTTCCTTCAATTTTGGGTTAGAATAATCTTGTTTATTGTTTCAACTTTCAACTCAAGTGAATGATTCCATATAGGTAAAAGAAAAAAGAATAAAAAGCAAAAAAAAAAAAAAAAAAGAAATGGGTAAGGATTTTTATCATGATTCATGGATGAACTTATTTAAATTAGTTTATTCTGTCTTTATAATAATTTTATTTTAAAATATTTTTGTAATATTAATTTTTTATAGAAAATTTGTGTACTAGTTTTTTTTATCATTGGTAACCATAACAGAACCCTTATATATATAAAACTATTATAATTAATTTAAAATTTAAAAAAGTAACATGAATCGAAATTACAACTTTCACGGTACAGGTGTGTGAGGACATACCATTGCACCAACACTTATATTAGTTATGAACACAATAACAAAAACATAACGTAAGAGAAGGGAGATCATAGTAGACTAAGAAAATCTTCTCAAGTATCATACAATTACGGATGGGAACACATAGGGTATGGGGCGGATATTGTCATATTCATACTCATACCTCTGTCTCATTGCACCCATGTACCCGCGAAATTATGTGGGTACGATGCAGGTATGACTTTATATCCATACCCGTTAATGTACTCATGAAATTGTAAAAAACGTTTTAAAAAATTCATAAGCAATTTATGTAGTAAAAATGTATATTTGAGTTTAAGATTGAATCAATCAGTTAGTTTATTTAAATTCAATTTTAAAATTTTAAATAATCAAAAGTTGTATTTGTTAAGAGTTGTGTCTGTATTTAGATTTAAAATCATCGATATTTTCCATTCTTTGCATACATTCTGAAACTGAAATACACACTAAAGTTCGATAGAATTCAGAAATATCCAGTGCTTGAGTTCTGAATTGCAACAGAGAATCCTAGGAGACAGTTGTTTAAAGTTCTATAAGCACCAGTGTAGAGAGCAATTTCTGTCTTAAGGCCATTGCTGTATAGCAAGACTCTGTTATCTTCTTTCATATTCTGGTACTCAATTTCTTCTTTTATTGATTAACAATTTTGTTGTACTGTAAGATCTTTTATATATATATACTACAGTATACATACGTTAATTTTTTTCTGTACTTCTTCTGCTTTTGTGAAATCCTTCTCCAATTTTATAATTATATGATTAGTGATTGTTGATTTTCTAACAATCTTAAGATAAAAATTGAGTTGTTTATCATGGATCAACAATCTGGTTCCAATAAGAACAGCTTTGTTGAGAAGTCTGAGAAATTCAAGGGAGTGGATTTCCGACGATGGCAACAGAAGATGCTGTTCTTTTTAACAACCATGAACCTAGCAAATGTGGTTCAAAACTGAACCATGAACCTAGCAACAAAAGATACTCTGTATAATGTTTATTCCAATTGCAAAGCTGTAAAAGACTTATGGGAGTCTCTTGAGAAAAAAAATACAAGGTTAAAGATCCTGGTTCAAAGAAATATATAATTGGCAAATTTTTAAAATTTAACATGGTTGATTCTAAGTCTGTGATTAAACAGGTTGAAGAATTACAGATTCTTATTCATGAACTGCATCTTGAAGATTGTTCAATCAGTGAGTGATTTCAAGTAAGTATCATCATCGAAAAATTGCCACCATCTTGAATGATTTCAAGATATATCTCAAGCACAAAAGAAGAGAGATGTCTGTGGAAGAGTTAATCTTGAGGCTTCGGGTTGAAGAGGATCACAGGAAGGGGGATAAATGTCTGTTCAAGTCAACAATGCAGAAGAAAGAATGTCAAAGCCAAAGAACCAATTCCAGAATAAAAATGCAAAAAAAAAAAGGTTGTTGTTCATGCACTAAAGGGAAAGAACTTTAAAAAAACATTAAAGGTTCTTGCTGGGTGTGTGGAAAAATCGAACATAAGGCTCGAGAATGCCGTTACAAGAAGAATTTTAATTCTGCCCAATTGAGCAACAAAAATCAGACTAATGGTCTTATTGCTGTTGTTTCTAAAACTAACATGGTGACAAATACTAAGTGGTGGTGGATTGATAAAAGTGCAACCAAGCATATATGTGCATACCGAAATATGTTTGCGGATTATCAAGAAATCAACAATAAAGGGAAATTATATATGGACAATGATTCTATGGCTAATGTGATTGGCAAGGGCAAAGTGTTGCTGAAATTTACCTCTGGAAAAGTAGTAACATTGTTGGATATGCTACATGTTCCTGATATGAGGAATAATTTAGTTTCTAGTCCTCTCCTTAGTAATAAATGATTTAAACTAATTTTTGAATTAGACAAATTTGTATTAACTAAGGGTGGAATGTATGTAGGCAAAAGCTATTTGAATAAAAGGCTATTTAAACTTAATGTACTTACTATTTTTAATACTAATAAGAAGAATAATGGTTCCGTTTATTTTTGTGACTCTTTTAATTTATGGCATGCTAGATTAGGTCATATAAATTTTCGTTCTCTGTATAGAATGGTTAATCTAGGATTGCTTCCACAATTTGCAATTGATTTTAATAAAAAATGTGAACATGTTCAGAATTAAAATTTGCAAGACAGACTTTCAAATCTGTAATATATAGATCAACTGAATTATTTAATCTAATACATACGGATCTATGTGATTTTAAATCTACACCTACAAGGGATGAAAAGAATTATTATATTTCTTTCATTGATGATTGCAGTAAATTTTGTTATGATATTTATTACATAACAAAGATGAAGCTTTAAATGCTTTTAAAAAATATAAAGCAGAAGTTGAAAATCAACTTGATAGAAAAATTAAAGTTTTTAGATTGGACAGAGGAGGAGAATATAATTTTTCCAAGTTTTCTGAATTTTGTAATATTCATGGAATTATTCATTAAATGACAACTTCGTATACTCCACAACAAAATGGAGTAGCTGAAAGAAAAAATAGAATATTTAAAGATATGATCAATTCTATAATAAATAGTTCCGGTATTCATCATAATTTGTGGGGTGAAACTTTGGTTACTGCAAATAAAATATTAAACAGAATTCCACATAAGAAAACTAATAAATCCCCTTATGAATTGTGGAAAGGTAGATTACCGTCATACAAAATTTTGAAAGTGTGGGGTTGTCTTGCAAAGGTTCAAGTTCCTTTACCAAAAAGAATTAAACTTGGGTCGAAAACTATTGATTGTACATTCATTGAATATGCAAATAATAGTGCTGCTTATAGATTCCTTGTTGTAAAATCTCTGATTCCAGATGTAGAAGTAAATATAATATTGGAATCAGTTGATGTTGAATCTTTTGAGGAAATATTTCCATACAAGGAAAAGTTAATTGATTCTAACAAAAAGAGAACTTATGATGAAGTTCAAGGAGAATCTCCTTCAAAAATTTAAGAAGAAATTCTATAACCAAGAAGAAGTAAAAGAACTAAAATTCTAAAGAATTTTGGTCCCGATTTTTATACTTTCTTGACAGAAAATGAACCTCAAACTTACAAAGAAGTTATGGTTTCTCCAGATGCTTATTTATGGAAAGAAACAATTAAAAGTGAGGTTGATTCTATTTTATAAAATCATACGTGGAAATTGGTTGATTTACCACCAGGAAATAAACCAATTGGATACAATTAAATTTTTAAAAAGAAATTAAAGGCAAATGGAACTATAGATAAATATAAAGCTTGTTTAGTAGCTAAAGGTTACCGCCAAAAAGAGGGACTGTATTATTTTGATACTTATTCTCTAGTATCTCGTATTACCTCCATTAGAATGCTAATTGCTATAGCTGCAATTAGAAATTTAGAAATACATCAAATAGATATAAAAACTGCATTTCTAAATGGAGAATTAGAAGAAGAAATTTATATGGAGTAGCCTGAAGGGTTTATCGTTAAAGGTTAAGAAAATAAAGTATGTAGACTTGTCAGATACTTGTATGGACTTAAACAAGCTCCAAAGCTATGGCATGAGAAGTTTGATCACATAATGATCACAAGTGGTTTTAAAAACAATGAATGTGATAAATGTGTGTATGTAAAAAATATTGATACTTGTTATGTAATAATATGTTTATATGTTGATGATATGTTAATTATAGGATCTGATAAAAAGATAATAAATAATACTAAACAACTTTTGAAATATAAGTTTGACATGAAAGACATGGGTCTAGCTGATGTCATTCTTGGAATTCAAATCAAAAGAAATAATGAGGGATATGTTCTCACACAATCTCATTATGTGGAAAAGGCATTAAAAAGGTTTGGTCATTTGGATTGCAAATCTTCCGCTACTTCATATGAAATGAATATCAAGTTAAAGAAACACAGTGGTAAGACAGTATTTCAGCTTGAATATTCACAAGTTATTGGAAGTTTAATGTACTTGATGAATTCAACTAGGTCTGATTTAGCTTATTCTGTAAGTAGGCTTAGTAGATATACTAGTAATCCTGGAAAAGAACATTGGAATGCACTTGTAAGAGTTTTGAGATATTTAAAGTATACTTGCAATTTTAGGTTGCATTATATGAAATATCCACCATTGTTAGAGGATTACAGTTATGCAAATTGGATTTCAGATAGTGCAGAATCTAAATCTATCAGTGGATATGTGTTTACACTAGCAGGAGCAGCAATATATTGGAAATCCTCTAAACAAACCTGAATAGCAAGATCCACAATGGAGTCTGAGTTTATAGCATTTGATAAAGCTGCTGAAGAAGCAGAATGACTACGTAATTTTTTAAAGGATATTCCGCAGTGGTCTAAGCCTGTAACTGCTATCTGCATACATTGTGATAATTTAGCTGCACAAATGAGAGCTAAAAATAATATTTATAATGGTAAATCACGACATATTAGGCATAGGCATAATACCATCAAACAATTGCTCTCTAATGGAATTATTTTCATTGACTATGTAAGGTCAAAAGAGAATTTAGCAGATCCGTTAACAAAAGGTCTACCGAGAGAGCAAATAAAGTATAGGTCAAAGGGAATGGGCCTGAAGCCAATTGAACTGGGCGAAAACCTAACTTAGCTAATTGGAGATCCCATGGTCTAAGTTCATTAGGAAAATTAGTTTGGTTTAATTCAAGACCGAACACACATTGGCCTATTCCAATTGAAAAGTATGTTGTCTGCAGAAGTACATAGGGTATGGTAATACATTTAATAACATTAATCTCTTGTTATTAAGAGGAATATGGCTAAATATTTTAAATTAATGTTACCTATATAGGAGTAATGCGGGGTCGCATTTTTGAGAATATAGTTGAATTCTCTAAAGTTCCTACGAATTCGGGATTTGTTCAGGACCAAAATGAACACCACTGTAAGAATTAAACTGTGTAAGATTTGAGTTGTGTGTGATATGTTGTCTAGTTCTTCTATAGAAGTAAACAGTTCAAGATTACAAATCCACTGTGTCACTCAGAAGTTTCGATGTATTTTCACTAAGGGAAGTTCAAGTTCAAAAGACACTTACCCTAATACAATTCATATATAATTTCTCTCAGTTTCATTTGCATTTAAACATAATCAACTTTCAAATCAAATGTGAGATATTGTTGTAAAAATGTGTATTTGAGTTTAAGATTGAATCAATCAGTTAATTTATTTAAATTCAATTTTAAAATTTTAAAATAAAAAAAAATCAAAAGTTGTATTTGTTAAGAGTTGTGTCTGTATTTGGATTTGATGCAGAGTTATATCTGTTCAGAAATAACTCTTCAACTTTTATAAATACAGAACAAAATAATGTTAGAAAATCATCGATCTTTTCTATTCTTTGCATACATTCTGAAACTGAAATACACACTAAAGTTCAATAGAATTCAGAAACATGCAGTGCTTGAGTTCTGAATTGCAACAGAGGATCCTAGGAGACAGTTGTTCAAAGTTCTATAAGCACCAGTGTAGAGAGCAATTTCTGTCTTAAGGCCATTGCTGTATAGCAAGACTCTGTTATCTTCTTCCATATTCTGGTACTCAATTTCTTCTTTTATTGATTAACAATTTTGTTGTATTGTAAGATATATATATATATATATATATATATAGACACACACACTACAGTATACATACGTTAATTTTATATATATATATATACTCTATACTTCTTCTACTTTTGTGAAATCCTTCTCCAATTCTTACAATTTTTTTTGAAACATCCAATTCTTATAATTATCTGATTAGTGATAGTTGATTTTCTAATAATTTAAATCTTGATAATTACATAACAATACAAATTTATTAAAATTTTAATTAAATTTCAAATAAGCTTCCAAGTTTCAACACAATAACAAAATAAAATTCAAATATCCAAATAAACCTTTAAGTTCACCATAAATGAAACCATGAAATAGACTTGATAAATAATAATTTTAGGTTAGGTTTTTACATTAACTCAAAAAAGTTAGTATAATTTATTATCACTATAAAAAAAATATTATATTTACTGCGACTTTTTTACTAGGGATGTTAATCCGTGGTAAATATTAAAAACTTTGAATCTTTTTTTACAAATTTTAAGCCTTTTGTCGCGCATGTTCCGCGGTAAAAAATTTTTTGCAACAGTTATCACCCGCGATAAAAATTTTTGTCACGACAGTATTTGCAGTACCTTTTATCTCGGATTATAGCATATATTTTTCGCGGTAAAAAATCACTTTTTTGTAGTTCATTTTTTAATTTATTTTAACGGACATATAGGAAAGATATGAATATTTCATGCCCACCCACGTACCTAAATAGCAATATTCATACCCACCCATTGCGAGTGGGTACTCAGGAATGTCTCCATTCTCAAGTTAAATTGTCATCCCAACATACTATAAGGTGGAGGCTTCTAATTGTAGTTTACATATAAATTACGTCATGAATGATCATAAATCCTTTAGTTATTACCCGAGAAAGTGGGAAGATCAAAGATTTGATTTTTGAATATGTGATAATGATGATTTAGTCAGTTATTTAATTTGTATTCTGATAAAATTCAAAGTTAAAAACTTCAAGCAAAATTTTTCTCAAAAAAAATAATTAAAAAAACTTCCAGCAAATTTACAACCTTTTTCAACAATACATTAGTACGGACTATTGTAGATGATAGAATCTACGGTCAAAGTCAAGGTAGGACCAACAATCTGCAAAGACAAAAGAGAACGTTCAAGTACTTAGATCACTGAGGTGGTGCTAGTTAAAGAGACTTCGACGCTCGAGTCAGCAAGTAAGCTCGATCAAGGAAAGTAAAAACAAGAAAGATTAAACTTGTTATGGTCACTGTTGAGTGTAGTGAGCTATGCTGGATTTTGAGCCTGGGGTGCTGAGTATACTGTAGTGGACTGGTATCGAACGTAGTTGAGCTGACAGTGTCAGGGTTTGACGTCGACTTTATCGAGTGAAGGCTTGATAATACTTGTTTAGAGTGATGTCGAGTGTTATGTCTTAGTGATGCTGGTAAAATCGCGTGACCCTTGCCTGTGAGGCAAGGGTTTATATTTATAGCAAAGAGTTTAGAGCCTATTGAGGTTTGCTGAGAAAATTGTGCCCCAAGATCTCAGGTATCCCTGAAATCTTGAGGAGAGGTTAGACCTATTTAGTTGTTGCCCAGATAAGGTCTTCTTTGACTCAGTCTGCTTTGGGTTTAGGTCTTAGCTAATGAGCTGTTGATGGGCTTTTGAGTTTATCTAAAATATTTTAGGTCAGTTGCAGGCCTGTGTTTATTTTGGATCCTTTTTTTACCACTACAACTATTTTTATTAACAAATTACCAAACTATTTTTAATAAAATTAGTGCTTTTAAATCATTAATAATCATACATCCACCTATAACTCAAGTTGTCAGTATATTTTTCTTTCACCATGTGGTAAAGGTTCAAGTCTCACTATGCTTATTTATCAGTATGTGTAGGTTGTTTTCTCCACTGATTGTGCAAGTAGATATCTCCCGTTACGAGAATAAATATTCGAATCGCGCGTTTATTAATTGATCTCGATAAGTCCCGATAGATTTGTTATTAATCTTAAAAACAATCATTAATAATTAAAAATGAAATTAGCTCTGGTGGCCAAGGGAGGAGGGCCCGCAGGGGACATGGTCCTACCATCCCGCACAGAAAAATTGAAAATTTTCATTAAAAATTTATACACTAACTTTTAATTTTTTATATTGCACTTAAACCCCTCCAAATAAACTCACATTGACTTAGTAGATAAGAATTATATTCTCTTCTTTCAAACCCAAAAATTGTAATAGTTTAAAAAGAAATCATTAATAACAATAGTTATTTTCTTTTTTAAGTACTGTTCCCTTAACCATATCAAGTTGCCCTATCAATTATTAGCTTTTGTTTTTGATTGAGAAGATATATTCGTGGGGTGTGTGTGTGTGTATAACTGCAAAAAAGTAGTCAGTCTCCTCCATATACTTTGGCTCTTGCCAGACTAGGAGGACAGCAGAAAAGAATACCTCCTTTGCTTGCTTGTAGAACAGTAGAAACTAATAAAAAAGCAGAGATGGAGATGACAAGAAGAAAGCAAAAAAAAAAAGTAGTAGAGAGAAAAGGACTGCCCGTATTGAAGAACAAAAACGCAGAAAAAAAAAAAAAAAGTGATTGATGGCCTCAAAAGTCAAAACCCTGAACCCAAAAAGGGTAGCCGTCTGTTTCTCTTATTGATGAATTTCCATGCCATCCATCACCTAAGTGCGCGTGTCATTTCTACAAATAAGTGCATCAATTCTATCATACTTTTACGTAGCTCAGTTACGTGCCTGGTAAAGCCTCTATTTCGTTTAGAATTGTATCACGCTTGTTCATATCTTTTATGATTACATTTTTGGGAGAATTTCATTTGAATCATAACTCCTGAGTTATCCTTCACTTTTTAATAATATTTTATGATGCACATTTACTCATGATTTAAGTGGGTTAGTACATCTTTCTCTCACATTAATAATGAGGATTTAATTTTCCACAATGCACATTTACCAGCATGTGTGGGTAGTTTTCTCTTCTTATTGTGGGAGTAGATATTAACGGTAAAAGGTATCAGGAAGGGTAATGACGTCTTGCCAAGTATTAAAATTGAAAATACACGTTTGGACTGATAGTTGTCAAAATTACAAATTTACCTACACTTGAAATTATAATTTTACCCTCCCTTAATTAACTAAAATTTGTTTAAAAACAATTCTTTTAAAAAAAGAACAAATAACACTGAATCTATCTGAGATTTGTTGAATTACACATGAAATCAAAGTTTACAAAAACTCACATTAAATTCCCCTGGTTTTAAGTTTGATCGTTAAAAGTAGAATTGACCGTTAAAAAAAAAAACTGGAGAGACTAAAGCCTATTTTTTAACGGTCAAACTTGACATCGGGATAATTTAGTGTGATTTTGTACAAACTTCGATTCTGGGTATAATTCAACAAACTTCAGGTAGGTGCAGTGTTACTTGTACTTAGAAAAATAAAAAATAAACAATCCTTACAAAAAAAAATTAAGAATCTCAATCTGGATCTCCATCTTCACTTTTCCTTTTTTTTTATAATTTTATTTTTTCTTTAAAAACCCAATCTATTTCTTTTTAAATTTTTATAATAATCCCCACCATCCATCTTATTTTAAAAAACTTTTGTTTTTTTTTTTTGTAAAAATCCTATCTATTTTTTTAAAAAAAATTTAAATTTTTTTTAAAAAATTATCACCGTCCATCGATCTTTATTTTGCTTTAAAGGATTGTTTATTTTGTTTTTTTAGGGAGAATTGAGGTTTAGCATAATTACCCGCATAAACAAGGTTTGAACATATCAATACAAACATCCACTGATGTTTAATTAATATTACATTGACATCCCTTACCGTCAACTCGAGACCGTTAGTGTTTAACGGTTAACGATACGAAAAGTCTTAAAATACCTAAAATACCCTTATTTATATTTTTAAAAATTAAAAATAAATTTTTATTATATTAAATAATTAAATAATTTATTAAAAAATTTTAAAAATTTTTTAAAAAAATCTAATGGACCAGATGAGATCTGGTCAATTAGATGAAGATTAAAATATATGGACCAGATCTCATCTGGTCAATTAGAGGGAGATGAAGCCTTTCATCTTCATCATTCTAGATTTCATCTTCGTCATTTTATCTTCATCAAAATTAAATAATAATTCAAAAATTAAAAAAATAATATTCTAAATGATTATTAAACATTTCATCTTCATCAATCTAGTTTATCATCTTCTTCAACAAACTCTCATCATTATTTCCAAATTCAATATAATACATATACATGAATGTTGTAAATCTTCATAGCCAATTACCCGTTCGGATAGCGCATATAGTATTCCAAGTATTAGGTATACAAGGGAGACAACAACAAACAACAATACCGATAAGACATGCCACAACAAGACAAATCACAACAAACACCACATCAAAAGCAAGGAATACAATGCAGAGCCTGCAAGAACAAACGCAATCTGTAACCCCGTAAAGAAAAAGCTAAGAAAACCAAATCACTTTGAGAACAAGTTATGTTAACGAACCAATAAAGCTGCGGTGAATTGCTAGGTAGAGTTTCACCACTAGCAGTTATCCAGTAGAACCCAACAATCCACCACAGAAATGAAAACATCGTATTTGCAGACTCCATATTTTTTGGTAAATTGTAACCACACAAGACACAAACAATCAAATATAACCTTGAAAAGCAAATATGTTTGTGTTCATTGTGAGTTTACCTGGTTTCATCTTTATTGTGAGTCTACTCCGGCCCAAAATCATCAAAACCCCCACCTTCGCTGTCCAACCCTAAACTCGAATTGCCAAAACCATGATCTCTCCCTTTACCGCCCCGTCTTTTATGCTCCATAAAAATGCATGAGACATGAAATAGACACTGTGAAGGACCAGATCGCATATATCTAGTCCTTCGCTTTTAATAACCGCGGTGCACGCTCTGGCAAGCGAGCGCCGGCAGTCGCCTTCTGAGATAGAGCTTTGGGCTCTATCTCCCACATCTGAGAGAGATGGTAAAGGACCAGATCGCTTTTATAATCGTCGAGTGAGATCTGGAAAGCGTGTGCCGGCGATCTCTTTAGAAAATGGAGCTTTGGCTCCATCTCCCATATGAGTTGGAGCCAAAGCTCCATTTGTTTCAGAAATCTGAAACCATCATTTTTAATTTTTTTTTTTTTTGCAATGGACCAAATGAGATCTGGTATATTATTTTTTTTAGTTTTTTTTTTAATTTTTTAAATAAATTAATAAATTATTTAATATAATAAAAATTTATTTTAATTTTTAAAATATAAATAAGGGCATTTTAGACTTTTAGTACCGTTGACCGTTAGACACTAACGATCTCGAGTTGACGGTAAGGGATGCCCGTGTAACATTTTTAAAACGTCAGGGGAGGTTTGTGTTAATATGCCCAAACCTTATTTATCCGTGTAATTATGCCAAACCACAGATAATGTTTGTATAATTCCCCCATTTAAAAAAAAAAATCATTTCAAGTGTAAAGACCACAATAACCCTGAAAACGTTAGTCGACAAACGTTTGACTAACAGATGAGCTAAAGTGATGAATCTTTAAAAATTTAAGGGTCACAGAAATCAAAACATGAGACATTCTTAAAAAGAGAAGAATAGCTCAAAGCTTAATTAGGGATCCAAATGAAATGCTTCCTAAATTTTTAATTATTTGTACAAACATACTCATGTAGACACATACTTCTTATCAAGTGTGAAGGTCCATAATTTTTTTTCTTCCATATGGATATTAATTAATTAAATTCAATTGTTCAATACATTTTAGGATAATTGAATAATGATTTAATTTGTCCTGACATAATTTGGAAATACACATCGCTTGAGGTATGAATAGATATATAAAATAAATATATATTCTTTTTTACATATCATTTATGATAGTAACGATTTGAATATGAACTATTATCATATTGAATGACGTGGTGTTAAAATGAATATGATGTTAATAATAGAGAATTGAGTAAACAAATACAAAAAATTAAAATTAAAATTAAAATTAAAGTTGAAAAGTGAGAGGAAACGTTGTGTTGTATTGTCACAGCGCATAATGAGTTATATAAAATAAAGAAAAGAGAAAAAGGAAAGCGTGTATGCATGCAGCAAGATGGTTGGTTAGTTTGGTAATGCCAATCTTTTTATATTGTAAATAGGTTATGGCTGGGGAATGTCGTTATCTTAATTATATTATTATTTCCTATATTGATGGAACATCAAAAGTGTACTCCAAATACTACTTTGTCTTTATATATTATACACTACTACTACTTTATTTGTTATTATTATTATTTTGAAATAAATAGTGTACTTAGTGGGCTTATATTGGTAGGTCTACCTTACGTATTATTATGGGATTGAGGAAACGTTTTCTTTTTATAAATTTATTATAATTTTTTTTTTAAGAAATCCGTTCCTGTCTATTTACTATAATGAGTTTATTATTTAATTTGTCACAACTTTTATATCTTAATTACATATTTTAACTATTTATATTTAATTTTTTCAAAGAGGTTAGATTTATTTAAATAATTGATTTGATATCTATCATAGATATGAATTATCTTGTCTAGTTAGAGGTGTTGTGTTTATATATATATAAGACAAAAAAGGAATATATGATCACCACTAAAAAAAAAAAAAAAAAAGTGGAAGAGACAACGGTCCGCCGCTTTCCCCTGAGCCTCATAATTTTTTTTAAAAAAATTAATATATAAAAAATAAATTATATATCCGTCGTCTCATAAAAGTAGCATGAATGAAGGAATTAAGTTTTGTGCTTTTATGATATGAAGTAAAGTTGAGAGAGTAATGGCATCTCCTTCTCTGGCCGTCCATGGAATCTTTAACCAATTATTATTCTCAATTTGCTTTGCTTACCCACGTACGAATCTTTAACCAACTCATGTAAGATTACTTAATATGAGATCAAATGGATCTTCTTTAAAAGTAAATTTTTTTTTTTTTTAAAAAAAGCTATTATTTTAATTGACAAAACCTAACTACTTTTTCTTTTTAATGGTTTTAAAATATCTAGGAAAATATCTGCTTAATTTGTGGCAACTTGTGCAATCTTAGGATATATCATAGTTCCCATATATTATTAGTTTATGAATATTAACCAGTCACAAAAAAAAAAAAAAAAAAAGGACCATAAAAGTAGCTTAAGGTGTAGCCAATATTCTCCATCTACAGGGATTTTTTTTTTTCTAAAAAATATTAAGAGCATAAAATGACATTTTCTTTTTAGTCATCGAATCAAATCGTAACTTAAATTCCTACCCCAATAAGGACCATTATTAAGGTCAAGATTTCATCTCTATTAGGCAATACATGTGCATTTGAAAAAAAATAATCAACACCTAATCACTGAATTATAATTACAATATTTTCTTTTATTATTATTATTCTTATATTAATATATTTTTAAATTTATCTTTATTCAGATATTTTTATTTTTAAAAGAATTAAACAATCAATATTTTTGTTCAGTATTTAGAAGGAAAAAAAACAAACAGGTCATTTAGGTTTTAGGTTTCAGTCCTTGTTCATTAAAAAAAATTCAAACTCATTCAGTCTTCAGATAAAAAAATAAACGACCTCTAAACTTCAAGAAAAAAAAAAAAGAAAATCTTATGTGAAATCTGGGTAAGTATGACATAATCAGTTACGTTATTTCATATGATGTGAATTCAATATGTGACTGGTTTGTCACGCTATATGATATGATATGAACTGTACTAGCATATAATGCCCATCACACTTGTGTTATTTTTCATAGTAATTAGTAACTATAAATTTACTCGAGAAAAATATACATATACCTTCTTGGTTATCTATATTATCGTGATATGAGTTTTAATTTACTAAAAAGCAATTGAAGTTTATAAATTAATAGTGTATAAGAAGTTATTAATATTAACTACTCAATTTTAACAATAATAATAAAAATAATATGTTGCAAGATTTTTAAAAGTTTAACTAAAATATATTATTTTAGGTTCGAACTATCGCAGGAGACTATGATTCTCTAAAAAGTTTTTATAACAAAATGAAGGAAAACTAGGCCAACTTTTGTACTTAAACATTGGATGCATGATTGTGCGAATAAAGAAGTCGTCAATTTATTAGGGGTTTTTCACAGCATATATGATTAGTTTGTACAGTATATGTAGTGGGTTGTGTCATCTAGTAAAGATATATACCGCCCTTGTAATCTATTCTATGCCAAATTTGGTGGGCGGAGAGAAGAAGAGAGTGTGCGATTGGAATTGCTTTTGTTCCAACATTTATAAAAGTGCGAAAGTGCATTCACAAAGTGGCATATTAAAGCCACTTTAGACCATCACCGGTTGGGTGCCACAATAATGGAAGTTGGGGATCCCACACATATCTCCAAAAATGAGTGATCACTTGATGGGAATGTCAATCTGATTGGACCACTTTCCCAGCACAACCCAATTACCCCAACTCCTCGGCAATTTGTAAGAGGAAGTCATTTTTAAAAAGAATAAATTACAGTGTAACTATTTAAAATATTTCTAGTGACTGCTAAATTAACTGGAAACTCCCTGCTAGTAGAAGAGTTGATCATTAAAAAAAAAAAAATGGTTGACTATTAAAAATATTTAAAATTTGGGATAAATTACAGTCTACCTATCTGAGGAATTGACTATTAATTTTTAGAGAAATTGACTGCAGACCCCCTATTGTTAGTCAATGTTAGTTAAAGTCATATTAATATTAAGAGTATTTTAGTCATTTCGTCTTATTTTTAAAATACTTTTTTTTTATTAAAAAAAACAGTTATCTTAGATGAGATAGACAGTGGAGATTTATTTATTTTTTTTAAATAAAATAAAATTTATTATTTTAAATTTTAAATTAAAAAAAACTTAAGATCTTTACCATCCATCTCCGAATAGACAATAGAGATTTAAAAAGAAAGAAAAAAAAAAAAGAAAGGTGAGATCCATGGTGGATCATGAATCGCGAACCCAGGTTCGTGATGAGTTCACAAAGGTTGAAAAACCAAGTTCGCGCAAAGGGGGAGGCTCTAGGCTCCCTCTCCATGGCCACCAGATGGATTTTAAAAAGAATGAAAAAAAAAAAAGAAGAAGGGTGAGATCTTAATTTTTTTAATTATTTTTTAAAATAAAATATTTTTTTAGATAAATTTCAAGATGAACGGTGGAAATCTTAGATTTAATTTTATTTTTTAAAATTTTAAATTTTTTTCATGAATGAATCTTCACTATCCACTTAGGTGGTGGATATTCAATATATATCTTTAGATGTTTTTAACTAGGGATAAATTTATCTTTTACATATTTTAAATGATCAACTATATGCAGTTAATTTTTTTTAAAAGTTGATTCTGTCCATAATTAGGGATACCTCAGTTAGATAGGGGTATAATTTGTCTTTTTCAAAAAGTCCCTATTATATGTCACTTTATTGACATAAGCCTTAAGAGTCAGTTTAAGCCTCTGCAATTTGCAAATGTTTTCCTTGATATTGGGCTAAGCTAGACAGCATCACAGTTTTAGAAAAAGCCCATCCCAAGTAGTATTTTCCAGAGTCATACGATGCGAGTATGCGACTTTCATTTGGAGTCTGGACAAAGAAAAGCAGAGAATTGGCGAGGAAATGATGGTATTGGTGTTTGGCCGTTAAGTCTTGACTCTAAAAATCCCAGAAAAATAGCAAGAAAACCAGTAATGGCTGTTAACAATAGAGAATTATTAGTATATATCTCTAAAAATAGGAACATCTTCAACCAACCCAACCTTCCTCGCACATCTTTCGCTCCTCTTGACTGCTTTATGTTGCTCCTCGTAACTCTTCACTCCTCACCCCATCTATTTCCTCACTCTACATACAAACATCTAATTCTTTTCTTTCTATTATTTCCACATTTCCATCTTCATATTATATAGTAAGATGATGTTGACTCAATCTTGCTCAATCGACATGCTGGATATTGGTATATATGAATGAAAATAGTGTTTGTTGATGAATAAATGATACAAGTATGGTGGTGTCTCCAAATAGAGGTGATCATGAGGAGCCACTGGCTAAACAAGGTTCTGTTTATAATCTCACTCTTGATCAGGTTGAGAGTCAACTGAGAAATATAGGTAATAAGTCTTTGAATGCTATGAATTTGGATGAGTTACTGAAAAATGTGATCTCTGTTGAAGAAGCTCATCAACTGGTGCAGAACCCTTCTTCTTCCTCGTCTTCTTCCTCATCGCCCCCTCCTTCATGCTTTCTGGGAAATATTAATCTCAACGGAACATTGAGCAAGAAGACCATTGATCAAGTTTGGAAGGAGATTGTGCATCATGATGAGCATGTCAATGAGGTTGATAAACAAGCTGTCCAGAAACAGCCGACACTTGGAGAAACAACTCTTGAGGATTTTCTAATGCGGGCTGGTGTTATCAACTTAGGGGGCAATCAAAATCATCATCAGCAGCCCTTTATGGCAGCTATTGATCCCATGGTTGTGGTCTCCCAACAGGCAGACTGGTTACATTTTCAAATGACAGCTGCTCAGCAGCATCAAATGACACTCATTAATACAAATTTTAATGTTTCTGACTCGGGTTATGACAACCATGTAGTGGATATTGGCTACTCAGACAACCAACTGGCTGCTATGTCAATGCCAGCAATACCTGCAGCATTCTCTGATTCTAAGGTGATAGGGGAGCCGAAGAGGCCATATTCAGATGAGATGATGGAGAAGACTATTGAGAGGAGGCAAAAGAGGATGATCAAGAACCGTGAATCGGCTGCCAGGTCAAGGGCAAGGAAGCAGGTAATTGATTATATTATATATGGATCTTATTTGTATTTTTCATTTCATTTTTTTAGCACAAGATTTGCAATGAAGTTACATCGTAGTTTTATTGGATTCTGTTGGTCTTGTTGATTAAAGGCTTATACCAATCAATTGGAGCGTGAAGTTTTACAGTTAAGGGAAACAAATGGTTGGCTCAAAAAGCAAAAGGTACAGTAAGTCAATTTGACAGTGTGTTTAGCATACAAGGAAGCCTGAAAAATGAAATAATTTACATGTATCTTGTTGTTTTAGCAGCAAGTGGAGATGCTCATGTCTTCCTATCCAACTCTCCTGCCCAGACATCAATTGAGACGAACAAGCTCAGCTTAACTCTAGAGTCTGTTTATATCTTCAATTTTTTTTTTTTAGTTTTATCTTGTTTATTGTTTATTCTTTTTGTAGATGAGTAAAGAAATTTTTTGGTTTGCATTTTGAGCTTTATCTTATATTGGAGGCTTTGTTAGTTGTTGGAGATTGGAGAGTATGATACTTGATGTACAAGCTGCCAAAACTCCTAACCATTATAAATCAGAAAGAAAAGGAAAAACATAGTAAAAGGAGAGCATTATAATATATACTTTCCAACTCCTACTGTTCCCCACCAATTCATAACTCACTTCAAATTTTTTACTAGATTTTTTTTTGTAAGGGATTTGTCTCATATCATTTCTTAACAATTGTTTTTTTGTTTCAAAATTCAAATAGAGATACTAAATGTATCAATATTGTTAAAAAAAAAAAGGATTTAAGAGAAACATGTAAATTTACAAATCACCCAAATATGTTTTATACTTTTTTTCAAAATATTGAAGTATTAAAAATGCATAAAATTCTTCATTACCACAAAGCCATTACAAATTTGTTGATTAAAAAATTACTACAAAGCCTAAATTATTTTTTTGCCTTACTAACATATAAGTTATAATTAATATAGATCACAAGTGATATTAATCAACTCGCATATCATATAAATTGATTAAAAAAAAAAACCTGTAGTATTATTCAAATTTGTAATGTCTAACATTACTTGTATTTGGTTTCATTCTCAACTAGAAACCTAAAAATATTCCATTAAATTTCTAATGTCTAACCTTCATATTTTTATTAGTTTCGTTCTCAAAATAAAATACATCAACGAAAAGTTTTGCATAACATCTTGCAAAGAAAGAAAAAAAAAGAAAAAAAAAAAAGGAAAACATGGTGGTAAATGCTTGATGCTCAAGATTTAAAGGAACTAAGCGATGCATGAAGCATGATAGACACCAGAAATTAACAAAAAACAGATTCCATCATGATCGGAATTCAATCACAATTAAGAATCTAAAGGAAAATGGAATTTAAAAAATAAAATAAAAGAGGAAGATTTGAAAATCTATTAATAAATATATATATATATATATATTATTCACATATAAACACTGATTTAGATCATATCTATGTACATGTAAACATGACAGATTGCAGAAATTTTACGAGTCAATCCTCTCGACTCGCCTCTGCTTCAATACGCCTATTCTTCTGCCAACCTATCATCTTAAAATACAAATGAAAACTTAATCAATCTAAGGATTATGTGGAAAGAAAGAAAAGAAAAGAAGATATATAAAATACTAAAACAAAACTAAACAAATGATATTCAGACTTCGTTATATGAACACGGACATGTGCATTCAACTACATAACAAGAATATAGGAGACCCATAATCTTAAATATTTACCCACTCAATTAGGAGAAATATTTTACTGAGTTGAGAATGAAACTAAGCCATGTCCCCCCACAATTTTGATGATCAAGTGATAATAGTAATAAGTAAACATAGATACATAATAATCAAATGGCTTCTGTCAGTTTTTCATGTGATGATGACAAAACAATAAAATCCCTGAAACCATGGCTCTTTAAGCTTCTTCAGCATATTATGACCGCAGAGGCAAAAATTGACATTAATTCTACAGGAAGAGAAGTTAACGATCTACTTGAAGCACATGCTCCGAGTTCTCTTTTTCATCCATACATGTTTATTGTATTTGTTCAAACTAGGACATCCAGGAGAAGCAGTGGCTACAAGCCACTATTTCTATTGGTTAAAGCTATATATTTTAAAACAAATAATGAGACTATTAACTATCTCTTTCTTCATTGTCATGTTGCCTCTAATTTGTGGGCTCGGTTGTGCAAGGAGTTGAAAATTGTTTGGGCTGCCCCGTACTCATGCAATGCTATTCTCATGGAAAATTGTTTTGCTTTTCGTACATGGAAAAAAAGGCAAAGTCTCGTGGAGATGTGTGGTCATGAGTCTCCTTTGGGTGATATGGCAAGAAGTAAATAACCAGATCTTTTAAGATGAAAAAGAAGATCTGTTTGTGGGAAAGAACTAGATTGTTGGCGTCTTTGTGGGTTTCGATGACAAGGAGTTCTACTTCCTTTTCTTTATCCACCTCAACTGGGCAGGGGCAATGTTGTAAATGATTTTAGTTTTGAAGAGTGGTCAGACATCCTTTTCTTACCAGAAATGCAGTGTGTTGGAGGTTGCAACTCCATATTGAAGATGTATTACCGAGGACTTGTATACTTTAGACTTATTTGAACTCAAAATGTATTTGTGCTCGTGCATGTGTACAGCAACTGTAGGAAGTATGATAGTAAACTAGAAGTACAATATTAGACATACAGTGTTAAGGGATGCAACTCCGTATTGATGATGTATTGCCGAGGATGCATATGATTGAGACTTATTTGAACTACATATGTCATCGTGCTTGTGCATGTGTAGAAAAACCAGTAGGAAGTATGATAGTGAACCAGAAGTTACTCTTTAAGCAACTTCAGGAAACAAAAAGATTAGAGACAGGTTCTCCTGAAGATATTTGATGTAATTCAAGGTTGATTATTTGTCATGGTTACTTTGGGATACCAAAAGATAGTCAACTTCATCATGGCCATAACAAGTTTATAAGAAGGGAAATGTGTCAGTGTGGGTACTTACAAAAAGAAGACTGATGGCACCAGGTCATTTCTTTGTGGCATCAATAAACATAGCTCGAGTCCAATGTTCAACATCCTCAATTTGTGATGGTGGGGGAGGAAAAGTGGGATGCTCCACAAGATCCCATCCATCAATAAGGCTTTCATTCTTTCCAATATCTGACATCTCAGTTGCATAAAGAAAACTGGCTGCCGAACTGGGAAGATTATCACTTAAGTTTTTCTGAGAGGCAAATAAATAATATAAACATCAATTGAGAGTTTTACATGTGAAACCCAATTTCATGCTACCCTAAATGTTAGCCACCCTTCAAGGCCAAATATATAATACAAAAATCAATTGAGATTTCAAATATGCAAAACGAATTTGGAACCCAATCTCATATTATCCTAAATGATAGCTGTCCTGAATATAGGAAATATAGGTGCAATGAAAAAGATATACCAATATGAAGCAGTGAACTTCTGTATCAAAGCCAAAACGGAGACTAGGAGAGATCAAATCATGCCACCAAATTTTCAATAATGGTACACTTCTTCTCTCTCCCTCCCTGCCTCCTCTCTTTCTCACTAAATCCTTTAATAAAACACAGACATATATGTTTTCTAAAAAAGAAAAACAGACATATATGGACACGTTGTGGTATATCATTTTAGCAATTTTAACAAGCTGCTAGTAAATTGGAAGTTAAGGCTTCATACAGAGTAGAAACAATCAAGCACATAAGTGTGTGACAGTTGGTTTATTTCTAAGTCTTCATCCTGCCAAAAACCAATGAATGGATTGTGCCCTTACTATATAGTTTATATTTTTAGCAACTATGAAATGAAAAATTATGTTAGTTGTATTTTGTAACCACCGTGAATTATCCAAAGAAAACAGAAAGGAAAACCCAAAAAAAAAAAAAAAATTTAAAAAATTAAAAATGAAAGAGGATATTAATTAAGTTATCCACAGAAAACAATAAAAATAATTCTTTAAAGTAAAATCAAGGGCCAAATTTATACCGTTATGGAAAACATGTATGCACTCTCCAATAAAGTGGTAGATGAAATTCCAGAATTCATATTCCAAACAGATTTGTTCAATTGTTGAACTTGCTTGCATGACCTGAAATCAAAAGATAGTGTCATGCAAAATAGCATCACAAATTACATGTACAAGCAATACTTTACTTTAAAAAAAAAAAGTTAATATAGTTCATCATCCATGACACTGTTAAAAGATTCTCCCAAACAAATTAGCATTTTAGCGGCTCTTATAAGCGACCAAAAAGTGTGTAAGAGTCTAATCACAACATAAATTATACAAGACTAGATTATAGAAATCTTCTTGCTTGAGCAACCTTCACATAACTTTTTCTTCAGAATCATTTTTTCATTTCTAATTCATTTGTCTAACCATTCCAATCAACAATTATCAATTGCTAAAAAGAAATACAGATATGAAAAAGAAACATATTGTCTGATAATGTTTTCTGCAAATGCAGAATTTAGATGGGATTCATTTGGCTGGAATTGCATAATAAACTCTACATGACATGGTGCACCTACAACCTCATGCCATTTATGCTGGTTGCCTAATTGTGAAGCTACTATTAAAAAATAATGGAACAAGAGAACTAGTTTAGCACCTTGAAGTTGTCAGTTTTCATTAGGCCCAAAAGCTTAAACTATGAAAAAAAAAATACCAACAATAATATTTAAGCTCTCTAACACACATCCTCGCATATAAGACCAATGGCCTTGCCATGTGGCTCAAGTCCAAACACAAACACATAACAAATTTAAATATAATCGTATGGGGGAACCCGAACCCAAGCACTCTTGGTAAAACTAGCTTTGACACCATATCAGTAACCACTCAATTCAAAAGTTTAAACTAATTAGCTAGAGTCTAACAATAGTATTTAAGCACTCTAATATAAGTCATGATGTTACTAATCTACAAGGAAAGAGAAAGCTCAATTGTTAATTGCTGGAGAAATTCAAAATCAAAGAATTAAATTAAATAGTTGGGGTGAAAAACTATAACTTAAGGAAACAGAACAATGAATTTTCAGAGCCCAAAGATACCCACCAGACTGGTAATAAGGCCTATCACAATGATTAATGCTGTAAGGAAATATTCACATAGAACTTTCAAAGTATCGTCCAAAAAGGTTTTTCTCTTTGGATCTTGTATACAAATTACTAAATTACTCATTGTTAAACTAATTTAGCACATGGTGGAAAGAAAAAGTGGAACATGTACCTCGAACATGCCATTTTTAAGGAGAAAACTGATCGAACTTCCTTAGATGAAGATAGTGTAGCTAATAATTTAGCAAATGCTTCAAAAGTTGATGCCTCGGAGGGAACATCTAAACATAGCGAGTTATAGCAGTAAGCTGTTATGCATGCCACACTTTTCTTGAGAAGAGAAATCCCTTTCTGCAGGTCCTTATGTGTTTCAACAGAATGTGGAGATGCGGAAGAATAATTGAAGCTGCTACTTCTAGAAGAATCCAGGTGGGGCCTTCTCTCAGATTCCATTGAAGCAACACCAAAATTACTTGAGCTTCTGTCACTCCAAGAGTTTTCTCCACTAGACGAACAATAATTTTGGCGATGAATAAAAAGGGGATACTCATTGCTGCATAAGAAAAATTGTATTCAGTCCTATAATCTGATATACCTAAGCTAGCCTCATCAAAATTACATTCCCAGCCAATATACCTTCGAGAAGAAGGGCGTGCATCCCAATAGGAATCTCTTTGCCATATTCGAGAGCAAGAACCCTGAGATAATATTATAATATTAGTACAACAAGAATTAGACAAAACAAAGAATCCTCAGAAAATCAAAGTAAACAGTAGCCATAGAAATATCAGCACAGAAGACCACAAAGAATTCATGATGTAAAGATTAGATTAAAATTAATAAATGCTTGTCAGCATATTCATGTCCTGAGTTGTTTTCCATCCAAAGTCCAAACGCTATTTAAGACAGAAAAAGAAAATCCATCATATCAGCTATACATTCTGATTTACATTTTCAGAAAGTTGCAATAGATTGCACAAGTAAAAAAAGAAATTATTTGAAAAACACTTGCAAAAATAATTCAGACAAAACCTTAAAAGAAGTTCTGAAGAAACTTTTAAAGCATGCTCGTATAAAGGTTATAAGTTATATAGCATACTGCCTAAGACAAAAGCATTTCTCTTCAGTCAAATTATCCTCCAGCATCAATTGCACTTTTAATTCCCTAAAAGTTGGGTCCATGGGGTCCCTGACTTATTAAGAAACTCAGCAATTCAAAGTAACCCAGAACCATGGTGTTGAGGGAATCTTTTAGCAGTTACATAGAAGAAGCATCAGTGCTTACCGCAAAACCTGAGTTATGGAGGACAGGAACTGCCAAATTCAGAACAACGAGATTTAGAAGTTGCACCATATATCTGTTTCCAACCAAAGGTATAACTGATTAGTGTCAAGCAGAAGAATATCCACACATATTAACCAATTGAACAGAGTTTTCAAAAATAATGATAGTGTATTCCACTACCAAGAAAGTACACACGATTGATTCCAGCAGGACAACCTCGGTATAAATTGTCCATTAATACTATAATCATTATCATCATTATTAATTATTTTAAAATAACCCAGAAATCTCTTGAGTCTGCTTTGCAAACACAAGTTCAAAACAAAGGCCCTTGTCAAACCCTACAATCTTTGGAAACAGGTAACTTGTGTATATTTTGCTAGGTAAGTAGCCCCAAGGAATTGAACCTGAAACCTTGTCGGAGCAACAAGTTGACCGCTAGACCAACCCCTTACATTTTGCATTATTAATCTTATTAATTTATTAATCAGAATAAGAACAGACAAATTGAATTAATATACATGCATATATCATCTTGTGAAACAAGAAAAAGCATACCCCAAAGAGGCAGCAAGCTCTTCCGATGAAACAGAGTGTGGATCAAGTCCTCTTGGTAATCGTGCACCACAGATCTGATCATATTGTCCACTGGACCCATCTCTTCTCTCACCGTCTACATTCACCTAAAGAAACAGAATATGTATCTTATTTGGAAGCACCATTATTAACAACCCAAAAAGTTGATATCCACATTCTAGAAAGAATAAGGCACATTGGGACCCACTTTAAGAACATAAAATTACACTATAAGTTCAAAACAATTACAACCACAGATACACAAAAAGGAGAGATATGTCTAAGAAATTAAATCAATTTTGGACTAAATACGAAGAGGAAAACAAACAACTATTTATTATTTTCAGAGAAAATTGTGGCCCAGTTTTCTAAATCATAAGGCAGAGTAAGGTCTAAGATTTCCCACAATTATCTTTATAGCATGTTCTTCAATATTTTACTGCAAGAACCCCTTAAAACCACATCCATCACAGGAGAGAAAAAAGACCACAAATATGGCAAGTTTGTTCATCTTTAATAGGCCATATTACAAAACTTCACAAGTTCTTATATCAATCCTGTCCAGTCTGTTTATCTTCAGAACCTTTCTTCTATTCATTCAGAAGTTACATCCTACTGTGGAATCAAAGACCCTTTTCTTTCACCATTTAACAGTACAAATCTCATTTCTAAACTTTACACACAACAATATCAAAAATATACCAGGTGCAAGGGGGAGCATATGTGCATGAATTTAGTAAAGAAAACTTGAAATATTTGTTAATCATTTACGGTTAATATCTAAAAGGAAATCCCCAGCCAAAACAGCAATATAACACCTTGAAACTTAAACTTAAGTAATAATGTTTAAGTCTCAGCCTTAAAAGCCTTGGTTTGTAACCAGGTACGCATCTGGTGCATTTTTGCATCTCAATTGGTTTGCTGTACATCTCAGGTGACCAGTCTTTTATTTTATTGTTTAATCATTATAAAAAACATACATTTTATTCTTCAGCTATATTGGAATCAAATGGTTGTGTTGGGGACCAATTTTCTTTCTAACCATGTTCACTTATTATTTATGTATCACCACCCGTCTACTTTGAAACTGAATGTCAACCATATTTCTTTGCATGCCAGTATTCTCTAACGGCTCTGGATTGTGTATCTAATAAAACTCTCATTTAAACTAAAAAGAAGTCTTATTTAATTTTCACAAGGGTTTAAACAAGACTTATGCCTTCACATATTTATCAACAATATGGGTCTTAATGAATCAAAAGTTTTAAATAGCAAATGAAGTTTTTAGCAGCTGACTAAATATGGCTTTGTAAAAGGTATTTGAGTTCTAAAATAAAAATGTTTTGAAGTTTACACTCCAAATGGCATTAAAAATTCAAGCAAGTGACAAAATCATCAAGATTACATGATTGATAATCAAGAAAATCACATAAATGAACTTACTAGTCACTTAAAGAAATCAAATAGCATTTACTCTTGAAGTCCTTACCCGACGTTGGGGGAACAATTTGCATATCTGTTTTATAACCACAGACTGTTTATGAAGAAGTTCCGAGACGATTGCCATCTGCAATTTAAAAGAACGTATTAAGCAAAATATGAGGTTTTAGTACTGATAGGACATTATATATAGGCCAAAAGATGAAAAAAAAAAAAATTACATAGACATCCACCGAAAGAATATAATGAGAACATAGATATCACAAACTATTGAAGTAGAATATTATAAACTAAACATATGATTCGTCACATCCTCCAACAAACATGTGATTAAGAGACAATGAACAAAATAATATCAACGTCATAAAGAAATTTGGACAGTATGCCTCACATGCCCCAAGCTCTGAGTGCAAACAAGGTTAGGATAGAACTTCTCTAATTTTTCCACACGATTCTTTTCCAACTGCAAAAAGAAAACGTATACATTAAAACATCTTCATCAATACTAAGAACAAAATCCAACCCCATATAATATGATAATCAATTATAATTCACAACCCAATTATGACTAACATTAAACATGAAAGCAAGGACACCATTCGTACCGTGGAACGAGCTGATTCAAGGGCGGCATACTTGACTTTCAAATCATAAGATGTACTCTCAATCTTCGACTTTCCTGCAAAAAAAAAAAAAAAAAAAAAAATTAGTCTGTAAAGAAATAAAGCCAAATTAAAACGGCTTATGACAGTAATAAAAAAGCAGGCCAGCCAGCCAACCTTGCAAGAGTTGGTCTTTACTAAGTCGTAGCCTCTCCCTCAAATTGGCAAGCTTCTCATTTTGAAGGACTCTCCAATTCAGCTGATCATCCGCCTTCCCCTAACCAAACTCACAAACAACATTAAACTAGCAGTAACATATTATTACATATAACTAACTGTAGTACGCAAAGCACAAATCAAACCTTAGCGATAAGGATTTCACTCAATCTCAAATACAAAGCATCCCGTCGACTTTTTAAGGATTTCAGCATAGTATTGCACTCATTTAATCTACAAATTTGTCAGCCAAATAAAAGCAAGCGAAAATCATCAAAAGCATGTAAAATAAGCTTAATTGTTTTGAAATAATAATAAAATAAATCGCACCTGTAATTGACACAAACGGCACAAATAGAAGCGCGATTCGAATTCTCGCAAATGGCGCAGCAACTGCTTCTTTTGTTCATCTTCTGCTTTATCATTAACAAACCAAAACTTTTAATCGCTCTATAATTTTGAATTAAAGTGAAGGAATTGGATTTTTTTTTTTTTGTGTGTATTGTTTTGAAGAGAGAAATTACCGACAGTGTAAAGGAGTGGGACCGGAGATGAAATCGACGGTGGAAGATCACCGGAAAATCATGAAGTAATCGGGAAACGTGGACTGGAATCAAGATGGGTGCACGTAAAATTATTTACATATGCTAAGGTGTACAAGGAATAAAATTATATTATGTTTTATATAAATGGTTTCAATCTATAAAATAGCTTCAGTAATTTGAATTTTAAAGAAATTAGGTTTAAATTTTCAGAAAACAATTAGGAGTCTTTCGTTGAAATTTCTGTGTAGGTTTAAACATGTAAAAAAAAAAGAAAAAAAAAACGTGATGGAATCGGGCCTTTAAAAGGAAAAATTGCACCAACAAAGTAATATTACACAGTGATAACTCTTAGCATAATTATATGAGGTTTAGCTAATTATATTCGGAATTAAAGTTTGCATTAATTGACACCAACCTCCCCTCACGTTAACTTTGACCGTTAAAATAAACATTGACTTTTGCCAAATTAATTATATGACTAGAATACCATCTTAATTAATATTATCAATTCTTTTTGAGTTAATTACACTCAAACTCCTTGAGGTTTGACTAATTATGCTCAGAATCAAAGTTTGCATTAATTGACACTAACCTCCCCTCACGTTAACTTTGACCGTTAGAATAAATATTGACTTTTGCCAAATTTATTAAATAACCAAAATATCCCTATTAATTAATATTATCAATTCTTTTTAGGCAAATTGCAATACGATACCCTGACATTTTATCATATTACAATGAGATTGCACTTTTACTTAAACTACAATGGAGTACCTCAGATAATTCTCAATTGGTCCCTAATGTAATATAAAATATCACTTTTTGAACTAATTTTATTTTTTTAACTCATATAGTCCCTAACTTTTTTAAAATACATTAATTTAATGTCTATGACCAAAATTTTCACAGTCAAACCTAATATAAAGTATAAACTGGTCATTTTATATTTATATTAAATTATTAAATTAGAATGATACTTTACCCTTTAATTTTTTAATAACTTTATTTATTTCGATAGTCCAATAAAATATTAATATGCGTTATAAAAGTTTAATTTTTTTAACAACACTTATAATAGTTAAATAATAAAATAAAAATGATAAAATTTATTGAAAATAAAAAATAAAAAAAATTTAAAAATGTAAAAATCTTAAAAGTAATATGATTTCTTAAAAATAAAATAAAATTTAAGATTGAATAATTATAAAACTCAAAATTTAGTAATCTAATACCCCACACACACACATACATACATAATGGTTTTATTATTTATATATAACGGTTTTATTATTATATTTTGATTTTATAATATAATAATAAATGCATGTATATATATCGTAATTCTATTATAATATATATATATATATATATATATAAAATGTATATATACTATATAATATACTCTAAAATATGTATATATAATATTTTTAATATTTTAATTTTTTTTGTTAAACTTGGAGTGTTATAAGTATTTAATCTTGAATTTTATTTTTATTTTAATAAATGACGTTACTTTTAAATATTTTTAATTTTCAATAAATTTTATCATATTTATTTTTTATTTAATCATTTTTAAGTACTTCAAAAATAATATAAATTTTATAATAAATAACAATTTCTTATTGAGTTATCTAAAAGATTAAATTGTTTAAATGTAAAAATAGGTCAAATTTGTATAGTATTTTTATTTTTATTTTTAATAAATTTAATTATTTTATTTAATCCTTTTTAAGTGTTTTTAAAAAAATTAAATTTTTATAACGTATATCAATTTTTATTAGACTGTAAAATATGAAAATTGTTAAAAAGTTAAAGGGTAAAATCATCATTTTAATTTAATAATTTAATAAAAAATATAAAATTATCAATTTATATTTTATATCAGATTTGATCGTCAAAAGTTTTTAGTCATAAAGATTAAATTAATGTATTTTAAAAAGTTAGGGACCGAATGAGTTGAAAAGATAACAATAGATCAAAAAGTGATATTTTAAAATATATTAGGGACCAAATTGGTAATTATTCAGGGTACTCCATTGTAGTTTAAGCAAAAGTGCAATCTCATTGTAATATGACCAAATGTCAGGATATTTTATTGCAATTTGCCCATTCTTTTTACTCTTTATTAAAAAAAAATTGATGGTGGAATTCAGATTGGATCTCCACCGTCCGTCAACAATGAGGGACGGTGGAGATTCAATCTGGATCTTCAACAAGAACAAAAAAAAAAAAAAATTTTTGAAGCTTGAATGTCTGGGTTCATTCGAACCCAGACTTCGAACCCTTTGTGGGTTCGATTGTGGGTTCGAAAATGTCTTCGAACCCTCGTGGGTTTGATTTCGAACCCATAAGGGTTCGAATCGAACCCTATGGATTCGATTTACCCAAATCTGGATTCCACGAACCTAGAAGGATTCGATTCGATCTCGAACCCAGAAGGATTTGATCTTGAACCTAGACATTCAAGCTTCAAATTTTTTTTTTATTTTTTTTGTTCTTGGTGGAGATCCAATCTGGATTCCAACATCAATTTTTTTTTAATAAAGAGTAAAAAAAATTGATAATATTAATTAACAGGGGTATTTTGATCATTTAATAAATTTGGCAAAAGTCAACGTTTATTCTAACGGTCAAAGTTAACGTGAGGGGAGGTTAGTGTCAATTAATGCAAACTTTGATTCCGAGTGTAATTAGCCAAACTTCAGGGAGGTTGAGTGTAATTAATTCTAATTATATAAACATCCTCTACAATCTATTATACACAGTTAAATTTAAGGTAAATTACAATATAATATCATAATATTTGGTCATATTACAATAAAATCGTATTTTTACTTAAACTACAATTAAATACCTCGAATAATTATTAATGTGGTCCGTAATATATCTATAAATATCAGTTTTTGATATGTTTTTACTTTTTTAACTCATGTGGTCCTTACCTTTTTTTAAAATATATCAATTTAGTTCATATGACCAAAATTTTAACGGTTAAACATGATATAAAGTATAAATTGACCATTTGACACTTTTTTTTATTAAATTATTAAATTAGAATAACGCTTTTACCCATTAACTTTTTAACAGCTTTACCTATTTAAATAGTCCAATAATAAATTGATATATGTTATATAATTTTTTAAAAAAACAATACTTAAAAATGATTAAATAATAAAATTAATATGATAAATTAATAATTAAAAATAACAAAAATAAATTTATATAATAACTTTATAGACTGAATACTTATAAACTCAAAATTTAATAATTTAATACATATATATAATAAATTTATATATATTACAGTTTTGTTATTATATTTTTATTTTTATAATATAATAATAATAAATTGATATATATTGTAATTTTATTATTATATTTTATGTTTATAATATATATATATATATAATGTATATATACTATATAATATACTCTAAACACATATATATAATAAATCCAAAAGTTGATTAATGGGGAGGGGAAGTCTTTGTCAATAAATCCAAAAGTTGACTCCGCTTGTAATTGAGCAACCTCAGAGGAGGTAGGCATTATTTACTCTATAATATTTTAACATTTTTGTTTTTTAACTAAATTTTGAGTTTTATAAGTATTCAATCCCAAATTTTATTTTTATTTTTAATAAATGATGTTATTTTTAAATTTTTATAATTATTTTAAATTTTTAATGAATTTATCATATTTATTTTTTATTTAATTATTTTTTAATTGATTTTTTTTAAAAAAAATTAAATTTTTATAACACATATCAATTTTTTATTGGATTATCTAAATAGGTAAAATTGTTAAAATGTAAAAAGTTGGAGGGTAAAATCGTCTTGCTAATTTAATAAAAAAGGATAAAATAGTCAATTTATACTTTATATCTGGTTTAACTATCAAAATTTTGGTCTTATAGACTAAATTTATGTATTTTGGAAAAGGTAGGGACTGTGAGTTAAAAAAGCAAAAATATGTCAAAAATTTATATTTTTAAATATACATTAGGGATCAAATGATAATTGTCCGAGGTACTTGGTTGTAGTTTAAGTAAAATTACGATTTCATTATTCTGACGTGTGAATTTGATCAACACAATTAACAACAATTATAAGTGAAAAACGAATGGTAAAAGATTAAGAAGAAGAATTTTTAAAATGGTTCGGCCTAATAACAATGCCTACATCCACTATTCTTATATTACTATTAATGAGCTCGCTATATGTGTTTCCTCTCAATTTTTGTAACCCTTTGTAACAGTGATGATCTCTCCCTTTCATAGTGTGAAGAGATGGAGTCATTATGTTTTATATGGAATCAAATTCCTTTAATTTAGGAATCAGATAATATCTATGATTTATTACAATTTGACCAGAATATAATCACTGGAATTTAGGAATTAAACACTAATTCCAACTCTGCTGATTGATATAATAAAATCCCTATAATAAGGAGATATTCCCTTATTTGAAAAATACGCTTCGAGTTGAGTGTTATGCGAGCTGCAGTTATACTGTCAATGAAAGGTGATGTAATGAAACCTTTTAGGACGCTTAGGTGTTGTAGCCCGCATAGAACTCCAGGTTCCTTTCTTCACTTCTCTTAATTGTGGCATGTTTGTTGTGTGGGTTTTATTACCCTTTCCAACTTGCTAGGCCTCATTCCCTTTCTCAAGCTCATTAGGCTTTATTGATATTTGGGCCTATTGAGCTTAATGAAATTAGGTACACAACATTAGCCCCTAAGCTTCTAGCTCGAAGGTTTAGTGGTGGAAGCTGTGATAAGTTTCTGTAGGCTCAGCAAGCTGGGATTTTGAGGAGTAGTTTCCAATTCGCTTTTTAGGAGATCATAGATCGCCTTTCCAAGTCGCTTGTGCTAGGTCATTAGGGCAGTTACTCTTCTGGTGAGTGGAAGCTATCTTGTCAATCGCCATGTTATCAAGTGCATTAAACGTGCGTGTTACATCATCTGTCCTTTGAGTATCCCGCCAAGTCCCAAGAGAGAATCCTGACTGTTGATTCCCATAAGATCATCATTGTTTTGATCTAACGACTGGGGTTTCGTGGTATATATAAATCCATTCCCACCATTTTCCTCACATTTTCTATACTATGAAAAATTTTTCTTTTGCAAACTCTCTCTCTCTCTCTCCCTCTCTCTTCAAATGCAGTTTTAAGAAAACTCCGTTTGCAACTCCGTTCGCGGTTTCCAGTCATCGAAAATATTCCAGAACATTGATCTTGGTGTGAGAGGCATTCTCCGGAGACTAACAACCAACTTTGCTCACTGTGAACATCGCGCGTTGCTATTTACGGTGAGTTCTTCTATCCACTTTTTTTTTTTCCTGATTTTCTTATCTTTTGGTTCTTTTTCTTTGGTTTTCCGGTGTGCCTGAATTTTTTTGGGAGCCTGGAATGTGCTAAGTTTTTTTTTTCTTTTCTCTTTATTAAGTCAAGAAAAATGGTCACGAGATCAATACAAGTAATAAAGAGTGAATAGAGTATCGTTCCCTCGAGGACAATGAATATCAATTACTAAAATTAACTCAACCTAATTCTATTTGGAATAGCAATATTTTAGAAATTGCAAATTAATTAAAAACAATAAAAAAAACAACAATTCGAATTCAAGGGAATTGAGGCGTTAGGATATTCGATTTCACTTGGTTATTATTATCAAACACTTCTGAGTTACTATCTAGATTTTATTACCGATGGTTGAATGCGTGCTTAAACTAGTTTAACCAATAATCTCTCTCAAGTATTACCAGAATTATTCCATTGCACACCAATACCCTATCTCTCGATGACTACTGAGTGCGCGAGAATACATTAAGAATAAATAAACATAAAACAAGCAACACAAACCAATTACTATATCTCTATATAATTTAGTATGTGATAGACATTAATACGAGCACGTGACGGGTGTCTCCTTTCGGTTCATAACCCAACCACCTATAATGATTCTAAGTGATGATTAGATACAATAGAAAGCAATAAACACAATAATAGCTATTCAACACATTAATAACAAATCTAAATAGAAAAACTCAATTGTATTCAATAATTAATAAACCAAGATCCATCATCAATCCTAATTATGTAAAATTAGTTCATGCTTAAATATAATAACAAAACAATAATATTCTTAATTCCTAGCATGACTAATTACAACGGAAAAGCAAAGGAGAAGAAATCTTAGAAAAAACTTCGCTGATTCCCAATCGGTTGCTTTCCGAGGTCATGCGAAATTGATGACGAACGCGATGCGGAACGAAGATGATGTTGCTTCCAAACCCTAGAATTTCGACCTCCTCTTCTTGTTGAATGAGTCTCTATTTATAACTTTCCCTAATGAGAATTTGAGAAGAAAAAGAAGTCATGAAATTGTGTCCAACAGGCGCTACCTAAAAGGTAGCGCTTCTTGGCAGCGCCACTTGATGGAAAAAGCTGGAGCAGAAAAAGGTAGCACTTCTTAGTAGCGCCACCTGATGGCCATATCTTTCGAACCAAAAGGTGCTACGTAAGAGCGCTACCTGAGGTAGCGCTTCTTAATAGCGCCACCTGATGGCCATATCAGAACCAAAAGGTGCTACCTACGAGCGCTACCTGAGGTAGCGTGTGCTTGGTAGCGTGCCGCCTAGACTCACTCTTCAACTAGATTTTACGGTCTATTGATCCGAAATCATTCAAAACATCATCGATCATCGAATATCACCTGCACACTAAATAAACACATCAAAACGTCCAATTTCCTCAAAAATCGAGCAAAAACGATAAATAATCAGGCCGCAAAATCATGCAAAATATGACATTATCTATACCTCCAAACCTATCTTTTGCTCGTCCTTGAGCAAAATTGGAATGAAACAAAAACGCAAAACAAAAATAAACAAATAAAGTAAACTATCCTAATCCACTTTCGTAGGTAAACACGATGGGACTTAGCATGTGCCATAAGCCTTTAAACCCCTAGGTGTCTCTAGTAGGAGGAGTTGTGTCTCCTGAGGGTTTACAGCTACGACACCCACAAACGTAATCCCTGCGCGCTGAACTCGTTGAAACACTTACTTAAAACATACTATCGAAGACTCATTCATGCATGACATACTAATAATCAATAACTAAAGCTCGATATATGAAATTAAACATTAAACAATATCTAACTAACCAATGCTTGAGTTATCATAATCTCAAAACAAACACATTTAAATGCCATTGATATAATTCGCCTCGACTCTACATCTCACATGGAATCTCTCATTATAGCTTTTAGAACCTAGGCTTATACACTCATTCAAATATATGCGAATTGGAGTTTATGCACAATAAAAATCAAAATTTTTTTCGCATATGAGTATGTAAATAGAAAGACGCTCAAATTATGCAAAAGATTTCATGAACAAATTCAGACACTAAGAACGAAATAAATCACAATGCACACACATACTCTTAAATTGGAATCATCAAAAGATCAGTAGGTCTTTTTCTCTGTTGTAATGGGGCCAAGGGTGGAGGTTAAAGAACTTAGGATCACAAACACAGAGGTTTTGTAACATCCCGGATTTCGGATAATTAATTTTATATATGTGAAAATAAATTTTGTGATTGGAAGGGGTGTTAATGTAATTAAAAGTATATTTATTTTTATGATTTTCAGGTGGACCAGATAGAACGGTTCAAAAATGAAGTATGAAAAAATTGAAAACTGAAGCAGAGAGCATCGCGACCTGGTCACCGCGACCACAGGTCACGATGGTTTGCTCGCCATGGAAAACGCGATTTCGGGCAGTGAGCATCGCGACCAGTCACCGCGACCACAGATCACGATGAACTGCTCACGATGAAAATGGCAAAATCTGGCAGTGAGCAACGCGACCACCAGCGCGACCAAGGGACCGCGAGGTGTGCTAGCGAGGAAGGCGGTGCAAACGCTCCAGTGAGTACCGCGACCTGGTGGCGCGACCACAGGTCGCGACGACGGTCGCGATAGCTGAAAAATATAAAAAAAAAAAGTAGCTTCTCGCAGAAGCCAGAAAACAGCACAGAGAGAAGAGAGAGGCAGAGAGCGAGAAAGAAGAAGAGAGAAAGAAGAAAAAGAAGAAGAGAAAGAAGAAGAAAGAAGAAAGGGAAAGAAGAAGAAGAGGAAGAGGAAGAAGAAAAGAGGAAGGAAAGAGAGAAAAGGAAGTGTAGGTGAAGAGAAAGGGAAAGGAAAGGAAAAGAAAATTGTGGAACCACGATTTGTCGAACGAAAAACGGTATCCAGGTTGGTATACTTTTGTTTTCGGAATCTTTACGAAAAGTATTAAGTATTTCGTTTTCGTTTTCGTTTTCGTTTTCGATTTCGTTGAACTTGCTCGTTTTCGATTTTCGTATGAAAATTGTTTATTTGATATGAAAAATCGATGATTGATATACCTATTGTTAATTTTGGAATGATTTTATGTTAGATCTCATTTTGATCGTGCTTTCGAATATTTCCATTTCGTTAGAAATACTTGATTTAGATTTTCGTATAACTATTGATTATTTTTCTTGAAGAGTATTATGTGAATTGTATGTTTATTGAGCAACTATTGTTTACTGAGTACCTATTGTGAAATTTATTGTGAATCTAGTTCATCGGAAACGGCTCTAGGATACTTAGACATAGAAATGGATATAGGAGGTTGGTATACCAGCTGGGTTTACTGAGCAGTACTGCGCCGCTATTGATTGCTATTGATGATTATTATGTACCTCCTCATGGATTCGTCCAGAGGCAGGGAGACACGTACCTCCTCAAGATTCGTCCTGGGGGTTGGGAGCCACGTACCTTCTTAAGGATTCGTTCCTGGGATAGGGAGTTATGTACCTCTCTAGGTTCCGTACCCACGGTCCTAGAGTAGGGAGATACGTACCACTCTTAGGATTCGTCCTAGGGTGGGAGTTTGACCCATATTCCAGTGCTAGTATGTTGAGTATTCTAGCGGGCCAGATTTGTAGTGCATTGAGAAGTGAATTGAATGATTGTCTTAACTGATTTTATATGTTGATCCATTTGGTGAAATTAAAGTGATTAAAACTGTTTTATGGTTTGATTTTGTAAATAAATTGATATGTAAATGATTAGAATTGAAATACATATATATATATATATATATATATATATATACTGTGATTTATTTCTGGTTAAAGGTTATTTATGATTATTTTTCATATTTGAGTTTATTGTACACCCACTAAGCTATATGCTTAGCGCGTTAGTTTTGTTTCTAACGCGTAGGTACCAGGGATCCCGAAGAAGCTAAAGACTGAAAAGAAAGAGATTTGCTGACAGAGTCCCAGAGTTATCACAGTTGAGTAGCTATATTGCTATTATATGTATATATTTTGAAAGCATGCATATATAGAGGATTTGTAAATATGTTTCGTAATATGTTTTTGTAAATATGTTTCGTAATATGTTTTGTAATTACTTATTTTATTGTTTCTGTCTTTATTATCAAAATGTTTGTAAATATTAAATTCTGAATCTTTTTATTTTATAAACGGTGTTGGAAAGTCGCACTAAACGGCAGAGTGCGCAATTGTTTGAAAATGATATTGAAGTGTTAATATTGAATTTGTATTTGAAGTGATTTGTGGAAAAAAAACAGGTTTTGGAAAATCCGAAAAACAAACGAAACTCTGCCGAAATTTTTATAAAAAGTTTATTTTGATGGGCTCATAAAGATTTTCGGATTATAAAATGAATTTAGAAAGTTTTAAAAAACCGTGTAGCGCTCCCTGGGTCGGTCCAGCCGGGTCGGGTCGGGGGGTATTACAGGTTTATTTGAACTTCGACAAACCTCTACATTTCTTTTCATGCACAAAAGTTTTTTTTTTTTTAACTTCACGCCATCAAGCTTAACACTTTTCTTTTCTCACAATTTTTTTTAAATAGAACCCGACTTGAATGGACTTGAACACTTTTGATTTCCTTATCTTTTTTTCTCACCTTTACAACTTTTCTTGAAAATTTCCTCCTTTTTTCTATGATTCATCTCTAAATGATCCCAAGCTCAAAGGGTAAGGCTAAAAGTACAAGGGCTTGGATACGGATTTCGTGGGAGTTGCAAGAAAATGGTTAATGTGTTTGGCTTCAACAGGGTTAATGGAGCACACACAAAGGTTGGGAATTATGGCCTTTAATTCGGTTTAAAAACACACATAGCCTACATCACTTCTTAAGATTCAACCAACTCAAAAGCATAGCACATATGTGAATTTATTTAAAATAAAGTTCATTAGCATTCAAAGCAAAACCTATAGAGATCAATCTATTTTAAAATTATCACGGAGAGTGTATAGGAGTAGAAACAATAAAACCCGCTCAAAATAAAATGATAACAGCTCAAAAACTCACAAGGGTAGTCTCCACTATTAATCATAGCCATTCAAACATGTTGTTTCTCCACTATAATATCAAGAACATGGCTAATTAAATACCGAACAATGAAAAATTCGATAAGACCTTACTTTAATAAAAGATTATTGGCACTGCCTGCAAAACGGTCTTACAATCATATGTATAAGCATCATATCTCAGTAAATTCAACTAACAACGCATCAAAGTTTTCGAATCCTACCCCAAACCTAAATCTAACATTGTCCTCGATGGTAGCCAATAAAAGGACAAAAAACAGATAATAGGGAATTCGAAACTCAATAAAGTACACTGGTGAGAATTTACAACGAATACAATAGACTAATAATGTAACAAAGTCGTCAGAACTAACAATCAAAGGCAAACATATTAAAATTAACAAAAAAAAAAAAACTAAAAATAACTATCAACAATCCTAACAATTCCAAAGTTTAAACAAGCAATCCAAAAACTAACATTATTAACAAAAAATGAAACAAAAATAAAATTTTATCAGGTTGTCTCTCGCTTTCGCCCACCTGCCCCATAATTGATATCTTCTCATCAACATACCATACCATCCTAACCAAGTGACAGGAAGAGAAGATAACTCTCCTAGCCATGCATACCTTAAATAAGAAGGTAGCTTTTTAGAGCCCAAGTGTAGCGGTTGCTCAAAGGGTGGAGGCTGTTTGGGCTTTCCTTCTCCAAGCTTTTTAAAATAAAATGTACTCTTGTACGAGGGCAGAAGTGAAGAATCTAACCAAAGTGCATCATCTGCTACCTTTTGGCTATCATCCTTTTCAATGGCATGGACAAAAAATGAATCAAGTGTCTCTTGAGATGTGGTTGCCTTATCTCCATGTGACAAGTTTTTGCTCACTTCCATCTTTACTTGATCAATCCCCATTGGGTGTTCAACTAGCTCTTTGATTTCTAAGGTAATCTCCTTGCATTGCTATATCGAATATGTCTCTATGTTGTTTTGCAATGTTTCTTGTGCTTCCCCTTGGATCTCTTTGAAGGGAGTTTTAGAAAAGATTTTGATTATCGTATAACATGCGGAATTGGGTTTCAAAAATTTTTCTTATATTGAAAACCTTTTTCAATCAGGAACGAGTTCCTGTATATACGCAAAAAAAGACTTTAGAAACTACATACCTTTTTCTTGATTTTCTTTTTTCTGATTCCTCGATCTACCATCAGATCTTCCGAGCTATGACCCGTGGTCTGACAACGTGTGTGTGGGCACGTCACGGCAAGAGATGGAGGTCACGTGAAAAGAACGTCGACCGAATCCTGCAAAAGAGGAGAGAGTCAGAAAAAACCTTTTTTTTCTCTCTTTGGTGGCCGAATTCTCTTTCTTTTTCACTTATGTGTTAGCTTAGGTTTTTCCTAACTATATAACACTTATATAGTAGTCCTTTAGGGTTTTAGTTTGACCAAGTAAAAATAGGATTCTAAATCCTATTTATTTTTTAGTCTCCCTAAAGACTTGAACCTGTGACCTTTTGGACTATTAAAATAATCTAATTATTTTAATTCTTTTGTCCTAGTCATTATTTAATCACATTACCTCATATTTAATAAATAGAATTAATAATTCATAATTATTAATTTCTATTATTTTATTGAATATTTAATTAATTAAATAATCACATTATTTAATTATTCTATTTTATTTAAATCGCATTACTTTCGTAACACTATTAATTGGACCATCCAATTAATCTACCGTGATCCTCGTTACTAACAACCATAAGGGCTAGCAAGGGGACCTAATGGACCCACAGTTTTGAGCTCCAATAATACTTAGTAATATTAATTAAAACTCTTTAATTAATATTTCACGATTATTAACCTCGGAGTTATTCCACTAAAAACCCGAGGTTGCACTCTCAAAACTATAGACGTGTTTATACAATCTGAAGTCCCAGTGTCCATTGATATAGCTAATTGCATATAGTGTGATCCTCCACAAATAATTCATAACTAGAGCTGGGTCATAAAGTCCGTTATACCCCTCTAGAAATATCTTTTCCTTTACCATTGATTCTCTAATGAACAATTAAATCCTGTCTTCCTCACGGAAGAAGGAGAGCGCTTATAATCGTTCAAGCCCCGAATCAACCCTTAAGGGAACTACTCACCTACTTCAATCAAGAAGTAGTGGATTCCACTATTGTGTTCAAACCTTCCCAGCCACAAGCCAAATCGTAGCTCCAAGATACGGAGGTATTGGTCGAGATTCTCATCAACCTCACTCATAGTAAATCAAAAGCCACGATCTAACCTGAAGGAGTCGATAAGACATTCAGGATTAAGATCACCTATAAATAGCCATCGTTTATCGATTATATATGAATCTCATCTACTAACGGATCTTGGTAAAAGATTCATATAAATCGTGGCCCAGTCCTATATGATCTCATCATATAAGGTGTCTCCATTCTCATGTCAACTACATGAGCGATCTAGGATAAGACCACCGTACTTTACAGAATGGACCGCAGCAGTAGATCAATCACAAACAAAGTACCTAGCTTTGTTCGCTCTCTACGGACTCTTTAGATTGCACGTCTCAAAATGAATCCTCTCTGTATATGACCATCATATACTCATTATGAGATTACATCTTGCAATTTAGGATGTTCTTGCACAATACGAATGTATTACTGAATATAAAACATTTTATGAACTTGAATGATAATCTGAATAATTCTTATTATTGTCTTTAACCATTTACAATTACAAGCTTTAGGGCATAAATCCCAACACTTTTTTGATAATTGGCTGATTTGAACCTCCAAGTTTTGGATGGCTACTTGAGATTGTTGTATCACTTGGCCAAGTTACTTTAAAGAACTTTCTTACACATCCATCTGTATGTCCATCTTTGGCATTATTGCATCTTGCTTTGACATGAATGCAGAAATCAAGTCTTCAACAGAGGACTTCTCTTCTTGTTGGTTGCTCCATGAAAAATTAGCATGGTTGCTCCACCAGGGATTGTATATGCTCGGGTAGGAATTGTTCTATTGATAGTTATAATTTTGCACATAATTTATTTGTTCATAACTGCTATCAGCAAATGGATTGCCCACTTGACAATCGATGCTCACATGCGGCCCCCCACATAAGAAACAACCCAATGGTGTTCCAACTGAACTTTCAGGTGTTGCCCTTTTATATGACCACTGATAATCATTGATTGCCACTTCTTCAATAGGATCATACGTCTGATACCACGAGTACATAACCTATAAAACAAATATTAAAAAAATAAAAATACAAAAATACAAAAAAAATATACACAAATAAAAAAATTCCAAAGTAGCAAAAGACAAAATCGGTGTTGATATTGACATTCAATTGTCCCCAGCAACGGCGCCAAAAACTTGACGTGGATTTTATGCAACTCGCAAGTGTACGAGATCAACACAATTAATAAAGAGTGAATAGAGTATCGTTCTCACGAGGATAATGAATATCAATTACCAAAATTAACTCAACCTAATTCTATTTGGAATAAAAATATTTTAGAAATTGCAAATTAACTAAAAACAATAAAAAAAAACAATGATTCGAATTCAAGGGAATTGAGGCGTTAGGATATCCGATTTCACTTGGTTATTATTATCAAACACTCCTGAGTTACTATCTAGACTTTATTACCGATGGTTGAATGCGTGCTTAAACTAATTTAACCAATAATCTCTCTCGCGTATTACCAGAATTATTCTACCGCACACCAATACCCTATCTCTCGATGACTACTGAGTGCGTGAGAACACATTAAGAATAAATAAACACAAAACAAGCAACATAAACCAATTACTATATCTCTATGTAATTTAGTATGTGATAGACATTAATACAAGCATGTGACGAGCGTCTTCTCTCAGTTTATAAACCAACCACCTATAATGATTCTAAGTGATGATCAGACACAATAGAAAGCAATAAACACAACAATATCTATTCAACACATCAATAACAAATCTAAATAGAAAAACTCAATTGTATTCAATAATTAATAAACCAAGATCTATCATCAATCATAACTATGTAAAATTAGTTCATGCTTAAATATAAGAACAAAACAATAATATTCTTAATTCCTAGCATGACTAGTTACAACGGAAAAGCAAAGGAGAAGAAATCTTAGAAAAAAACTTCGCTGATTCCTAATCAATTGCTTTCCGAGGTGATGCGAAATTGATGACGAACACGATGCGGAACGAAGATGATGTTGCTTCCAAACCCTAGAATTTCGACCTCCTCTTCTTGTTGGATGAGTCTCTATTCATAACTTTCCCTAATGAGAGTTTAAGAAGGAAAAGAAGTCATGAAATCGTATCCAACAGGCGCTACCTTTTAGGTAGCGCTTCTTGGTAGCACCACATGATGGAAAAAGTTGGAGCAGAAAAGCGCTACCTCTTTGATGCGTGATTTTATGCAACTCGCAAGTGTACGAGATCAACACAAGTAATAAAGAGTAAGTAGAATATCGTTCCCACGAGGACAAGGAATATCAATTATCAAAATTAACTCAACCTAATTCTATTTGGAATAAAAATATTTTAGAAATTGCAAATTAACTAAAAACAATAAAAAAAACAATAATTCGAATTCAAGGGAATTGAGGCGTTAGGATATCCGATTTCACTTGGTTATTATTATCAAACACTCATGAATTACTATCTAGATTTTATTACTGATGGTTGAATGTGTGCCTAAACTAAATTAACTAATAATCTCTCTCGAGTATTACCAGAATTATTCCATCGCACACCAATACCCTATCTCTCGATGACTACTGAGTGCGCGAGAACACATTAAGAATAAATAAACACAAAACAAGCAACACAAACCAATTACTATATCTCTATGTAATTTAGTACGTGATAGACATTAATACGAGCACCTGGTGGGCGTCTCCTCTCGGTTCATAACCCAACCACCTATAATGATTCTAAGTGATGATCAGGCACAATAGAAAGCAATAAACATAATAATATCTATTCAACACATCAATAACAAATCTAAATAGAAAAACTCAATTGTATTTAATAATTAATAAACCAAGATCCATCATCAATCATAACTATGGAAAATTAGTTCATGCTTGAGCAAAAGAATAAAGCAATAATATTCTTAAGTCCTAGCATAACTAATTACAACGGAAAACTAAAGGAGAAGAAATCTTAGAAAACTTCGTTGATTCCCAATCGATTGCCTCCCGAGGTGATGCAAAATTGATGACGAATGCGATGCGGAATGAAGATGTTGCTTCCAAACCCTAGAATTTTCGACCTACTGGTCTTATTGATTAAGTCTCTATTTATAGCTTTTCCAATGAGAGTTTGAGAAGGAAAAGATATCCTGAATTCGTGCATCAAAAAGTGCTACCTAAAAAGTGCTACCTGAGGTAGCGCTTCTTGGTAGCGCTTTTTGATGGAAAAAGCTACGAGTAGAAAAGTGCTAACTAGGGGCGCTACCTGAGGTAGCGCTTCTTGGTATTGCCACCTGATGGGGAAGAAAAGCGCTAGCTGAGGAGGTAGCGCCTCTTGGTAGCGCCACCTGATGGGCGAATTCTCCACCAAAAGGTGCTACCTAAGAGCGCTACCTGAGGTAGCGCCTCCTAAACTTACTCTTCAACTTGATTTCATAGCCTATTGATCCGAAATCATCCAAAACATCATCGATCAACAAATATCACATGCACACTAAATAAACACTTCAAAACATCCAATTTCCCTCAAGAATCGAGCAAAAATGATAAATAATAGGGTCGCAAAATCATGCAAAATATGACATTATCAATACCCCCAAACCTACCTTTTGCTCGTCCTCGAGCAAAATCGGAACGAAAATAAAAACAAAAAATAAAAATAAACAAATAAAGGAAACTATCCTAATCCACTTTCGTAGGTAAACACAATGGCACTTAACATGTGCCACAAGCCTTTAAACCCTTAGGTGTCCCTAGTAGGAGGAGTTGTGTCTCCTGAGGGTTTACAGATACGACACCCACAAACGTAATCCCTGTGCGTTGAATTCATTGAAACACTTACTTAAAACATACTATCAAAGACTTATTCATGCATGACATACCAATAATCAATAACTAAAGCTCGGTCTATAGAATTAAACATCAAACGATATCTAACTAACCAATGCTCGAGTTATCATAATCTCAAAACAAACACATTCGAATGCCATTGATATAATTCGCCTCGACTCTACATCTCGCATGGAATCTCTCATTATAGCTCTTAGAACCTAGGCTTATACACTCATTCAAATATATGCGAATTGGTGTTTATGCATAATAAAAATCAAATTTTTCTTCGCATATGAGTATGTAAATAAAAAGACGCTTAGATTATGCAAAAGATCTCATGAACAGATTCAGACACTAAGAACGAAATAAATCACAATGCACGCACATACTATTAAATTGGAATCATCAAAAGATCAGTAGATCTTTTTCTCGAATATAATGGGGCCAAGGGTGGAGGTTAAGAAATAAAACGGAAACCGGATTTCAAAAAGAACTTAGGATCACAAACATAGAGATTTATTCGAACTTCGACAAACCTCTACATTTCATTTCAAGCACAAATTTTTTTTTTTTTTTTAAACTTCAAGCCATCAAGCTTAACACTTTTTTTTTTTTTTTTATAGAATCCGGCTTGAATGGACTTGAATAATTTCGATTTCCTTAATTTCTTTTCTCACCTTCACAACTTTTCTTGAAAATTCTCTTTCCTTTTTTTATGATTCATCTCTAAATGATCCCAAGCTCAAAGGGTAAGGCTAAAAGTGTAAGGGCTTGGATGCAGATTTTGTGGGAGATGCAAGAAAATTGTTCATGTGTTTGGCTTCAAAGGGGGTAATGGAGCACACACAAAGGTTGGGAATTATGGCCTTTAACTCGATTTAAAAACACACATAGCCTACATCACTTCTCAAGATTCAACCAACTCAAAAGCATAGCACACATGTGAATTTATTTAAAATAGAGTTCATTAGCATCCAAAGCAAAACCTATAGAGATCAATCTATAAAAATTATCACGGAGAGTGTATAGGAGTAGAAACAATAAAACCCTCTCAAAATAAAACGATAACAGCTCAAAAACTCACAAGGGTAGTCTCCACTATTAATCATGGCCATTCAAACATGTTGTTTCTCCACTATAATATCAAGAATATAGCTAATTAAATACCGAACAATGAAAAATTCTCTAAGACCTTACTTTAATAAAAGATTATTGACACTGCATGCATAATGGTCGTACAATCATATGTCTAAGCATCATATTTTAACAAATTCAACTAACAACAAATTCAACTAACAACGCACCAAAATTCGAATTCCTACCCCCAGACTTAAATCTAACATTGTCCTCAATGTTAGTCAACAAAAGAACACATCAAATCAAGTTCACCAAATTCCCACATTACTTGCCTCTAGATGCAAGACCACACTCCAAAATTCGAAAACTCTTAAATATAAAATAGGAAGATGGGAAGTTACCTTGTTAGAGTTTCCATTAGCATGAGCATGAGCAAAATTTGATGAGAAATGGTGCTAGAGGGGAGCTCGCGTGTGAAGGTTGCGGTTGGTGTTGGAGTGGGTACGACCGAGTGTGAGCGGTTGGTGTTGGTGTGGGGAGCTCGCGCTGCCTGTTTCATTATTTTAACACACCAGAGGTAGGCGCAAGCAAGACACGCGACTTGGGGTTGCTCTTTTCTGCTCGCGCTACCAGCTGGCGTGATTTTTTTTTTTTTTCTCTGGCGCGAGCAAGGGGCGCGACCTGGGGTCGCGCTTGCCTGCTCGCGCCACCTGATGGCCCTTTCTTACGCACTTTACATTAAACTCCATGCTAGCTCAAAGTGCGATCTGGGGTCGCACATCCTTTGCTCGCGCCACCTGATGCATGAAAATAGAAACAAAAAATAAATAAAAAACACTATCACAATCTAAGTTAAAAAATTAATCACAATTTAAAATAAAATCATAAAACAAATAAAACTAAAACAAAAACATCAACGAATTAGATTATGGGTTGCCTCCCAACAAGCGCCTTAGTTATAGTCGTGGCTCGACTATGTAGTTCATCATGGTGGATTTAGCTTGCGGTAGTCTTTGCGAACTCTCCAAAAGCTGATAGCTCTCTTGGAATTGCACTCGATGTTGGTTTCTTTGACTACTGTTGTCTCGCTTTCTTTTAATTTTTCTTGAACCACGTGAACTCGAGACCTCTTCCTCCTTTTCTTAGGCTTTTGGTGAGATGAATCTGACTGTGGTGCACCTATTTTAACTTTAATGTCACCATCTTTTTCAATTGGCTCCTTAACTATGCACTTGTTAAGTGACTCATCTTGATTTCTCCTTTTGAACTCTTTAACCTCCATTGGGTTGCTTAAATCAACCATAAAGCATGTGTTGACCGGTGTATGTATTTTTCTGGCTTTGAATACATTGAAGATTGCCTCTTCATCTCCAACTCTTAGAGTTAGTTTCCCTTTATGCACATCTATCAGTGCTCTGCTAGTTGCCAAAAACGGTCTTCTAAGAGTCAATGGAATCTCTACATCTTCCTCCATTTCTAACACCACAAAATCCACTGGAAAATACAGCTTGTCGACTTTCACCAAGACATCTTCAACGATCCCATGCGGATATTTCACTGATCGATCTGCCAATTGAAGAGTCACATTGGTCGATTTTACTTCCCCAAAACCAAGTTTCTTGAAAACTGAGAAAGGCATAAGGTTAATGCTGGCTCCCAAATCGCACAAGGCTTTACCAAATTTTGTATTTCCAATTGTGCAAGGAATGGTGAAACTGCCCGGATCTTTCAATTTAGGAGGAAGCTTGTTTAGAATAATAGCGCTGTATTCTTCAGTAAGTGTGACCGTCTCAAAATCCTCTAATCTACGTTTATTTGAAATAATCTCCTTAAAATTTTTTACGTAAGTTGGCATTTGTGCTAAAGCTTCCGCGAAAGGAATGTTGATATGTAATTTCTTGAAAATTTCAAGAAACTTTTTAAAACTCTTCTCATCCTTATACTTCTTGAGATGCTGAGGATATGTAATAGGAGGAACATAAGCCATAACGTCTGGTGGAGGAAGTAAGTCAAAAGAGGTTTCGGGAAGATTATCCTCTTTATTAATCTCTTTCTCTTTCACTTCCTCTTTATCTTTAGTTGAAAACGAATTATCTCCATGTGGCCTAACATTACTCATTTCCTTCTCTTTTTCCTGGACTCCCACAGGTTGATCTACTTGCTTTCCACTTCTCAGTGTTAATGCCATACAGTGCTCCTTCGGATTTGTTTCAGTGTTGCTTAGAAGAGCTCCTTGTGCCCTTGATTGGCTACTCCTTGCCAATTGGCCAACTTGAACCTCCAGGTTCTGGATTGCAACTTGAGATTGTTGTACCGCTTGGCCAAGTTGCTTCAAAGTACTTTCTTGCACATCCATCCGTGTGTCCATCTTCGACATTAGTGTATCTTGCTTCGACATGAATGCAGAGATTAAGTCTTCGACCGAGGACTTATTTTCTTGTTGGCCTGAGAATTGAGTTCCCGTGGCACTTTGATAGCCTGGCTGCCTATTCTGAAATTCTGGTGGTGATGGTCACACATTACCTTGCTGCTGATTGCTCAATGAAAAATTCGGATGATTTTTCCACCCTGAATTATAAGTGGCGGAATATGGGTTGTTCTATTGCCTCTTGGGCCATGTTTGGGACATGGGACTAGGAGTGGGATTGGACTATTTACTCCTAGTCCCATGTTTGGAACATGTTGGGATTGGACATATCCAATCCCAACAGTTCCACCTAATCCCATATTGGTGGGACTAAATAATCCCACCAATTTGGTGGGATTATTTAGTCCCACCAATTTAGTCCCACTTCCTTTTTTTTTTTTTTCTTTTCTAATATAATATAATATTTAATATAAATAAAAATTAATTTTATTTTATTTAAATTAATTTTAAATAATTTTATTTATTTTAAAAAAATAAATTAAATATCTCATTTAATGTTTTTCAAATAATATTCAATTTTATTTAGAAATATTTTTAAGTAAATTTAATTTAATATTTTTATTTTATTTAAAATGATTTTATTTATTTTAAAAATAATTTAAATATTTTGTTCATTTAAAAAAATATACATTTTTAATTAAATTAAATTTAAATATATTTTTTATTTAATTTAAAATTAATCTTATTTTTTATTTAAGTTAAAATGAATGTAATTTACTTTAAAAATATTTTCATTTATATGAAAATTAATTTAATAAATTTATTTTGATTTTATCCCATCCCATCCTATACCAAACAAAAGACAGTATTATTTTTAGTCCAGACTGCACCAAACACATCACAGTACTAATTTAGTCCAATCCAATCCAATCCAATCCCAGTCCAATCCAATCCCATAAAATAATCCAATCCAATCCCGCGTACCAAACGGGGCCTTGAAGTTCTGTACATAATTTACTTGATCGGAAGGTCCCGAGGCAAAAGGATTCCCCACTTGGCAGTCCGTGCTCGCATGTGGTCCCAGACATAAATCGCAGCTCATTACTGGTTGCACAGAATTTACAGTCAATTTATTGATTTGACTCACCATGGCTGCCACTTGAGCTTTCAGTGAAGCGACTTCATCAATTTCATAGACTCTGGCCCCTCTTTGATTTGTGGCCCGCTCATTTGACCATTGATAATTGTTGGATGCCATAGATTCAATAAGATCATATGCGGCATCGGTATCCTTGCCCATTAACGCTCCTCTTGCGGCAGCATCAATAGTACTACGGATTGAGGGACCCAACCCGTTGTAGAAAGTTTGCACTATTAACCACTTTGGCAATTCGCTACGTGGACACTTCCTTTGTAACTCCCTAAACCTCTCCCAAGCTTCATAGAGTGACTCACCATCAAACTATGTGAATTGGGTGATTTCGTTCCTTAACTTAGCAGTTCTGCTTGGTGGAAAATATTTGGCAAGAAAAGCTTGAACCATCTCATCCCATGTATTGATCGATCCCGGTTGTAGAGATGTTAACCAGCAACGGCGCCAAAAACTTGATGCGTGATTTTATGCAACTCGCAAGTGTACGAGATCAACATAAATAATAAAGAGTAAGTAGAGTATCGTTCCCACGAGGACAAGGAATATCAATTACCAAAATTAACTCAACCTAATTCTATTTGGAATAAAAATATTTTAGAAATTGCAAATTAACTAAAAACAATAAAAAAAAACAATGATTCGAATTCAAGGGAATTGAGGCGTTAGGATATCCGATTTCACTTGGTTATTATTATCAAACACTCATGAGTTACTATCTAGATTTTATTACTGATGGTTGAATGCGTGCCTAAATTAAATTAACTAATAATCTCTCTCGAGTATTACCAGAATTATTCCATCGCACATCAATACCCTATCTCTCGATGACTATTGAGTGCGCGAGAACATTAAGAATAAATAAACACAAAACAAGCAACACAAACCAATTACTATATCTCTATGTAATTTAGTACGTGATAGACATTAATACGAGCACGTGGTGGGCGTCTCCTCTCGGTTCATAACCCAACCACCTATAATGATTCTAAGTGATGATCAGGCACAATAGAAAGCAATAAACATAACAATATCTATTCAACACATCAATAACAAATCTAAATAGAAAAACTCAATTGTATTTAATAATTAATAAACCAAGATCCATCATCAATCTTAACTATAGAAAATTAGTTCATGCTTGAGCAAAAGAATAAAACAATAATATTCTTAAATCCTAGCATAACTAATTACAACGGAAAACTAAAGGAGAAGAAATCTTAGAAAACTTCGTTGATTCCCAATCGATTGCCTCCCGAGGTGATGCAAAATTGATGACGAATGCGATGCGGAACGAAGATGTTGCTTCCAAACCCTAGAATTTTCGACCTACTGGTCTTATTGATTAAGTCTCTATTTATAGCTTTTCCAATGAGAGTTTGAGAAGGAAAAGATATCCTGAATTCGTGCATCAAAAAGTGCTACCTAAAAAGTGCTACCTGAGGTAGCGCTTCTTGGTAACGCTTTTTGATGGAAAAAGCTACGAGTAGAAAAGTGCTACCTAGGGGCGCTACTTGAGGTAGCGCTTCTTGGTAGCGCCACCTGATGGGGAAGAAAAGCGCTAGCTCAGGTAGCGCCTCTTGGTAGCGCCACCTGATGGGCGAATTCTCCACCAAAAGGTGCTACCTAAGAGCACTACCTGAGGTAGCGCCTCCTAAACTTACTCTTCAACTTGATTTCATGGCCTATTGATCCGAAATCATCCAAAACATCATCGATTAACAAATATCACCTGCACACTAAATAAACACATCAAAACGTCCAATTTCCCTCAGGAATCGAGCAAAAATGATAAATAATAGGGTCGCAAAATCATGCAAAATATGACATTATCACTATTCTTGGTAGCGCCACCTGATGGCCATATCTTTCGAACTAAAAGGTGCTACCTAAGAGCGCCACCTGAGGTAGTGCCACCTGATGGCCATATCAGAACTAAAAGGTGCTGCCTACGAGCGCTACCTGAGGTAGCGTGTGGTTGGTAGAGTGTTGCCTAGACTCACTCTTCAACTCGATTTTACGGTCTATTGATTCGAAATCATTCAAAACATTATCGATCATCGAATATCACGTGCACACTAAATAAACACATCAAAATGTCCAATTTCTTCAAGAATCGAGCAAAAAAGATAAATAATGGGGTCGCAAAATCATGCAAAATATGACATTATCAACCGACTCCTTCAACTTTCCCCGTTGTAAGTAAATGCAAGGGGAAAGAGGTCGTTCCTGAAGCCCAGCCCCATAAGGTGATTTAGGTCGCTTCGTCTTCTTCGGATTGGGCCTTTGGTCCCATCGTGAGGGAGTTCCTTGCTCGGGTTTTGACTCTTTATGATGACTTCCTCACAAAGGGGCTAAGTCGCCATATTGTAGAGGACTAGGAGGAGGAACTTTGCCACGTCCTGCCCCGTTATACCCTCATGACAAGTATCAGTCCGTTAAATTTTGACTTCTTAGTGAGTTTTTATTTCTCCTTATAACGACCTCTTATTATATATATATATATATATATATATATATATATATATTAGTTCCCTTTTTTTACGCACAAAGACTTGCTCGAGAAGGAGCTGACTGAGAAGGCCAATAGATGCCAGGCTTTAAGGAAGAAGATGGAGCTGGAGATGAACGCATTCTTCACCAAGTACAAAGATCAAATCGGCGTGCTAAAGGACGAGATCGAAAAGGCTAAGGTCGACCTCTAACAATCCTAGGAGCTAATTAAGTAGCAAAAATGCGACCTTGCCAATAAGGATGAGAAGCTTGCCTATAAGGATAAAATTTTGGAGGAGCAGAAGGAGGAGATACAGGATGAAGCTCAAAGTGACCTCCTCTATAGCATCTGGCTCCAGTACCCCGCCCTCGACCTCCGCTTCCTTGGCTCTTTTATTAGATAGCTGATCGAGAATTTCTAGGCCATGCTAGCTGCGGCGGAGATAGAAGCACAATAGTGTGCTAATGATGTTGTCGAGGATCCTTCTGAGGGTACAGATGAGGCACATGACACAAATACAACCTCTGAGTCTGCAGATCCCGCAACTATTGTTAGCGACCAAGTCGCCCTAGGAGGTAAGGATCCTCCAATTGGTCAAGCCTAGCTCTTCAAAGCTTCAACATCCATATTCTTCCAGTGTGCAGACCTTTATCTTTGGGCGAGGAATGTATGCTTCTCCCAGCATGCAGACCTTCATCTACGAACGAGGAATGTGGTGTCAACTCTAGGTGCCTGCTGGTTTTAGTTCTTCAAGCACTTTAACAAACTTGGATCATAAGTACATTGTCAATAATAGTTTAGATATGATTATGGAAGTGAAATTCAGTGCTACAAACTTAAAGATCTTCAAAACATTTACTCATCACATGTAACCACTTCCTCAATGTACTTCTAGCAAGTTTGTTGTTGTTTTTGATGTAATTTTAGCTCGCTTAGAACTTCAATATAATTTCAGGTTGTTTTGAATTTCAATGTAATTTTATCTCATTTTAGAGCTTTAATATACTTTCAGCTCATTTAGAACTTCAATGTACTTTCAGCTCGTTTTAGAGCTTCAGTTAAATGAAATTTTCCTTTGTTTTTTAAGTGTTGTATTTTCATTTTACTTGCTCGCTTTAAGTAAACACTTAATGAAAACAACCATACACTTAACTTGTTGGAAGGTATATTCCTGTTTGTGAGCATCGGCCCCTCGGGTGTCTTTAATGACCTCGCTGGTCTGAGAGCTTGTGAGCTCTCAATTTTGCAAGTTTCGCCAGTTTTGCACAACTCCTTGGGAGGTTTGTCACCTTAAGTATTGACCTTGCTAGTTTGGGAGTTCATGAGCTCTCATGTTGGCAATTTTCCTCAATTTTATACTTAGGTTTTTATGAGGTCTTCCACCTTAAGTGTTTTTATTAACCTCACTAGTTTGAGAGCTCATCAGCTCTCAAGTTGGCGAGTTCCGCCAATTTTTACAGCTCTAGGTCTTTTACCTCGAGTATTTCTATTGACCCCGCTTGTTTGATAGCTCATGAGCTTTCAGGTTGGCGGGTTCCGTCAATTTATATAATCAGGTTCTTGTGAGCTTGCTGGTTTGAAGGTGTGGGACCTTCCTGTTTGCAAGCTCGTTTAGTCGACCTCGCTAGCTAGAAGGTGAAAACCTTCTCATTTGCGAGTGTTGCTAACACTTGAATTTTTTTTTGAAAAATTTTCATTTCCAGTTTGCATCAGTTGTGTCATTTGTATGTTGCTTCCATCATTATTCTTATCCCCTAGCCCTCTAAGTTCGAGAGTAATAAACAATGCACGAGAGCTTGTAAAGAAGAAGAATGACTTTATTGATTGAATACTTAAATAAATACAACGGTTATTGGTAATATTTTCATAAATGCTCTGCATTCTAAGCTCGTGGAACTCGAGCTCCATTGACATTCACGAGGTGGTATGCTCTGTTACCGAGGTCTTCATCTACCACATAAGGACTTTCCCAGTTTGGACCCAGGGTCACTTCTTGAGGGTTACGGGCTCCAGGTAGGAGTAACCTTAGAACGAGGTCTCATTTTTTAAAATGTCGTGGCTTAACCTTTCTATTGTAGTACCTGTCAACCCTTTGTTGATATACAACTGCCTTTAGGCGAGCAGCGTCTATCTTTTCTTCAATCAGGTCGAGGCTAGCTACGAGTAGGTCTTTATTTTGCTCTGAGTTGAATGTAGCTCTTCTATGCGTGCTTGCTATGAATTCATTTGGGATCATAGCCTCAGTCTTATAGACCAAGGAAAATAGGGTCTCTCCTGCAGTGCTCCTTAAAGTAGTCCTGTAGGACCATAACACATTTTGGAGCTCATCTGCTCAGGCCCCATTTTTCCCTTCAAGCTTTGTTTTCAGAGTGTACTTGATAATTTTGTTCACTGCCTCTACCTGCTCGTTTGCCTGTGGGTGGTCAACTGCAGAGAAGCTTTTTGTTATGGCGAGGTCTTTACAAAATGACTTGAACCTTTGACTTTCAAACTGTGTGCCATTATCTGTGATGATCTTCTGAGGGACCTTAAACCTGCTCACAATGTTCTGCTATACAAAGTTCCTAATATTTGTTGTTGAGATCTCATTGAGAGATTCGGCCTTTGCCCACTTCGTAAAGTAATCCACAGCCACCACTACGTGCTTACAGTTATCGCGGGTTGTAGGTAGTGGCCCTATTAGATCCATCCCCCATATGGAAATTGGCCAAGGGCTGACCATTAAATGTAAGAAAGCTGGGGAAGCTCGAGGTATATTGGTAAACCTATGGCACTTGTATTTTTTCATCAGTGATAACATCTTGCATCATCGTGGGCCAGTAAAAACCTTGGCACAATGTTTTGTAAGCTAGGGAAAGCCCCCCGGCGTGGTTGCCACATAGGCCTGCGTGAATTTCACTGAGGATTGGAATAGCGTCCTCTTCATCTATACTCTGCAATAGTAGAGTGGCAAATCCCTTCTTGAACAACATGTCATCCTAGATAACATACCTCGCTGCTAACACCCATAATCTCCGAGCTTCGTTCTTGTCCGCAGGTACCAGTCTGTTTGTAAAGTAGTTGATGAGTGGATTCTTTCACGAGTCTGGTGAGGTTCTGATTACCATAACTACCTACTTGGTCGCTATATTGGGCTTCGGTAGGCGCTCTACTGGCACGACACTAAGCAGATTTACATCTTTAGTGGTCGCTAGGCTTGTTAGGGCATCTGCATGCGTGTTTTGGGCTCGCGAGATCTGCTGGATCTCATGCCATTGAAATTTCTTCAGCAGCTCGCTAACCTTCTGCAGGTAGGCTGCTATTTTTATGTCGTGAGCCTGGAACTCATTCTTCAACTGATTCACAATGAGCTGCGAGTCACTATAGATCTTTACTACCAGTACATGTAGTTCTTTGCCCAAACATATTCTAGTGAGGAGAGCTTCATATTCTGCTTTTTTATTAGATGTAGCAAAGTGAAATCACAGCGCGTAATGGATCTTGTGCTTCTCTTGGTTGATTAACAGAACGCCAACTTCAGCCATCACTTCACATGACGATCCGTCGACGTATAGCTCCCACAGAGGAAATTTTGGCTCTTTCTATTCATCCTTGAGCGAAGAGGTAGGAGGGAAAGTTTTCTGATGAGGCTCTTCCCGTTGAGTCTCCTCCTCCAAGCCCCAGAATTCTGCCACAAAGTCTGTCAAAGCTTGGCCTTTGATAGTTGCTCGTGGTTTGTACTCTAGATTATTGCTAAATAAATGCCGAGATTTTCTCTGTCTTGTGGTTTTGATAATAAGGAAGCTCGCCTCATGTATTCTTTCAGCTGCTGGAAGGTGAGCTCACACTCCTCTATCCATTCGAACTTCTAGTTTCCTCGTAGCACGTTAAAGAAGGGTACGCATTTATTTGTTAATTTCGAGATAAAGCGACTTAGTGCTGCGATCTGGCCATTGAGGCTTTGCACATGCTTTGGCTTGGTAGGTGACCGCATGTCGCGTAAAGCCTTGATTTTCTCAGGATTTGCCTCTATTCATCTCTGGTTCACCATGAAGCCTAAGAACTTTCCAGAAGCCACACTAAAAGCACATTTCAGAGGATTACGTTTCATCTGATAGTCTTTGAGTACCTAAAACATTTCCCCCAGGTGTGCGATATGGTTAGTGGCTTTGGTTGACTTCACGAGCATATCGTCTATGTATACCTTTATAGTTTTGCCTATCTGCCCGATAAATATCATATTGACCAGCCGCTAGTATGTCACCCCTGCATTCTTCAAGTCAAAGGGCATCAACTTGTAAAATAGAGCCCCCCTATTTGTGATGAACGAGGTCTACTCTTTATCTGCTGGGAACATGGGGATTTGATTGTACCCCGAGTAGGCCTTTGCTGCTTTTTCTCGTGTCCCAATCCTAACCGTCTTCTCATAACATGACCTAACCACTTTCTGCTCTCCATGAACACTCCCTACACCTGTTGGAGTTGGGAATTTTAGGGTTAAGTGTTTCGTGAAAGTGATTACCTCCAGGTTGTTGAGAGCTGGTCTTCCCAAGACAGCATTGTATGCAGTTAGGCAATCAATGATTATGAAGTCAGTTATAGTGGTTGCTTGGAGGCCCGGTTCTCCTAAGGTGGGGGGCAATGTAATAAGCTCCAAAGAGATGATGAAATCCTATGTAAAGTCATAAAGTAGTTCACCCAAAGGTCACATGTGGCTTCGTTTCAACCTCATTTCTTCGTAGGTTGCCTTGTATAGGACGTTCATCGAGCTGCCATTGTCGATCATGGTTTTGTAGAAGGCCACTCCTTCAATTATTGCCTTGATGACAATCGCATCATTGTGTGGCCAGTGCACACCTCGCATATCAACATCCATGAAGGTTACACCTTCCGCCATTGTTCTGTACTGCTTCGTAAGCCATTCGTCTGCACTTATCATTCTCATGGTAGATTAGCTAGCTTCTCTCATGTGACGTGCTAGTGACCTATTTGAATTTCTTACGAGGTGCGGTCCTCCATGGATGGTGTGGATCACCCTTACTGCGGGTTCATCAGGGATTGGCTCTGGATGAGCGGGCTCAATTAGCTGCTGCAGCTGATTTATAGGTCGCACAACATAATCCCTCAAGCGACCTCTTCTGATCAGATTTTCGATTGCATCTTTTAGCTCGAAGTAATCCACTGTATTATGACCCGCCTCATTATGGAACGTGCAAAATTGTTAGGATTTTTAGCACGCGTGGGCATCTTGAAGGGAGGTGGCCTCCCAAATTCTTTCCTGTTCCTCTCCGTAGCAAAGATTTTGTTTAGAGAATCAGACAGCCGGGCATAGGTCTGGTATCGACCTCCATTCCTTTTTACACCCTCGTCATTCCTAGTCTTCTTAGCTACCTAGTTGGCTGAGGTCTCATCTCTCTGCGAGCCCTCATTTCTATTACGACCGTTGTTATTGTTGTTCTCCTCATAGTTCTTCCGCTTATTTTTATCTTGCGGGTTCCCACCTCAATCTTTCTTATTATTGGAGTTGTTTTTCTTAGGCCTGAAGGCTTCCTCCATAATGATATGGGTATTAGACCGCTTGTAGAAGTCTCTAAGGGTTTTAACTGGTTTGTTGTATATGCTCCTGTAGAGCTCACTATCCTTTCGCAGCCCAGCAGCGATTGCTATCAGCATACTCTCATATGTAGAGCTGTACACGCAGCTCATCTCTCTCTGAAAATGAGCTATGTAATTCTTTAGGGGCTCGTTTGACTTCTAAAAGATTGTTACCAAGTGACAGGAAGGAATGAGCTACTTCCTCAGGCCTAGTACTGGTTCATGAAGAGTTTCTAGCATTGGTTCTAGCTTGTTACACTTCCAACTGAGAGCCCTCTCAACCATTTTCTTAGGATTTCGCCAAGAGTCGCTGGGAAGCATGGACATTTACCCTGTTGTTCGTTGTGAGTAGACTCATCTGCACATTGTAAGCATCTAGGTGGTCGAAAAGATCACTAGTTGCCTGGTAGAGGGGGATGCTAGACATTTTGAAGTGATTCGGCAATGGCTAGTTCTCTATTTCCCAGGAGAACGGGCTCCACCTTAATGTACCTGTCAGTAGGTTCTGCTCTCCCACCTCGCTGCTCCAATTGCTCCAACTTTCGCAGCAACGTCTGATATTCAGGAGCTGGTGGGGCTGCCATTGACGCACTGGAGGTGGCGCTGTCTCCCCTGTGATCTGCTCTACTACCTTGGGGTAGATTCTGTGGATTGGCCGACCTTCGATGGTTTCTATCCGGCGAATCTCTCCTGCTCACCTAGGGTACAACGACCTGATTTCGAGGGATTTCAGCGGCTGGCACTGCATAATAGGCGTTTTTGTTTCTACCCCTACCAGGTCGTTAGTTATGTATTTCATTTGGCATGCTATGTGACATGGGTCACGACGATCTCTGCTAAGCTCCACGTACCTCTCGCCGTTGGCGTTTACGTAGATCATCGGTACCTCGCGATGAGGCCTTTCAAGCTGCTCATCAGGCTCTTTCGCAACTCTCCTTGCTGCATTGGCTGTACGAATAGAAATTCTACCTTGTGGAGCCTCACGTCGAAAGGGATCTTGCCTGGTAGAACGACAGGCAGTGTGGACTGGATTTTCCCGCATTGGAGGTGGGCGTAAGGTACTCTTCACGACCTGCTCACGTGCGAGCTGGTTTTGCATCAGAAACTAATAGTCGCATGCCATTTTCGCTATCATCCTCTTCATCTGAATCTGCCTTTCCATTTATTTGTAAAAATCTGGCAGTCTGGAAGGACCAATTTGGTCATTTCCCTGTGGATCCATCAGAGGGGGGAAAGGACCTGCTGATGGATTTGAAGCTAGTGGTGGAACCGTAGGGACAATGGGGACCACGTTTAGGGCCAGTGGTGGAATCTGGGCTTAGTGAGACGCCTACGAATGCCCTACAGTAGGGGGTACATCCCTGCTTCTTGTTGTCTTGGAACGGGTCCCTACACCTCTTGCTATTGCTTTGGAGAATTTCCTGGAAAAATAAAACAAATACTATTTTTGCTGAAAATCGAAGGTTTGAATCCTTAAACGGATCCTCTTTTTAGTGCCAAAATGTTAACATGTGAATTTGGTCAACGCAATTAACAGCAATTATAAGTGAATTATGAATGGTAAAAGATCAAGAAGAAGAATTTTTAAAGTGGTTCGGCCTAATAGCAATGCCTATATCCACTATTCTTATATTACTATTGAGCTCGCTATGTGTGTTTCCTCTCAATTTTCAAAACCCTTGTAACAGTAACGATCTCTCTCTTTTATAGTGTGAGGGGATAAAGTCATCCTATTTTACATGGAATCAAATTCCTTTAATTTAGGAATCAGATAAAATCTATAATTTATTACAATTTGACTAGGATATAATCATTGGAATTTAGGAATTAAACTCTAATTCAAACTTTGCTGATTGATATAATCAAATCCCTATAATCAGAGGATCTTCCCTTATCTGGAAAATACACTTCGAGCTGAGTGTTATGCGAGCTGAAGCTATACTGTCGATGAGAGGTGATGTGATAAAACCTTCTAGGTCGCTTAGATGCTGTAGCTCGCATAGAGCTCTAGGTTCCTTAATTCACTTCTCTTCATTGCGGCCTGTTTGTTGCGTGGGCTTTATTAGCCTTTCTAGCTTGCTGGACCTCATTCCCTTTGTAAAGCCCGTTATTGATATTTGGGTCTATTGGGCTTAATGAAATTAGGCACATAACACATTACTAGATGACCAAATTTCAGGACACTCCATTGCAATTTGCCTTTAAATTTAAGGGCGAATTGCAATAGACTGCCATGACGTTTGATCACATTATAATAAAATCGTGATATTAGCCGTAATTATACATTAATACTCTTAATTAATTGGTTAACCGTTAGATTTGACGGTCAACCAATAGTCAAAGAGTAATATGGTCATTTTAGTCTTAATTTCTTAAAAATAAAATAAAATATTTTAAAAAATTGTATAAAAACTAAATGAATCTCCACCGTGGAGATTATATTGATAAAAAAATTAAAAAAATAAGAAAAGTAAAAGAAAATTTTGTCCTTGGTGGGATGGAGGTCTAAAATCTAGATTCGATTTCTACCGTCCATTAATGTCCAGATTGGATCTCCATTTTTTTTCTTTTTTTTAGTATGATATGCAGCATCATTCTTGATGGACGGTGAGATTCATTTATAAAATTTATAAATTTTTTTAATTTTTTTTAATTTTAATAATTAATTAATTTTAATTTTTTAATTAGGGTATTTGTGTCATTTCACACATAATTTAAAGTCAAATCGTTAGTTTTGACTGAGTCAATTGAGTGTAGGGTACTAACATGTAATTAAGGCTAAACTTACGATTTCGTTGCAATATGATAAAACGTCAGGTATTTTATTGCAATTAGCCCTAAATTTAATATTTCACATTATATAAATAAGAAAAAATATTCAATGATGCTGCTATTAGTGAGATTAATTTACTTTTTAAGAATTTAAGTCTTTCTTGTTAATAGTAAGTTCGATAACTTTAAAAATTGTGTAAACAGTCTCTTTAAACACAAAACGAATTAAAATTAAATAAAAGATACTTTTACCCTTAAATTAGTTAGTTAACGGATTTTAAGGGAAATTTGTACAATTATAGTAAAGTTGCCGCTTTGTGCGACCTAAATTGGAAGAAGTTTATGTAATTTTTTCCCTTTAAAATTTCAAATTTATTCCATTAAACAAGTATAAAAAAGGGCAAAAATTATTTATTCCTCATCTTTTTCTGAATTATTACTTTTTGACCGATGTTTGATATTTTCACTCATGTGGTCCCCAACTTTTAAAAAATCAATCAATTTAGTTATTTTGTTAGTCAACTGTTTATCAGTTTTAATGGTCTTACGGGTATTTCAGTGTTTACATATAAAAATTAAGGGTAAAAATTATTTTAGTCCCTAACTTATTTTAAATTATTACTTTTGGACAGATATATACTATTTTATCTTGCGTGGTTCCTAACTTTTTAAAAACCTATCAATTTAGTCATTTAATTAGTCAGCAGTAGTCAAATCTAATGGTCTTAAGGGTATTTCAGTCAATACACGCAAAAATAACAATTCAGATTAAAAAATAAATAAAATTACTAAATAAAAATTTAATTTTAAAAATAAAAAATAAAAACTAAAAAATTTTAAAAATAAAAATTTAAAAACTAAAAAACAATAAAAAAATAAATGACAACTAGATGAGTTAAAGCTCAAAACAAATTAATCTAGTTCATGTAATACCTAAATCTAGGTCAAATAAGATCCAAACAAAGTAATGACCTAAATAATCAACAACTCACAATCAATACCTAACAATTTGTAGATTTCTAGATTGATCGGATTGTATATGTTATATTTTTACACCTATTAGACCGTGTCTTTTGACATTGTTTTCAAGTAATTTGGTAGTTTTAATGTGTGTTTTGAGCTTGTGCAGGCTTTAGGTGAATATTAGGGAAGATATGACAAAGTTAGAAGAGTTGAAGATTTTTCAATGCAGACTGATCATTTTTCAGAGGCTGTTATAGATTCCATAGGATGAAATGAGTTGCGAACCTTATATTTCCAGAAAGATCTATGTGTCTACTTTCAAATGAATATTACGTTTCGTGATTTGGAGTTTTCTAGAGGAAGTTATGTTCATTTTTGTAACAGTACGCAGCCCTGCCAATTTCGATCAGTGAGTGGTGCGACCCAGTGTCGCGACCAAGGGTCGCGATACAACGGTCGCGATAGAACATTAATTTTTTGGTAGTGAGTATCGCAACCAGGGTATCGCGACCTGGATTTGCTATAGACGGTCATGACAGTGATGCGGAAACCCTAAATTCTATGACCTATAAAAGCAAAAAAGGAGAAAAAGAAAGGGATTCGTTCCTAGTTTATCCAAGTGGCGGAAAGAGAGTTCCTATGCCATTGTTCATCACCAATACACCCTACAAACACTATTTCACACAAGATTGAAGTTAGATACTCATTATTCATTGATCGCTCATCAGAGAAGACGAAGAATCGAAGGAGACGAAGTTCCAGCCGGACTAAAGCGGGATTTCTCACCATGGATGCTTCGAGAATGCGTTGTATTGCTTCCTTTTCTTCTTTTGATGTTTCTATTATTGTTATGAGTAGCTAATTTCATAGTTATGGGGTCAATGGACCAAGATTTAATGTTAGGGTTTAATTGACTATGTAATTTTATTTATTTATTTCAAGAAAACTTTGTTCCTAGTTATTTTATTCTGTTGATATATAATTCTTGTTTGTTTCACTTTGAAAATGTGTTGCATGAATCTTGGATTATTGTTAATAAGGAAATTGTTATTTATTATGAGAAGTCATTAGGTCACAATTGTTTATAATTTGATTCTAGGTAACAATTGTTAATTTAATTAAGATATGAAAATACTTGATTAACCTAAGGATTAGAATTAGTATTGGGTTTTCAATTAAATTCACTCTATGACCAATAGGTGCATTTAATTGGAATTACAACACTAATGCATGACCTATATAATTTGGTGTGCCTTTACTAATCATATTCTAGTTCTTGAAAATAAGCGCTTCACTTAGTCAATTATCAGACCCTTATTCATGATTGGGACCATTTGACCACCTAGCGTTTCCTTCCCCTTTGCTTATTTTCTGATTTCATTATTAGCTTCTTTTATTCTATTGCAATTCAAATCAACAACCATTTGATTTACTTTTTTGTTTAGTTAATATCTTTAATTTTAAGTCTTATTATACTATTACTTCCTTGTGGACTCGACCCTGTACTAACGGGAAGTTATTACTTCGACACATTCTGCACTTGGGATTTATTCTATGCGTTGTGAGCGTGTCAAGTTTTTGGCGTCGTTACCAGGAAAGTGGTTTCAGTAGCTAGTTCTTAAAATTAGAGATTTTTATTTTATTGTTGCTTTTGATTTTTTTTTATTTTAATTTTTATTTGTTTTCTCTTTTCTTTTTGGGTACCATGGACGATATGGAGAGGGTTCAATTGTAGAATCCAAATGGGGTGCCTATACACAGAATCATGATAGACTATGCATGCCTGATCATCGGGATATCGCCATCGTGCATCTTGCTGGACGACTTGTCCAGAAATTACGAGCTGAAGAACATACACTTCAACATGCTGCTAGCCTTTCACGGAGTCACAAATGAGGATCCTTTAACTTTCATGCGTGAATGTTACAGCACTATTCAGACATTCCCACTACAGAGGTTGTCTGAGGATCAGCTCAGGATGCGATGCTTCCCATACACTTTGAAAGATAGAACCAAACAGTGGCTGATGACGCTTCCACTGGGGTCCCTTCGCACATGGTCAGAGGTGTACAACAAGTTCATTGAAAAATTCTATTCCCATCAGAAGACCGTAGAGTTGCGAGCCAAGATTACAACATTCAACCAAGGAGATGGAGAGCCGTTCTATGAGGCGTGGGATAGATTCAAGCTATTGCTTATTCAGTGCCCTCGCCACGATTTTTCACTGGAGCTGCAGAATCAGTTCTTCTATGATGGGCTGCCTCTAAATTGTCAGGCGATGGTCGACAATGCTACAGGATGTGCCATGCAAGAAAGGACTATGGAAGAGACATACAAGCTTTTTGAGATGCTAGGAGCCAACTCACAACAGAAAAGTGTCAGAGGGAAGACACTAAGCATTTATAAGGTGCACTCGAGTGCAGGGTCGGTAAAATAGGTGGCAGAGCTGAGTAGGCAGATGCGGGGATTGACAGCTGCAGTTGAGCAGAAACCCGGAGTTACTTGCTCCATATGTGGAGTCAGTGGACACGATTTTGCTGTGTGTCCATCCAGGAGACCTTTTCGGAGTATGTGCAAGAACAAGGGCAATCACTTAATGCCTTTTCTCCTAGGCAAATGAATGATCCTTACTTCAGCAACTATAATCCAGGATAGAGAAACCATCCAAACTTCTCCTAGAGAGATAGTCAGCAGCAGCCAGGGCAGTATCAGGGATACCTACAACATAACAGATTTGAGCCTCTGAATCAGAATCAGTTTAAACCAAATACGCAGAGCTCATATGAACAATATGCTGGTCCACCATCTCAGCAAGTGAAGCCATCATTGGAGGACAAGTTTGATAAATTCATGCTTATGTTCTAGCAGAACCAGCAAGCGTTCTAACAGAGTTAGAAGCTGGCTGAGCAGAGATTCCAGCAGCATAAGGCTGTAACACAGAAGATGGAGGTGCAAGTTGGCCAACTGGTTGAAGCCTTGCAAAACAAAGTGTCCGGGAAGTTCCATTGTCAGCCAGAGCAAGTAAAGGCAATTGTCGTTCTCTAGAGTGGTAAGACAATAGATAATAGGGTTGGGGGTGAACTTTTTGATCCTTTTGTTTTTGATGCAGGTACAAATGCATATCTTCAAGTGAGTAGAGAGAAAGAAGTGGTCACATCCGAACCTTTTGATGCAGGTACGAGTGCATGTCAACTTGCCACTCCTGGAGATGATTAAGGAGATGCTTGCCTATGCAAAGTTCTTCAAGGAACTTAACACAAGAAATAGAAAGTATGGGCAGAATGAAAAGGTGATGATATCTAAGATGGTAAGTGTAGTATTGCATCAGAAGCTTCCCCCAAAGCTGAAGGATCTAGGAAGCTTCAACATTGACATTACCGTTGGGAATGCAAAGAGATAGAGAGAGCCATGTTAGATCTTGGGGCTAGCATCAACTTGATACCCTACTCGATCTACATGCTGCTTGGCCTACACGAGCTAAAGCCCACTTCCATGTTCCTGCTGTTAGCCGATCGGTCGACACGATACTCGAGGGGAATACTTGAAGACATCCTCATCCAGGTGAACAAGTTGATCATACCAGCCGATTTTGTGGTCCTGGATATGGATGATGAGAGGGTGATCTAGAAGGACCTACCCATTTTGTTGGGAAGACCATTTATGGCTAATCCGCAGACTATCATCAACGTGCAAAATGAAAGCTATACATGATAGTCTTGGGAGAGACCGTCGAGTTTCAGGTATTTGATGCTATGAAACAGTCGTTACAGTCCCTTGATTGTTTTTCTATGGATGTTGCAGGTACAACGCTGGAAATAGAGATAGAGGAGGAGCAGCACCTTAGCAGTCCAGGGGCAACGGATCCAAAAACAGTTTTGAGGGTAAAACAGAAATCGAAACGGAAAAAGAAACCTAAACCGTGTTCGAAAGAGCCGCCAAGTCTAAAACTCGAGTTTGATGATACTGGAGGCTATGAGGTGTTGCAGTTGCAACTACTGGGTTATCTGAACCCGAGGAGAGGAGAGCTGAGCATGCATGAGCGGATTACGGGCCATACAGCAGATGATGCCTTGGATGTGCACTGATGCTCACTCGAGTACGATGTCTTGCCCAGACATAAAATAAAGTACTAAGAGGGAGGTAACCCTTGATTTCAGTTCATTTATTGCTTTTTATTGATGTTTTTTCGCTTTACTATGCCTTTTGTTGAAAATACGAAGTATGAGGGAAGTGAAGGTTGGATGAAGTTTATAGTTGTGGATATTAGGATTGCTTTTTCTTTGTTTGTTTGTGTTCATGTTTTGTTTATTTTATTTTTCCTTTGAATCCAGGATTTTAAAAATTGGGGACAATGTTTATCTTATGTTTAGGGTTGTTTTTGGTTTTTGTTTGTTTTTGTGTCTTGTCGGTCTATATAGGCTGGAAACCTAGACTTTCCGGATGCGCATTGAGCGTTTGGAAGACTTAGGTATAGTAATTCCACGTACCTCAAGTTTTTAAGTCTTTTGTTTTGTTTTTGTTTTAGGATAGCAAATCACATGAACATGCTAAATGGATAATTGTCATTATGTAAATGCTTAGGTCATTTGACGTATACAAAATTGTTATCTAGGATGTTGCCGATAAGAGTCTTTTAATTCTAATCATATAGATCTGACATCTTTGCATTGTAACATGTGAAATCTTCCGTTTAGTTACCTTAATTAATAGTGGGGACTGCTCTTAGTGAGAATTTGAGCTTCAAGTGTATCTATTCTGAGGGAGTTTTTTATTTGTATTCTTAAACACTTTCTCATGCTTATTGTTATTAGATTGATCGCTTTAGATTTGCACTGGATGTTAATGAACTGCTTTATGAAAATCTTGTATGCATGTGTTGAATGATCAATTGAGTAGAATAGTGAGATGTGATTCAGGCATTGTGTGTGAACTCCCTAAAAAGCTTTATTTTCCTATCCTTTGATTGTGTGCTCCTTACCTCACTCGCGGCCAAACACTCATACTTTAACTTTTTTATTGTATGACCTCAATTGTCCAGACCCCAAGCCAAAAATGTAAGGCCTCATCTTTAAAGCTTGGAAACTAAAGAAAATAAAAGAGAGGAAGTGTTGGCGTTGAGTAAAAAAAAAGTTTCTTATTAAAAGATGAAAAAGGTGTGAGATATGTGCAGAAAAGTAGCCCACTAAATAAAAAAAATATGAAAATAAAGAATAGTTGGCTAGATGAGAAAAGGAGTGATGATGTACAAATAAAAAAATAGTAAAGGTGAAAAAGAGGTTAAAGGAGAAAGGTGTAGAAAAGATTGAGAATACAAGTTGAACAAACTTGGTATTCGTGCGAGAAGAAAGCAAAAATTGAAAAAATATATAAAGTCTCTCAATATGTTTCCAAGTGAGTTGAATTCCATTTTCCTGTGCGTTTATTTTAATTAGTTGTACATACGACATATTTTGAAATTCTTTACTCATAATTTATAGTCGTATGCCGTTGAAAGTGTGAAAACCTAGGCTCTGAGTGTCATTGAGTGAAAACTGGTGAGATTAGAGGCGAGGCGAACTAAATAAGTGGTTTAATAATAATAGAAGGTTTGACTGTTATAAATGTGTTGTATGTCAGAGTCTTGTATGATATAGGGTGCATTAGTCTAATTGGCAATGTCTTGATTTCTTATTTTGTATTATCGCATGCCTTCGTATTTATGTATATGCTTGATTTGATATTTAGTCATGCCTGTGGTTAGATTAGGACGTTTGTGGGTATCGTAGCAGGTAAACCCTCACGAGACTATAACTCGTCCATTAGGGCTTCTTAGGGGTTTAAAGGCTTGTGGCACATACTAAGTGCCATTGTTCATCCGACAAAAATAGATATAGTTTAATTTGTTTTTGCTGTTGAGTTTATGTTTGTTTTCTTTTGGTTGTGGTGTGTGCCGATTTGCTTGAGGACAAGCAAAAGATAGGTTTAGGGGTATTTGATCGGATTGTATATGTTATATTTTTACATCCATTAGACCGTGTCTTTTGACCTTATTTTCAAGTAATTTGGGAGGTTTAATGTGTGTTTTGAGCTTGTGCAGGCCTTAGGTGAATATTAGGGAAGATATGGCGAAGTTGGAAGAATTGAATATTTTTCAGTGCAGGCTGATCATTTTTAAGAGGCTGCCATAAATTTCATAGGATGAACTGGGTTCCAAACCTTATATTTCTAAAAAGATCTATGTGTATACTTTCAAATGAATTTTACGGTTCATGATTTGAAGTTTCCAAGAGGAAGTTATACTCGTTTTCGTAACAATGCGCAGGCTTGCCAATTTCGATTAGTGAGTGGCGCGACTAAGGGTCACGATACGACGGTCATGACGAAACATCAATTTTTTGGTAGTGAGTACCACGACCAAAGTATCGCGACACGGAGTCGCGACACACGGTTGCAATAATGACACGGAAACCCTAAATTCTGCGACCTGTAAAAGGAAAATAGGAGAAAAAGAAAAGAGTTCGTTCATAGTTCGTCCAGGCGGCGGAAAGAGAGTTCCTAGGCCATTGGTCATCACCAAAACACCCTACAAACACCATTTCACACAAGATTGAAGTTAGATACTCATTATTCATCGATCATTCATTAGAGGAGACAAAGAATCGAAGGAGACGAAGTTCAAGCCGGACCAAAGCGGGATTTCTCACCATGGATGCTTTGAGAATGGGTTGTATTGCTTCCTTTTCTTCTTTTGATGTTTCTATTATTGTTATGAGTAGTTAATTTCATAGTTAGGGTGTCAATGGACCAAGATTGAATGTTAGGGTTTAATTGACTATGTAGTTTTTTTTTTTTATTTCAAGAAAACTTTGTTCCTAGTTATTTTATTCTGTTGATATATAATTATTTTTTGTTGCACTACGAAAGTGTATTGCATGAATCTTGGATTATTGTTAATAAGGAAATTGTGGTTTATTATGAAAAGTCATTAGGTCACAATAGTTTATAATTTGATTCTAGGTAACAATTGTTAGTTTAATTAAGATATGAAAATGCTTGATTAACCTAAGGATTAGAATTAGTATTGGGTTTTCAATTAAATTCACTCTAGGACTAATATGTGCATTTAATTGGAATTATAACACCAATGCATGACCCGTATAATTTGGTGTGCCTAATCATAATCTAGTTCTTGAAAATAAGCGCTTCACTTAGTCAATTATCAGACCCTTATTTATGATTGTGACCATTTGACCACCTAACATTTCTATCCTCTTGGCCTAGTTTCTGAGCTTCTTTTATTCTTTTGCAATTCAAATCAACAACCATTTGATTTACTTTTCTATTTAGTTAACATCTTTAATTTTAAGTCTTAGTATACCATTACTTCCTTGTGGACTCGACTCCGTACTCACGGGACTTTATTACTTCGACACATCCTACACTTAGGATTTATCCCACGTGTTGTGAGTATGTCATAGATTTAAGAAAAGTTACAATGAAAAGCTACTCAAAGAAAAGAAGCAAACCTTATCATGAATGAAGCTAGGGAGCAAGAAAAAGTTGGATTCCGCTAAGAGATAACCAACATCACTTGGGAACTCTCTTGGGTTAGAAATGGCTGACCTCTTCCTCTCTTTAAGGTTTCTCTTTTTATTTCTTGAAAGATTCGAAGAGATGAGAGAAATGAGAGAGGAATGAGTATTTATGTATTTATAAAGAGCTCATTTAATAAGTCCCGTTAGCCAAACTGCTAGCTCTGAGTCGCGGGTTATGTTCACGCTTTTGCTAGACACAACTAGTACCAAACCACTAGCGAAAATCGCTAGCGTATGAATCCTAAGTTATGGTCACGGATTGAAGCCAATGATAACCCGCTAGTAAAAACCTCTAGCATAAGATCGTACCTTTGGGTCGCAGGTTTAAACTAGCTAGCCAAAATGGCTAGCATGGGATCACACCTTTTGGTAGCAAGTTTAATTAGCTAGCATGAGATCTCACCTTTTGGTAGGACGTTTAATTATCTTGTCAAAATGGATAGCATAGGTTCACACCTTTTGGTAGCATCTTGTCAAACGCACTAGTAACAACACATGTCTCTCTCTAGCGATCAGGGGATCACATCACAACGTCACGAGATGCATATGAAGCACCTGCGATCCAACCTCGCTTGTAAGGGATATTGATCTGACCTCGCAATCCAAACTAGGGCTCACTAGAATAAAGCCATAAGCATGAGCTTTGCGAAACGAGGTTGTGAGTTAATCCAGGAACTTATTGAAAAAAACTCACAATTAATAACCCGCGACTACTGGGTCGCATCATAGGGTCACAAGTGACAACCAGAATACCAAGTTGAAACTGTGACCAACCATCACGATCGTACCATTACACTATAGGGTCCCAAGACACAACCAGTAAGCAAAGGTCGCGAGCATACCATCGCATCACAGGGTCATGAGGCATAACTAGTAAGCAAAGGTCATGAGGGCACCATCACGCCACAGGGTCGCGAGACACAACCAGTAAGCAATCAGAGGAACCACAACCAGAACTTGCTAGTGCACCATCACACCTTTGGGTCGTAAGAGAGAAACAAAAGAGTTTCTCAAAGTGGTTAACTTTAACGTGCTTGCACACGTAACGAGTCCAAAGACTCGAACACGAACCTCAACGTGCTTACAAACGCTAAGAGTCTAAAGACTCAAGCACGGACCTCAACATTCTTGCAAATACAAAGAGCACAATGACTCAAACATGGACCATAACGTGCTTGCAAAAGCAAAGAATCCAAAAACTCAAGCACAAATAGCATAAACATGCAAACATATATATGAAACTAGTTTGCATGCGACTAAATTGTGCTACTATACAGGGACACATATGTATGAAATGTATGTGTGTGCTATGAATTATGCACAACAATCCTGGCATACAAATATACTAATTTCTTTCGTGCTCGCCTAATCTTCCGAGAGCTAAAGCCAAGCTATTGCATCCATTTACACATAGAGCCTCCAAAGATTGTGCAAAGCTCGAACCCGCTTGAAACGTGAAACATATAGTATCCTAAGACACTACACCTATACGAATTACAGGCAAATGAGATTTTGATACGAAATAATACCAACAAAAAACACTTGTCCTCACACAAGACATGACAAAATCACCCATATTTTTCATTATAATATCCAATCAAAAATACCATATCACCCTAATTTAAAAAAAAAATGAAAAAAGGAGAAAAAAATCTCCCACCCTATCGCAAACTTCTTCTCCATCTGCAACCTAATCACCAATTTCATCCATTTCCAATACCATTAGAAACCCTATCTTCAAATCAATCTTCATCTTTAACTCCATCTCATTCTTAACTTCATCACCAAAATCTTGAACATCAACCCAACAAATTAAAAAAAAGGAATTATACAAACATCCCCTGAGGTTTGATGAAGTTACACAGATTGACAAGGTTTGGACATATCAACATAAACTTCACCTGAAGTTTGATAAATGTTACACGGACATCTCCTGCTATCAACTTTAGTCCGTTAACGTTAATCTGACATTGAATAAAAGTGCTAAAAGACTCAAATGCTCCTAAAAGATTAATACCCAAACTGTTATTTCTGACAAGACACTGTGTTTGTCTACTAATGGTAGATTGCTCATTAATTTTGACCCTTTTGCCCTTTAAAATTTGAAAAATGACAAGAAACTTTAAAATTTGAAGAGTATTTGCCCAACACGTAGTTAAAAATAATAAATAAAAGGGTAATTTGTATTTTCTCTTCTTCATCATCATAATTATCACCATACAAATTTAATATTCTCTCTCTTCCCTTTTATCACCATCATTATCATTCATCATTCATCATCATCAACAACTCAAACACAACAATTTTTGTTTTCAATTTATTTTCTCATCAATTCAAATACAATCCATATTCAACCACCCAAACCATCACCCGAACCACCGAATATGTAGTTTTTTTATTCAAATTTTTTTAATCAACCACTTAAAGTCAAATTCAACCACCCAAACAAACCCAGCCCCACCCAATCTGCATTTTTTTTCTTCCATTTGTTTTTAAATATTTTTTCTTCAATCATTCAAACTCAAACACAAATTCCACCACCCAACCATTACCGCTCAATCTCCTCTGCGGCGCCGGTCCCAAGTGCTTAAGGCCACTGCAAACCACCACTCAATCTCTTTGCGGTGTCGGTCCCAAGCGCCTAAGGCCATCGCAAACCACCGCTCAATCTCTCCTCCGCGGCGCCAACCCCAAGCACCCAACACCACCCTAAACTACCATCCAAACTACAAGAGAGAGAGATGTGGAGTAGAGAGAGAGAGAGAGAGAGAGAGAGAGAGAGAGAGAGAGAGAAAGAGAGAGAGAGAGAGAGAGAGAGAGAGAGATAAATGGGTGAAGAAAGTGAAAGAAATGGAGGGGGAGTTGGAGAGAGACGAAGTGTAACATCCCGGATTTCGGGTAATGAATTTTTGATATATGTGAAATATGTGAAAATAAATTTTACTATTTGAGGGGGTATAAATGTAATTAAATGTATGTTTATTTTATGATTTCCAGCGGACCGGATTGAATAGTGAAAAATAAAAAAAAATGAAAAATTGGAAAACTGGACCAGAGAGCATCGCGACCTGGTCACCGCGATCACAGGTCGCGATGGCTCGCTCGCGGTGAAAAACGCAAAATCTGGCAGTGAGTGCCGCGACCAGTCACCGCGACCACAGGTCGCGATGGCTTGCTCGCGATGAAAATGGCAAAACCTGGCAGTGAGCATCGCGACCAGCCACCGCGACCACAGGTCGCGATGGACTGCTCGCGATGAAAGTGTCAAAAACGGGCAGAGAGCAGCGCAACCACTCGCGCGACCAAGGCGCGCTCGCGAGGAAGGCGGTGTGCGCATTCCAGTGAGCATCGCGACCTGGTGCCGCGACCACAGGTCGCGACGGCGGTCGCGGTAGCAAAAAAAATATAAAAAAAAGAAGAAGTTTCTCGCAGAAGCGAGAAAACAGAACAGAAGAGAAAGAGAGAGAAAGAGCCGAGAAAAAGGAGAGAAAAGAGAGAAGAAAAAGAAGAAGAAGAAGAGAGAAGAAGAAGAAAGAAAAGAAAAGAAAAAGAGGAAGAAGAGGAAGAAGGAGAAAGGAAAAAGAGAAGGGAAAGAAATCGTGGAACCGCGGTTGGTCGAACGAAAAACGGTACCGAGCTTGGTGTACTTTCGATTTCGAAATCTTTACGAAAAGTATCTCGTTATTGTTTTCGTTTTTGTTTCCGATTTCGTTTTCGATTTCGTTGAAGTTTCACGTTTTCGATTTTCGTAAGAAACTTGTTTATTTACATGAAAAATTAATGATTTATATATATCTATTGTTGATTTGGAATGATTTTATGATAGATCGTATTTGGATCGTGTTTTCGAATATTCCAATTGTTACGATTTGTGAGGAATACTTGATTTAGTTGCTTGCATGACTATTGTTTATGATTTGTAATATATTGCGATTATTTGAAAATTTATTTATTGTAACGGCCCTAGGATACTTAGACATAGAAATGGATATAGGAGGTTGGTATACCAGCTGGGTTTTACTGAGCAGTACTGCGCCGTTATTATTGTGTGATTGTTGTTGCGGGGCAATCTCGGACAATCACACCGATTTTAGTGATCGTTGTTGCGGGGCAATCTCGGACGATCACAATGATACTAGCGATTGTTGTTGCGGGGCAATCTCGGACAATCGCGATGATATTAGTGATTGTTGTTGCGGGGCAATCTCGGACAATCACGTGATATCAGTGACTGTTGTTGCGGGGCAACCCCGGACGTCACATTGACCTATATTCCAGTCCTAGAATGTTTAGTATTCTAGTGGGCCAGAATTGATTGAAATTGAAAAGTGAACCGAATGATTTTATTGATAGCATTCATTATTGACTTCATTATTGAAATTAAAGTAATTGGAATTGTTTAATGCTTTGATTTTCGAAATTTAATTGTTTTGAAAGGCAATAGAAATGGAATTGTTTTGAAATATTTATATTGTGATTTATTTAATTGAGTTTTTAGTACACCCACTAAGCTTTATACTTAGCGCGTTAGTTTGTTTCTAACGCGTAGGTACCAGGAATCCAGAGGAGGCTAGAGACTGAAGGAAGAGCAAGTTGCAGACCGAGTCACAGAGATTGTACAGTTGGGTAGCTATATTTTTATTATGTGTATATATATTCTGAAAGCATGCATATACAGGGAATTTGTAAATATGTTTTGTAAAATGTTTTGTAATTAACTAGTTTATGACTTCTGTATTTTGTTATCAAAATGATTGTAAATGTTTAAGTTCGATTTATTTTATTTTATAAACTATTTTGATAAGTCGTACTAAACGGCAGAGTGCGCAACTGTTTGAAGTGATATAGAAGTGTTGCTATTGAAATTGTATTGGATTTGTTTTGGGTAAAAACAGGTTTTGGAAAGTCCGAAAAACAAACGGTACTCTGCCGAATTTTTGGAAAAAGTTTGTATTGAATGGGCTCACACGAAAACGATTTTTAAACTATAATTTATATGGTTTTCTGTTTACAAAATGAATTTTTAAAAGTTCAGAAAGTCCGAGTAGCGCGCCCCGGGTCGGTCCGGCCGGGTCGGGTCGGGGGGTGCTACACGAAGAGTAAAGAGAGGGAAGAGAAAGTGAAAGAAGTTAAGGAAAGAGAAAAATAAATAAACCCAAACTCAGTTCGAGCTTGAAGACAACATAATTTACCAGCTAATTTAGTTAGCTAATAGAGTAAAAATATATCACACAGACCTCAGTCCAGTAAACAAATTATTCGTCAAACAAAAGAAAAGAAAATAAAAAAAGGTACAAATTCATATAAAAAAAACCTACAACTGTTTTCTTTGCACAATATTTATAAGTTCTAACAGTTCATGGGAGGAAGATCATAGGTTTTATGAGGAGATGGTGATTTTGTGAAGGCTCGGTTGCTGTTGACGTGTAAATTTGATCAACTTGATTAATTGGTGAATAGGTAAGATTTGAGGGATGAAATTGATAAAAAGATTGGCACAAGAGATTTTTAAAGTGGTTCGGCTTAAGAGAATGCCTACATCCACTGTTCTTAATATTCAAGTCGAGTTCGCTGGATATATCACAGAGTTCACTTATGTGTGTGTTTCTTGGAAAAATTGGTAACCCCTGTAACAGTGATGATCCGCTTCTTTTATAATGTGAAGGGGCGGTAGTCATCATGTTTTACATGGATTCTGATTACATAAATTAAGGGCGAAATCCTATCCCTTAATGGACGTAGTTTAATTAAAATACAATTGCTGATTTTAAGAAATTTGAGATTGATTGGGAGTCTGCTGGTTAACTGAGTGTGATCTTTATATTCATAGGATTCTTCCTTAAATTGAGGCTTCGGGCTGCGTGACTTGCGAGCTGTGGGTTGCTTCATCTGCAAGTAGTTAGCTTGGCGAGGTGCAGTACTTTGATTCCTTTGTTGTTTATTCAAAGCTTTTTCCTTCATGGTATGTGGGGTTAGGGCCTATTTTGCTTTGTAACAACCCTTGGGCCTTTTTCGTGCGTTGGGCCTCCTTCAGTGGTTTTGGCATTTTGAGCCTGTTTGGGCCTGGTGCAATTTGACACACAACAACAGCCAAATAAAAAGAACCCCAAAGTATAACCAACCATAACAACCAAGAAACTAAAAAAATATTCATCTACTTTATTAAATAATATATTTAATGTACTATTATATTAAATGTATATGACATTTACTGACTTGGGTGTTAAAAGTACCATTTTACTCTTACTTGTCCGCTGTCAGATTAATGTTAATGGACTAAAGTTGACGGCTGGGGATGTCCGTGTAATATTTATCAAACTTCAGGTGAAATTTGTGTTGATATGTCCAAACCCTGTCTATCTGTGTAATTTCATCAAATTTCAGGAGTTGTTTGTATAATTCCCTAAAAAAAATATAAGTAAATAGAAAAACCAAAACATGTTAATTTGGAGATTTGAGATCATTCCAATAAAAGAGGTTTGGGATCTATGGAGTAAAAAAAAGGACAAAAATCACTTTGACCCCTAGCGTTTTTTGAATTATTACTTTTTGACTGATGTTTTATTTTTTGGCTCCCGTGGTCCTCTAAATTTTCCAAAACCAATTAAAATAATCCATTTGACCAGATTTTTAATAGTCAACCTTAACAGAATTTGCACATTAACCATTTTATCCTTAATATTTTTTTTAATTTAAAACATATTTGTTTAATGGATCGGGCGGTGGAGATAATAAATAACAAGAGGATGGATCTCCACTGCCCATTTATGGACGGTAAAGATCCCAGGTGGTGGAGGTCTTATCCTCCTTCCATCACACCAGATCACACCAGATCTGGTGCGAGCAATGATATGGTCCAGAGTAACCAAATCGTCACAAGATGGTTGGTGGGAGCAGATTGTCGCATCAGAGCGGCGATATAGGAGCAAATCATCGTAAGGTGCGACGATCTGTTTGGTGCGACCAGATTATCACACCAGAGCGATGATATGGAACTGCGATGATCTCTCTGATTAGATCGTCTTCGTCGCTTGATATCAATGTGACGAGATCGTCGCACGAGAGCGACGATTTTGGTTGAACTAGATCGTTGGCGACAATCTGAGGGAGAAGGTAGGGAGAAGCGAGGGTGGAGATCCTAGATGGGAATAAAGCCCAAGTTTGAGTTAAAGCAAGACAAAAGAAGCCAGACGTGGACCTAGGTTAAAAAAAAGAAGAAAAGGAAAACGACATTGAGAATAACAACTACCATGAAACCGTTGATTCAGTCTTCGATAGTTCACACTCCTCACTACCGGACCAGCTTCTTCATGATGACAAGAAGCAAGATTTGAAGTCCAATTTAACGACTTTGGATGAGAATTGCAGGGAGTTAGCTGCCAGAGTAGTGTTCGGGGAACAAACTCGGAAAGGGAAAGTGAGGATTTTCAAGGAAGACGAAGAGGAGAGGAGGAACAGAGTGCTAGCCAAGATGCTGCTTCGTGCTGCTCTGGAGGACGAAGAGGATGATGAGTATAAGGTCATTGAGGAGGACCAGAAGTCACTCTCTGTTGGGATCATCGGTGCGCCCAATGCTGGGAAGTCTACGCTCACTAATTTCATGGTTCGGTTTGTTTTCCTTTTGTGGATTTCGATGCTTTTAATTTTAATCATTTGTTAAAAAGCATTATCTGAAGGGGAAGGCAATTGTTTAAGGCCATACGGTTTGGACTTGGTATTCATTCCCAAATCCAAGAATAGGTGAAACACAAAGACAAGAGCAGCTTATTTGCATCTGAGATTCCGAAAACAAAATGGGTGCTATTGAATCAGTACCGGAAAAATCAATCCACGAATTCACTGTCAAGGTATTCCTTTTGTTTTCAATTTAGTTTGTGATTTTTGTCATAATCATTTGTACTAGTATTTTTGGGTTTGGATAGCATAGGAAAAGACGTCGAACTTGGCGTTAATAAAGGAAAAGACCTAATCATCATTAACGTTGCCTCCAAATGGTTTTTCTTCTCTCTCTCTCTGTTTTTTTTTAAAAAAAAAATGATTTAATTCATTTAATGATTTTTGGGGTGATCTGTTTGTGTTTCTGTACGGAACAGTGGCTTTACAGATTCCAATTACACCCAGTTGACTGAACTTTATGACAAATACAAGGATAAAGGTCTCTTAATTTTTCTTCCCTTTTTTTTTTCCTTTTTTTTTTCCTTTTTTTTTTTTTATGATGAAGTTTGTTGTTCCACCTTTCAACTCCAGAATCTATTCTGATTTTGTTTTTTTTTTTAAATCGATTTATTTGGGTGGCTGGTTTTATTGAAGCAGAATTACTTCCTCAAACAAACTGTCTAGAATCAATATGTTTTTTTTTCTTTGTTTCTGTTATGTCAAGTAATATATGAGCCAATGATTGCTTTTATATTGAGCTCATCGATTAGGACAATTTGTTTCTTAATAGTATGTGGCAACCAATGATTTTTATGGATTTTTGCACAATCCTTTTTTCATGCTTTTGTGGGGAATTGAGATTTTATATTTTCTTGGTTGATTTCAGATTTTATATGTAGGTGATGGTCACATGTCTAGATATTATATACTAATTATTTGATTTTAATCATTTGTTATAGGTTGGAGCTAAGGTCGCTGTTGTTTCACGGAAGACAAATACGACTACTCATTAAGTTTTAGGAGTGATGACAAGGGGGGAAACACAATTGTATGTTTGTTATTTTGTTTTGATAGTTTGATTCACATTTTATTTGGAAATTTGTGTTCCTCATCTTTTGTAAATCTTTCAAAATGTGAATTAGTAACATCATCATCATATGGAGATGATGATCATAACTTGATTGAATTGTGAAATATTGTGTCTTTCATAAAACAAAATGAACTTATTTTGTATAACGAGAATCAAGCTTTAAAGAACAAATTATATAAAAACTCCTAAAAAGACATATACTTGCTTAAGGGAGAAGAAATTGAACTAGTATCTCTTTGGCCATAATTGTTTTTAAGCATACAAAAATGTCTGCTACAATAGCTTTTTTAAGTGGTCTCGAAACGATTATTAACAATGGAAACGAAGATTTGAATTTGCGAGTTGATGTTGAAGGCATATTGTGTGATACTTAGTTTAGTACTTTTCCCGTATTGAGTTCCTTAATTCTTATTGTTAATTGCTCTTCAAAGATACTTTGTTGTGTAATATTATTTTATGAAGCATTTAATTTATGGTAACCTTTTACTTTAGCATTTAATATATTATTACTTTGGTTCTTTATTTTTTTTTTCACATGTGCTTTAAATACATTTGGAGTTTAATAATTGTGATATGATATGATATATATATATATATATATATATATATATATATATATATATATATATATATATTTCTTTTACAGATGTAAGTGAGAAGTTTGTCTTGGTATAAATATACTCTATATAACAATGGTAGAAGTAAGTAACTTTTCTATATGCTCATTTTTTTTAATATTAATTTGTAAAAAAGTAGCGACATTTTTAAACTTATTTTTTTATTTGTAGACATCAAAAAAGGCCGAGAAAAGAGCATTACAGCAACGTAAATCGATTTATGCTTTGATAACTCGGAGTAGAAATCGTGGGATTGCTATTATAAATGAAGATTCAAGTTCTAGGAATGAACACCCAAATCATACAATTGCATCAAAATAAGTAGTTGTGTTTGATAGAGATTGATGACATGGAGTTTCGGCAGAGGATATGTGGATATACTTTTGATAGATGTAAGGTTTTTTTTTTTTGAAAAGAAAATGTAATGTTGATTTTGTTACTATGTTGTCTAACATTGTAGGTAGGGGTGGCCAAAGGAACCGAACCGGTGGTTTCGGTTCCTTTTTTTGTCAAATTGGAACTGGGACTGGGGAGGTCCCGGTTGGAACCGGGGGGGAACCGACGGTTCCGGTTTCTCCCCGGTTTTTTTGGAACCGACGGTTCAACCGCCAGTTCCAAACCGGTCCGGAACCGGAAAAATAAAAAAATTAAAAATTAAAAATAAATTAATAAAAAATTTAAATATATAAATAACGATAATAATATATAAATAAAGTGGGTACTGGATTGTAATAAAATAACGATAAAATTGAAATAAAATTATGATAATATCATAAAACTATAAAATTAAATAAATAAATAAAAAATTAGGGCTTGTACTTAATTTTACCTCAATTAAGATGCCTACGTATCCTCTAGAAGGAATCAAAGCCCACGTAGTTCTTTTACCTGTTATGTTTCGGATGTGATCAATCGTCGCTTGTTCCTTCAGTTGCCGTTGTATCCTTGTTGGTGTCGAAGAAGTCATTGTCGTCAAACACCATATCCAATTCCTACTGCCAGTATGTGGCCTTGGTCCAATTGTCAACACAGAGCTGGATCTGTATTGGGTCAGGACTGAGCAATGGTCGTCTCTCATCCAGAACATTGCCAACTGCACTAAATTCCAGTTCAACAGTGACGGTTGAGACAGGGGTTTCAAAAATTTGTTTGGCAATGATGACCAAAATTGGAAAGTTAGTTTCGTGCTCCCTCCACCAATGTAGGACGTTAAAGTCTGGGGTGTCCAAAAACTCAAAGGAGGTGTTTATGTAAACATCAACCTCTGAAACATAGGTTGATGAAGATGAGCTCCCCGACGTCCTTACTTTTTTGGTAAACACGCTTGCCCCTAACTTCCTTAATGTGGAGGGAAAGTGCAAATGACCAGTACTACCGCTTCCGCTTGGTTCCGGTTACTGAACAATAATGTTCAGCGAGGGACTGTAAGCAGAACGATATTCGTCATACATTGAATAAAATAAATTCCTAATATTATTATATAAACCACTAATATCTATGTCCGTTATCCTTAGAGATTGGTAATAAAGTGTAAAAAATTCATATAAACTATTTAATTTATTCCTAGGGTCAAAAACTGATGCAACAATATAAATTACAGGAATGTCCCTATAATAGTTTATCCATCTATCTCTCATTGCATAAACACATGGAGTTAATTTATTTATTTGTGCACATTCATTAAGTGCACCTACAATATTAAGGGTTTCAAATAAAAATAAATGTGAAGTTGGATAATATATACCGGATAAAGAATGTGTTGCATCATGAAAAACTTTTAAAAGCATGAAATGTTTTGTACAAATATCCCAATAATGTTCATATAAATTAATAGTATTAACATTATGCTGCATAAATCTAAGTAATAATTCTCTATACTCGTAGCTTTCACAAAGCAACTTATATATGGAGTTCCAATGAGTTGGAACATCACGGGAAAACCTAATTGGATGTTTCCCGTTAGTTTTACAATACCTAGCCCATTGTTTCATAGTGCTAGGATATTTTCACAAATAATATAGAGCATCTCTAATTGGTGTAATCCACTCTTATAGTGTTTGCAAGCCATGTTGTACACATATATTTAAAACATGGCAAACACATATTTGATGAAAAAATCTGCCGCCAAAATAGGGTTGACGCAATTGAATTAATTGTGGAACGGCGGCAGTATTATTTACAGCATTATCAAAACCAATTGCCAAAATTTTAATTTCAATACAATATTTTTCAAAAATAATTTTCATTAATTTATAAATATTGTTAGCAGTATGGGTGTCGTCAAAAACTCTAAATGCCAATATTCATTTTTGCAAATACCATGATTAGTCAACGAAATGGTAAGTGAGTCCTAAGTATGAATGTTTTTGCCAATGATCACTCCAGATATTGGCACAAACAGACACACGACCCATATAATTTTGAAAATATTTTACTAAAACTTTTTTTTTCTTTTTTATAAATATCACACATAGTACGTTTTAATGTGGTCTTAGGTACTCTACATGCAGAGGGATTTAAAGTATTATGACAATATTTTAAAAAACCAGTTTTTTCCCCAAAACTAAAGAGAAGATGCTCGGTCGCTACCATTCTTGCAAATTGGTCCCTATTATTTTGATCAGTATATTTAAATAAAGGATGGTTAAGGGATGTGTACCTTGCAATTTGGTGTTGTCCTCGCTGATGGTGAGCTTCGGCTGGATGCTTGCTGTTGATATGCTTCCAATACGTCATGTACCCTCCGTATTTGTTCCATTTAAAATCTTTAGAACAATAGTTGCAAACCATTGTAACTAACCCATCATTCTCCACCCTATTCATATGAACTTTAAAAAGTTCAGATTTGCACTTTGATAAATCTGGCTGTGCCTGCGGTATTTGTACGGTTTCACTTGGGGTTGGGAGGGATAGAGCAGAGGGACCAGCGCCAGGAGAAGGATGAGAATAATGAGGATTAAAATTAAGAGGAGTTTCATTACTAAAAATTACCCCTTATATTCTCTTTGTTGCAAGTATTCAGCAAAATTTTGATCGTTGTTATATTCTGGGAAAGGGCGACTCTGCACTTCTTGAACATTTAAATCCGATACCTGCTTATTGTGCTCAGCGTCTCTGCTGGAAACGAACCTTCTGGAATTGGAAACAGATTTTTGACCTCCAAAAATAGATGGTTTTGTGGATGATGCCATTATAAATTTATAAAAATAAAGTATTTAAACAAATAATGAAAAATAATTGCAGTAGTGAAAAACAATAGTAAGATTGAGAGAATGAGAGATTAGAGAAAGATTGAGAGAATTAGATATGAGAGAATGAGAGAATTTGTGTGAATGAATTGAAGAATTGATGGAGTTTATATAGTTTTTTGGATTGAAGAAAAATTAATATTTTTTAAAATTTAGGGGGTTAAGTTGTAATTTTTGGGGGGCTTTTTGGTAATTTTCTAAGGAAGGAGTCATTGAATGGCTCCTTCTGTTCTGACTGCTGCCAGCTGCCAGGTCTGGCAGTTGGCAGCAGGTGGCCGTTGGCCACAGTGGCCAACGGCCACAATTTTAAAAAGTTTTTTAATTTTTTTTTTTAAAAAAAGGGGTTACAAACCTAATCGGCAGTTCCGATTTTTTTTTAAGGTCAACCGGAACAGGGACCGACTGTCCCGATTCGGGTGACCGATTTCGAAACCGGTTTTGAATCAGAACCTTAGGTTCCGGTTCAAAACCGCAGGTTCGGTTCGAACCGAATCGGGGCCATCTCTACTTGTAGGGTTTATTTTGCTGTCATGTTGTTTAACAAATTTAGGGATTGACACTTGAGAATTTTATTTTGGGCATTATTATTATGATTGCCACTTGGAGAATTTTGTTTGGACATGTTATTATGGTGACATTGGTTTTATTGATATACTGAATTTGGTGAATTAAATTATAATTTGTAAATTTTAATTTTATTAAATGAATTGTAATCTTATAATTGTACAACTCGTACTTTTATAGGTTTTTAGATTTTTTTAATTGAAAATTTAAAATATTTAAAAAATAATATTGACTTTTAAAAATAAAATAAATAAAAATTTTTGGCAACACATACAAAAAATTATCTTAAACAGACTTTTAACAATATAAAAAAGAAGTTGTCTTAAATAGACTTTTTAGCAATACACAAAAAAGGAGTTGCCTTTTTGGCAACACACATTTTGATGTTGTCTTATATATATACTTTTAGCAACACACGCTACATGTTTTAAATTGATTTTTGGCAACGTGCGTTTAATGTTATCTTTAAGAGTTACAGTAACGTACATTGTATGTTGTCTTTAATAGTTATAGCAATGTGCAAAATTCGTTGTAGTAAAGGTGTTGCATATTACAAAAATATATGGCAACACACTGTGTGTGCTGCGATAAGTCTACGGCAACATATAATGTGCGTTGTAAAAAATCACTGGATTTTTAGCAACATACCCGTCAGCAACGTATACCCGTCTGTTGCTAAAACTTTTAGCAACGCATTTTGTGTGTTGCGATATGTCAAATTTATTGTATTGTGGTGAAGAACGGAACTCGATTTTGATTTTCAACCACTTTACACGCTTTTTATAAAATGAAACTTTACACACCAAATATAAATTAAAACTTTACATATCCATATTTATACAAATTTTACATGTCAATATTAAAACTATCTTTACATCATTTATAACCCCTTCTATGTATCACCCATAAATATAATCCTCCTAGTATCTTCAAGCCTAATGTGCCTATTAAAAACAGTTGTAGAAACCACCCGAACTTTCTTTGTTCTCTCCTTAACACACACAAATTGCCACAAGGAACATTCCATAATTTCTATTCATTGTTATTGCTCACAACAAACACGGTAGGGAACTGACCTTTCAAGTGGCAACCATCAAGGCCAATAAATGGCCTACAACCAATGGAAAACTAGCCTTCTGTGCTTTCAATGAGAGGAAGAATCTTTGGAATCTTGAAGGTGCGCACAGTGGCTGGTGTACATGTGTGCAAGAAAAACACACAACCGAGATTTCTTTGGCCAAGAATTGAACCTTAAATGTTGGGTTTCTGCTCAGTGTCTTGAACCTTCTTGCCACCC